>CAXAMN010022173.1:373789-416305 GCA_963970005.1 Durusdinium trenchii
CTACTACTACTACTACTACTACTACTACTACTACTACTACTACTACTTACTACTACTACTACTACTACTACTACTAACTACTAACTACTAACTACTAACTACCTACTACCTACTACCTACTACCTACTACCTACTACCTACTACCTACTACCTACTACTACTACTACTAATCCTCCAGAGGACCATATTTGCGGGCCCCTCCCGAAAACCAAAAAACATGGCGAGGAGGGGACGCCCACTAATACGAGTTAAAGATTATTTTGTTTTTGCTTGTGTAGAAAGCAGTGGGTTCTGTAGGTCAAAGGGAGCGATGACATTTTTTGAGACTGAGGCAGTAAGTGTACATGAGAGTTTTGAGGCATGCGAATCGCATGCTTGACTGGCCGTTTTCGGATGTCGCATGACGCATGGCTGCGAAACGAAGCAGGCTGCGACCCCCCAGGGACCAATCGCACCTTTTCGCCTTGGACGTACGAAGTAAACTAACTAGAGGGATGAGGTAACCAGAGAAGAGGCAGGGGATGAGGTATCACTGAACCAGGGAATCAACGGAATCAAGATGATTTACACATATTTACACCGTGTATAGGGGTGGCAACCATGATTTACATCAGGATTCATGTACAGGGCAAGTTGCAATCGTGATTGCCACTGTTTAGTTTTCGATTGAGCCGTCGAAGACTGCGTCGATCAAGGAGCTAATTCTCTATGTTTTAAATTTGCATTAAACAGATCCGGTTGGCGGTGAAAGAGATCGAGTGCAGAGGTATGCCGCCCCCATGAGCTCCGAAGTTCTGTTTGGGGTGCAGAGCCGTCAAAGACATCAATACTTTCAGAAGCAATGGAGACTTCTCTGGGCTGTAGAGCCCGCGCAGGCTTTTTCCTTTCCATCACCTTTCTCTACCTCATGTCCATCATGTACCCTGGCCCGTTCGTTTCGTCACCAGCTCCACTTCCCCGGACCTGCGGACCTGCTTGCTAGACGCGTCCCCCAACGTGCCGCGTCGCCCATGCGCCCGACCCGGCCCCCGATCCTCGTGCGACGAAACACCGGAAACATGGCGGAAACACGGCAAGTGACAGCGACGGTAGAAGTTGGCCTTCGGCGACGGTAGAAGACACCCCGTCCTTTTTCCCTGGGCAGCATGCAGCCGCATGCTTTCACATCACGATTGGAGGGTTCCACGGGCAACAATGATGGTGTTTATCACCGCTATTATTGTTTTTGTTTGATGAGGAGACACCTCAAAGCATTGAAAATACACCCGTCCACTTTCAAAACAGAGCGGTTCTACAAGTCGAAGAGCTCATAGATTGGGCCGCTCAGGTAGGAACTTGGGATTTTGCAAGTACTAGAACCCGAATAGAAGAAACAATCATGAACGCTTTGTAAGTCAGTTCGGTGGCGCACGAGGTGCACTTGATTGCTACGAGTGGCCGCATCCAGTGACTAGTGCTTTGGTTCTGTCATGGTCACGTCCCTGTGCTGGTTGGACTTGAGCTGTTCACAAGCATTTTTGGCTTTTCACTGCAAGGACAATGAAGGCTGCATTGCCCCCAGGCGCTCTACTGGATGTCGTGTCAGGCTCTTGAACTGCATGTGACATGGGGTCGTCATCACGCAACCAATGTTTGCAAGTCCTTCATGACCAAACTGGCCTCTCAATCAGAGGTTTTTCCGTGTTCCAACACACAGAATTCCACAAGGTTGCATTATGGAGAAAACATTGGACAAACAGTTTTGAAGGCCCATTCATGTGACCATCGGAAAAGAATATATTCAGGTGTGAGGAAACCACAATGCCTAATGACTTGTGACTGACATCCGCTCAACCTTGCTCAAGCGGTGGCGTTCGTGGCAAAGCATGGGCATCAGAGTAGTACCTAGAACATGCAGTCAAAGCTTTGGTCCTTAAAGTGTTTTTCTGTTTAAGCCCTCAAGAAATGGCTTCGTTTATGATCGTTTATGAGATCCTTGACACAGAAGCACACAGCACCAGCGGAAAATATGCAAACATGTGGCCAAACAGACTCTCTAGACATGGGGGACATCATGGGACACAAAGGGCTTTAATCACAGGGCTTCAACCTAAGAGCGGCCTCCAACCTAGAAGCGATGACCTCCAACCTACTAGCGAGGGCTTCAAGAAAACACAGGCATTTTTTCCACATCTCCTTTGGGCCGCGCGGTCCGCTGAAGGATGGAAGTCCCTGGAGAGGTCGGCCGTCGGAGTGGACGAAACGCAAAGGCTGCACGAAACAGAGCGAAACAAACAACAGCATACAACACAACTTAGGACTCAACTTGGAAGAAGCTGTGTTTTCAGAGCCTTCCTTCAATTTTGACTTGCCTTCCTATTTGCATGTTTCAAGTGCTGTCAAACTCCTCGATGTCTTGACATCGAACCTCTATCTATTCTGCTTGAGCAATAGCTGAGGCCTCAAAGCAACTTGTCGTAAAACAGATGGGCCGAATCAACGCGCTTGCCCCTTACGTCTCAAGACGCAATGACTACCTTCTAGTACTGCAACCCAACAGGTCATCCGAAGAACCCCTCAAGTTACTTTATTTGGACACCCGGTGCCGTTCATGGTTTGGTCAAGCTGTTAAATTGCTTTGAAACATCTAGTTTCACCCCTTTTTTTGGCGTCGACGGTCTTTTCCGCGAAAATTAGGCGGGATGCTTTACGCTTGACGAGCAACACCAAACGAAACGTCAATATTTGTTTTTTCCTGATTTTGCAGGTAGTGATATCACATTAATATACACATATCACATACCATATGTCGTATATGTTTGACCGTACCTGAGGAAAGGAGGCACCAGTGTCCAGGCAGTAGCTGCCCAGGACATTGCAACCTGCTAAGATGGCAAATGGCATCAACTGGCTGACTATTGCCTTTTATACAGTATATTGTGGTTGGTAGTGAGATTGATGTGTACGAATGTTTCAAGATATTTGCTTGCACTTTTGTGTTGCTGCGTGTTCTGCATGTGGCAGTTTGTGGAAGAACTATCTCCATCACGGAGGGTGTCGGTAAGGATAGAGTCTTTGATTCATGTTGAGGTCGGAAAAGTTATTTGGTGATCCAGTGGCATAACATCAAACATCTTATAGAGAAAGGCCCCTCCTTCTTGACACACAGTACTTCGCATGGAGGGTACTTGTTTTTTGTTCTGTGGCAAACACGGATGTCTGGCAGTCCACAGAATTTGGTTCTCAGTTAGTCCTTGAAAGGCTAATCGCCACTTGCACTGCTGTACCAACAGCTATCTGGATAGCCTACTTGTACCAGAACACTTTCCATCCATGAACCGAGATCGGGCCGATCGGGCCCTCGGCGAATGCAGGACGGTGTTCATGTCTCAGAAGGCTCCCTCGTTTCAGTGGAAGCGAAGGTTGGGAGCATCCAGCTCTTCACATCAGTGAGTGAAGCCTTTGTAGAATCATTCGAAAGTGGCTAGGTCTGGGTACACATCCGTTTGTTTCTGGTTGAGACTGGGTTTCCAGGTCTGTGTTCTTGTCGCGCACGACACATCTGAACACTCTGCACCTCGCATGCATACTGCCGAGACTTCCAAATCCGGCGAATCCGCTGAATGGCACAACGAGTTCTCCTCACACACACACACTGACCCACGTCATCAAAAAAGTTGCCATGCATTCAACACCATCTATGACTATAGTATAAATAGCAGCAACAACAACAACAAAGCATCCGACGCTGTACTCTCGATTGACTTTGCTATCTCTTGACGTCTTGATGCTTTGCATAAAGAGAGGAGCCCTTTCTGCAAAACCACATCTGCATTCTGGTTGCCTTCTCTTCCTTCCTCTGTTGCACTTTGCCCCAAATCTCAAGCACCGTGTGTCAGTGCAAGGCCACCAGAAAAACTAAAAGGGCAGTATGGCCATTTTGGCGAACAAGAGAATTTCTTCGACAGGGCTTTTGCAACGAACAGGCATCTCATTCATTCTCCAAGTCGCGTGACCAAGCTCGACAGCCTGTAGTTAGCATTGAACTTTGCAAGATCCATTGGCCTCTTGTTTTCGTGGGCATCGGCCGCATCGGCCGGAAAGGCATCAAAAAGCGCCAAATGCACCTCATCATGCCTACACACAACGTGAGGTGCATAGTTTCTGTCATCATTTCAATTGGACGCGCCAATGTCAAGCACTACCTGGTCATCCGTGAGCCTGCATGTGTGTCATAGATATATCGAAATCATGCAGGTATTATATTATTATATTTTCCTCAATGGTCTCAGTAAAGAGGAACGAAGACCGCTACACTAACGCATCAGCACCGAGTGCCATACGCATTGGTTGCACAACACCATGGTTGCACATCAGTGGATTCGTTCGGACATCGTCGTTCCATGTCGTGCTTTAATCAGTGAGAAACGGCAGTGAGGCTGAGTTGTTCCAGATCTAATAGCTGTTTCATCTCGAGCGCCAGGATGAGACTCCTGAAAGGCGAACACTGCAGAAGAAGCCTTCGAAGCTGAAGACAGCGTTTGACAAAAAGGACTGACTCACCTGACGAAGGGCGCGCACGAACAGCAACACTGAGCCGTAGATGACTCACGGGCGACAGGAGGACTCTTTTTTGACAAGACTATGCAAATAAAGAAGAGAATTGAGAGCCAGCTCAGCCATCACAAGCCTGTGACTTTTCATAGCTAGCAAGCCCAGACCTTTCTATAAGATTGCAGTTGACTCAGTTGACCACACATCTCTTGGAAGTTTCTTTGCTGCTTTAGAGAGAGGGCATGACTTGAAGGGTTCTTCCTGAAGGTACTTGGAATTCACTTTGAACAGCTAGATTTCTTAGGCCCGCTCCCCTTTCACCAAGACAGGAAGACATTCTCCGGCCCTTTCCCATCCCTTGCTACATTGGCTTCTTGGTGCCTTAGGATCTCTTAGCTTTTGGAGGTCGCATCAGAATCTCAATAATTACAAGCTTTCTGTCCCTTACAAAAATCCATCCAAATCCCCACCCCTTTTCAAACCTGGGACGGCCTTCTTTTCGAACGAAGAACCGAAGCGAAGCGACCGAAGGAGTTGGCGTTGCACTCGCTGGGCGGTGCAGCGGCGCGGGTCACGAGCAAGGTGCGGCGGCGGGACACAAAGGGTTGAAGGAACAGCATCACCGTGGAGCGATTTGAACTGCAATTGGACATCGTTCATTTGCAATATGTTTGCACTTCCAAAAAGGATGGATGTCACGATGTCGTGAATCATACCACACATGTCCTGCTTCGGTGAGTTGTCAATGGTAAAGCATCCTCATCCTCATCCGCCGTTGATCCTTTTTTTCTTTCCTCAGGAGAAGATTGCCAAAACAAGCCATCGAGTGTCCTGGCCTACACCCCGAAGCGAAGCGAAGCTCGCTGAACACCGATAGCTGGTCGCCGAACACAGCGTTCGTTCTCCCCCCAAACCGGTGACCGGTTCGGTACATCGATCAGTCTATACCCAGTCCGCTTGAGTCGGTTCGGGATGGCCAGTCTAGGGGTCTCGCCGATGGAACATACGTATCATTACTATCCAAAAAACACCCATGTTGTAATGTTATATTGTAGCTTCTTGTTACTAGTAGCGATGGCCTCCAACCTTGCCTCCGCCTAATAGCATCAAATAGTGTCCTTGCTACTAGTAGCGATTCCTTCGTCCCAGGACGAAGCCAGGTCTGTGGACTCGTTCTTCGGTCCCGCCCAGGCAGGAATTCTGATTGCGACCATGTTCGCTGGAGACTCTGACTCTGACTCTGACTCCGAGGATGAGAACGGCGCCCTGGATCTAGCTTTTATTCGTCAAGTTTGGTGCATGGCCTACCTGAAACCAAACCGAACTCCTGCAGACCAAACCGAACTTTGGACTCGGCCTGGGACTGGTCATATTCGGCCTGAAGGTGGATGAACTCAATGAATCCCTTCAATATCCCCATGGGCCCCATGGCGGTTTTCCATATAAATTGGAGGGAGTTACTGCATATTATATAACATATAACATGTATAACATTAATTGTATAACTATATATTAATATAAAAATCAAATTGTTTATAATATATAGGACGATAAAAGACATCATCCCCACTCACGTCAGGGATTGATTTTATAGAGAGGACATGCTTGATGAGGATGTGTTTGCATTTCTGAGAACCGTAGACCTTTGTCCCCAATGCAGCAAACCAGTGGCATGATCAAATGCTTCTGGGATCATTGCAGAAGAAGAAGAAGATGTCCAGCATGTTCCATTGCGGTGAAGTCTCAGGTTTTCTTTTGTGAGCAGGGAGTCGGGAGAGCGGAACACAGGTTCAAGGGGTCCGGTGACAAGACAAGCTCAAGAAATGCAAGGTGGCAAATCGAAACCTGCAGCACACCTTTGAACGGGGTCTTATGTGCTGTTGTGAAATGTTATACATGTGTTCATTCTTGTTGTGGAATGGGACAGTGTTCCAGACCTAAAAGATCCCGGTTGTTCGAGTCAGTTACATTTTCAAGGACGTTTAGACGGGTGCATGTATCATGTACAAGACACGCAGCAACTGGCAAATGTGGTGTATGCCTGCGCTGCATGTCCATGGACTTTCTTGCTCGTAAGTGGTCAATAAGTGCAAGCATCAGATACCCCCTAGCTGCTCATAAAAAAGTACTCCATAATATACAATTTTGGTGTTCCGGCCACCGGCCCCACCGGCCTGGCCACCGGACTCCACACACCGGACGCCGACCACCGGCCCGGCCACCGGACTCGGACCGGCCACCGGCCACCGGCCACGCGCAAAAAAAGTATATACTCTGTAGCTGCTGCATACTGCTGCTGAGAACAGCCACGTCCTTCACCGAGGTTTGCCAAAGCCCAAGCGGATTGGCTGCTTGCCTTCATCAACTCGTTGGCGTTCGCTGGATCGATCTTCGCATGTCGATCCGTCGATCCGCGCGCCGGTTTGAAGCCCGGCTCGGGGCGTTCGCAGGCGTTCGCCCGTCAGGCCGACTCCGAGCGGGAAGAGACTACATCATCGGAATTCTGCAAAAGTATTCGATACCCCTGGTCTTTGGCGCTCCTCGGCGATGAACATCTCTGGCAAATCGATCTGCGGAATTCTGCACGACTAATGATCTCTGATGAATCATGATGGATCTAGATGTCGCTTTGGCATGTGGGCAGAGAAACACACAAACAAGCAAGCAAGCAACCAACCAACAAACCAACCAACCATCCTGATTCACATTTCACACCTGAATTATGTCATAAATGTCAAACCTGAATCACTATTCGTATCCTGGAAAAGAGGTTGATGAGGTTCACTCATTCATATGCCCCCAGCCGCCCACTCGTCCATTTCAGACACCCAAGAGTTCGCGCACCGTGGCAAGAGCAGGTCATAGCGTGATCGAAGGAACATTTTTTTTGGTTGTGAGGCTCGCCAAACAGCTGTAACATATGTTATATGTTATAGCGTATTTATAGATATATAACATTTTTTCTATTTTTGAATATGTTTGACTAGGGTTTGAAGTGGGAGCAAGCTGGCAGTCGCAGGTGATCAGTCAGCAGCCAACCAAGGGATTGTGTGGGCTGCAGCTCCCATGGGCCTCTGGAGACTGTTGCCCCTGTGTTTTGCTCGGCGGACCTGTCAAGTCCGATTTGGTGAGGCACCTCCGAACCGAACATCTATAGATCATAGCCAATATTCTGCAGGTAATGAGACGGGCTGTGTTAATGCTAGGCCACCTGCACAAACCGAACGGTGCAAGATTGACATGTTTGGCGAAAGGGGACCCTCCAGGTGCTGAGCTGGCGCAATACATCGATGTTATGACAATGATCTCCCTAGAATCTGATCCGTAAGAGAAACACACACAAAACATACCAGGCCCGTTACCAGGGCATTCTCCTTGTTGAAACACATCGATCGGATCATTTAGGTATAATTTATGATGGATGATAGTACTTGGGTGTTGGAAACCAAGTGTGATCTTAAAACATCGTGACTTGTCTTACTTACCGTTTCTCAGTGGCAAAGAAGTGCAGGGCTGCTGTTTTGTGAGGTTGCTTCCACGAATCATACTCAAGATAAGAACTAAGGACACAAGACACGAAACGTTATAAGCAAGGAAATCCAAAGCAGATGAACAAATTGACATTACTGTAACTGTCTACACCACAGACTCTCCACAGGCAACAAGTTGGTGACCAACAGCTTGTTGACAGCTTTGACACATTGTGACATACACAGTTTTGACCGTAAATCGAACGGTCAGCTTCGAGGTTCTTGTGGGTTCACCCTGTTGGGCCGCAAAGCCCATTGCACGGCCGCCCAGCTTGCTGCCGCAATGTTTTCTTACGCCTTGAGGTGTGCTTGGCGATGGTGTGGAGCAACCTAGATGAAGAGAGCTACCTGCAGATGGCTCATTGGACGCCCATTGCAGGCACGTCCTGCAAGAGTTTGGTGACTGTGAGATTCTGTGACTGGTCAACACGTGATTATATAACATTTGATGAAATGCCACCGACGCTTGGATTCACTTGAAACGCACAAATCAAAGCTCTTGGTGCTCATTATAGTCACTTGATTGACTTGATCGCAGACTTCAAGCTCGGGGGGCACGCTGTTGATTTGCACTTTGTCATCAACGATTTTTTCATGTGCCTTGGGTGCAAGCACTTGTAAATTTTAAGATTTCAAAGTGCTGCTCAGCAGTGATAGCAAAATACAATGCACACCTTTTTCAACTAAGGTGCTTTTTCTTCGGGCTGGCTATTAAGGAGGCAGCAAAGCGGTGGGAGAATCTCAGGATTTGCTGATTTGCTGATTCTTCTCCGATGGGCTTTTTAGATGCTTTCCGTATCATGTCAGAAACGCAAAAACTGGATTTCCTATACAGCCACAAGAGTCACACTTGAGTGTCCTACATGACCTTGGAGAATGCATTCCATGGTCAATCGTCATACTTCTTGTAGTTTTTCTCGTTCAGGTTCACTGTTAATTACCAGGTACCAGCTACCTTTCATCTCTGTAAATACGGTCTGGAAGTCAGTCTTTAGTTGCAGCAAAACAAGCTGATTTCTTCCATCCGGCTAGGTTTGGGTTTTTGATAATCAGCAAGTTTTGCTGATGTCCAACCAGTTTTTACCCAAATCATCCCAAATCGGTCTCACACGTTTTGACTCTTGGTTGAATAAAACCGGTTCCTCCTTGTACACTGAGCTTGCAACACCAAACTTGGATGGAAGCACTCCTACTTTGTGTGTTAAAGCTTACTGGGAAGAAGGGCCTAGCTATTCCGTCTCGGTGACCATGCGCCAAGATCTCAAAACGCCAATCTGTATCACTCACCTCAGGAGCCAACAAGAGCCAACTATCTAAGCAGACTCATTATGATCTCGTGTGATAATCTCTTCTGATCTCATGTGGTCAACTGATCTGATCTCATGTGACCTCTGATTCAGACCTCGACTTCGGTCCTTTCCCTCCACTGCATACCGCTGAGAAGGGTGACGTGACCGCAGGTGACAGAGGCTCTCCTTCCGGGCGGCTCCTTGTCGCCCATCAGCCGGGCAGCCAATCCCTTGTTGGCCACGTGACTTGGCGAGGAAATACGGACGAAATACGTGGAGGCCAGGTGACGTGTCTTCGAATACGGGTTGCTGCATGGGGCTGCAAGAAAATGGAACACGTAGAATTGGACAAGAGCTTAACTCTGATTTCGGTTGTGAAGGTGTGCAAGGGCATGCATGCCTGGAACCAGTGTTTGCGTACAAGAGTGGAGAGGGCAGTTGCGGACAATTCGCAACTGGTTTATGGTCAGTTGAGCCAAGTATCGTGGTCCTGTTTGACCAGCTTACATTCAAGAGGGGTTGCCGCTTTTGCTTAGCAGGGTTTGTCGTAATATGTTATTATGTCCAATACATTTCCCTCTCAATCCACCAAGATAATGTTTTCTTTATTTCCGACATGATTTAGCCTGGGAAACTAGCCAGGCTTGATAGATGGCGTGGCGTCTCGCGTCACTGTTGCCGTGTAGCATCAACTGCGTTTGCAAGTGCACATGAACATGTAAACACAATTCAAACACACACTTGAGAAAAGTGCTCCGCGGAGCTGTGTTTCAGAGATTCACGGGGAGCACTAGCACTTTAGGATTAGTTACTGCAATACCAGATTAGAGCGCTCAACCTCAACCCGTGAAATGGCCCCGTGAAGAACGGTAAAGCAAGAAAGTCCAAGAAACAGCATTGTTTACATCACAGAGAGATGAAACACATTTAAAAACTACTGTACCGGCAAAAGTACCGGCAAATACCGTACGAAAATTTGTCCGACAGGCGCGACACACCACGGCTGTTGATCAAGCACGTGCTTTTGCTTGCAGCAATTTACAGAATATCATTTGGAGTCCCACCTTCAGTCTTTTCTACCGCAAGAACTGTCCGTGTGTACATGCACGAGGCCATCACTCTCACATGATATGTCAAAGCTGCAACTGAGGTTTGGCGGAGTGCTTTGGCCAGCAATTGAAGATGCGGTTGTAGGATTGTTTTTTTTTTGCAACTTCAATGTTGTTCTATGTTGCTCTTTTTGACCCCTTTTCGCGGTTGTACTACTCCTGTGTTGCCCTCAGGTCGCTGGTCCTGCTGTGGCATACTTGGTTTTTACCTTTATATTCTATTCTACAGGCAAGGAGCGGCCGCACGGGCAAGCGTTGGCCTCCAAGCTAATAGCAATGGCCTCCAACCTAACAGCGATGGCCTCCACCTAGTAGCTTCTTGCTACTAGTAGCTTCTTGTTCCTAGTAGCAATGGCCTCCAACCTAATAGCGATGGCCTCATGTTTGCATCAAGTCCTATCAGGATCCGTCCGGTCGGAGCATGTTGTTGCCCTTTGAAAGCAGCACGTCGAGTCCTAGAGTTCTTCTCGTCACAAGGGGGTTGAGTTCTCGTCACAGGGGGGCACACTGCTCCGACTCTTCACAAGAATGTCTCGGATTTCAGCGTTGGTCGATGTCCGCAGGGGAGGTTCTAGTCTTAGATGGTCTACGGTCCAAGTGTGTGTAAGTTACGGGTGTCTCCCAAGCACCTACCATCTTGTTCTCTACTAGGAGCAAGGACGCTACTAGGGGCTCTTATGCTCTTGCCTCATCTCATGGGTCCGTTCAGGTTCCTTGGATCAGCCCATGTGTCTGCCGGACGACCTCAACCGTACAGTGGAGTCCAACCACTCGGAGGATCACCACCGGCGGCTCGGAGGGGGTGCAGGCGCGGAAGACCACCACTCTCGTGATTTTGGGAGCCAAGAGTCCGAAGCCGTGCATTTTCGGGCTTAGGAACAAGGACGCTACTAGGGGCTCCTGGCCTTACTACTAGGAACAAGAAGCTACTAGTAACAACTCCTCCTCTGCTCCAACATGCTGGCTTGTTTGTTTATTTGAACGGTTGCATAATTCATATCTACGCAATTCTATGTGTTGTATTTAAACCATGCAGCTGTGACTGTGAAGCCAACTTGACCAAGCATTTGCATGGTCTCACTTTCTAGCATTGGTCGGGACTCCTACTTAGCCCTCTCAGAATCATTGAAGTTGAAGCAGGTGGGGATGACTTTCTACCCAGCGATTACAATGCCAAGTGCTCCTTGGAAGCCGTTCTCAAGGCGGGAGTTGGCACATGTTGGCACTAATTGTGTTCACCTGGACATGGCATTTTACAGTTGCCACAGCAGGAGTAGGTTGGAGGCCATCGCTCTAAGGTTGGAGGCCATTGCTATTGGAGTAGATGCCAGTTGGCTCCAAGCTCTTCCGTGCCGTTCCGTCGCCATCCAAAAAGGGTCGAAACTCGACGCCCTCCTCCTCGTGCAGGGTTGGGGTATCCCTACAGCGCCCGGTGCTCAGGTTAGGGCATCGCCCGGAGATCGGTCTAAGATGGTCTAATGGTCTAAGGATTGTGACTCATTTGGACAATCACATCGTTTGTGTATACCCTGCTATTCACCGTATTCACCTGCCTCAATGAACAGATCGTTTTTTGGGGCTCATTGTTGACCATCACCCAGTGCAGTGTACTTGCACAAACTCAAGTCAAGTCATTGCGTTTCTGTGCATTTCTGATGCACTGCAAAAGTCAGGAAGTAATGGACGCATGCGGTTCCGATCTCCTCAGTTGAGCACCCATCATTCTTGCCAAGGACGGATATTTCCTTGGCCTGGATGTTTGCCATTTTGATCTTCGGCCCGGGACATGCGGCCATCAATTTCTTGCCGGAAGCTCAACATTGTGCCGAGTCAACTAGTGAGGGACATTTCGGCCCTGCATAACTCGGACCACGTTCAGTGCGATCATGCATCCTGGACGAAGCACATTCATGCATATGTACCGAGCCTTCGGATGCGAAGGTTGCTGTTGGCGATCTTGGACGATGCACTGGGGATGATCATCATTGCGGCACCTGGGACGGGGACGTGTGGGATGGACGTGGGCGACTGTGCGAGGAGTCTGCATGAATCATTAAAAAGAATCAGAACAGACCAACTGGATGAGAGTGTAAGAGATTAAGAGGTGTAATTACATCAGCTGTCAATCTCAGTCGAGCCCTTTCACGGCCACGTGGGCAAGAGTCATGGACATTTGCTTTGGAGCCTGAAGGTGGTGTCTCCTCAATTGAAGGTCCTTGGAAGTTCATAGGACCAGGAAAGTAGAATCCTTTGTGACTCCTGTCTGACTTTGTTGGCGTACCGGACCGTTGATATTACATTGGTGGCCATTCTCTTGAGGTTTCAGACTTAGCGCATCAGATAACCAAGGCACCGCAGCACAATACAGGATTACGCGCGCACACACACATACATACACACCACCCTCCATTCAGTCCAATCACTCCTGACAGCGATGCTTGAAACATACAAAGCCATGCAGAAAATGACCAAACAAGACATTCAATGTTCAAAACTTTCAGGTATTGGCCACGCAAATGCTTAACTGTGCCACGCAATGCACAGAAGTTCCAGAGAATCTCCTTTTGATCACGGTGTGCTTGAGCGACGCCCTGAAAACCACTGTTGGTTTATTTGGTGGTTGCAGCATATTTCATTCCGTCCATCCACAACAAGATACTGTATGTTTTTAGCTTCGATTGGTTTTGATGAGTGAAGCTGTCATGCTTGGGGGATGCTTGAAGGCTCACCATCAGCAAAGGCCTTTTATCCAGATCCCGCAAATCCAGTGGATCCCATTTGGCTCCTGCTGGTGGTTGCTGTGACTTGGCGACGTAGCGAAAGCAGGCGAAGGTAGGCAGTCAGTTCTTGCTATCCTCTCTCAACTATCACTGCAAAAGCATGAACTATGTGGCGCTAGCGTGCTAGCAGAGCTATGGCGGTGTTGCTGTGGAAATCATGCGTGGACAATCTGCACATGGTGACTCTTTCTTTTTGTTTTTTCCTCTCTCTCTCTCTCTCTCTGTTTCTTCCTTGTTTGGTGGTATCTCACTGCACGGGCCAGTGCTCCCAGGGCATGGTAGTTGCTTTCATCATGCGGAAGCTCAAAATCAGCCGATGGCAGGCATGGATCTTTCCAGCTTGATGCAACCAACCAACGGGGTTCTTGTATGGCAACAACTTCCGGCTGCACATTGAACAGTAATGTTGTCTAATTACTACAGTATAATACAGTATACTGTATACTTCAAGACTCTTCAAGCATCGTAGTTCTTAACAAAATGCTTGTGTTGCTGGAAGAGCGGAAGCTGATCTGCGGACTGCCAAGCCAGTTTGCCGTGCCTATAGGCTCACCTCCTGTTCATTTGCATTCCGGGTCAAACTGACTCGTTCAAGGGACATTACAAGTTATGTGACATGCTGATCCATTCCAATTTTCCTTCCTTGTCGCAGGCCTACATTGTCCTGGCGGCGCCACTCTCTTGGATAGGGCTATTCAAAGCTCACGTTCATCCAGCTTTGGCGTCGCTTGGTATTTCAGCCTGATGGTATCACAATGGATGCATGACTCACAGGTGGCAATTGGCAGTTGATCAGTTGATCAGGGCCTTGTTTTGCCAGAACGAGACCCTGCTTTGGGAACACCTTTATGGGACATGTGCTATAGTGGATTTCTACATACACCTCAAATACAAACCTGTTTGGCCAAAGTGAGACCGAGGCTGGTTTTCATCGTGCCCTTCATGCCGGCCACACACGCGATTGCACCACAGGGTCCAAGAGACCTAGGCGGGCAGCAGCTGTGATTTTTGGCTCTGCCGTTTCTGAGGGAAAACGTGGTATTCAGGAGTTTGAATAAAGGGTCTGCCAACAAGCATGTCCAGTGCTGAAGCATGACATGAGGCACTTGACCCATCGGCCCAAAGAGGCTTATCCTCTCGTGACGAATGTTTGTAAGGCTGTTAACCAGTTATGTACTTGACTATACTTGCCTATTTTTTTTTAACTGTACATATATAAATAAATATATTACAGTATGTATATTGTATACTGTATGTATATGATATTGGATGTTATGCATGCATTATATGTACTACTAAGCTAGGGTTCTTCTATTCCATCCAAGCGACATGCTGGACATTCTGTTGCTGCGTCCATATGCATCAGGCACCCACCAAAGCAATCATCAAGCGGTACTCATATTCATCAGTTGGACATTTGACACCACATATCTACAACACATTTATGCAAGCCCACACACATTAGTGCCTTCAACTTCCTCTGGCTCGCAGCGCTGATGAGCAGGGCGTGTTGACACTATGTCAGAGACAAGTTCTCGAGTGCTAGCCTCAGCCCGACTCGCTGTCCGTCCGTTTCAAGCTACTAGTAGCAAGGGGCATCGCCACTGGGAGCAAGAGGACGCTAAGAACGTGGCTCCTGGCATTCTCCGGTCCAATCGAACGGCGAATTGAATGGTGAACCGGAAACGTGCGAAGCTTCCGAGTCGAGTCCGTTTCGATCTTTTTTCGGTTTGAGGGAAGAACATGGGTTTTCGGTTTGGATTGGATCTTCTTTTGCTTTCCTTTTTAGATATTTGTTTTTCTAGACCTTTATTTGCTTTTCCGATTGGTTCCTTTAATTTGTTTCTCTTTTTCCCAGATAGCGACAGCTATGGGGTTCTTACTTCAAGTAACAATGAGCTGGCTGTGCGCGTGCCGGGTGCTGGTGCTGGCTGTGGTGCTGGTGCTGGGTGCTGTGAGCTGGCTGTGCTGTGCGCGTGGTGGAGACAGGGTGCCGGTGCTGGGTGCTGTTGCTGGCTGCGCGCGTGGCGGAGACAGGGTGCCGGTGCTGGGCGCCTGTGCTGGCTGTGCGCGTGGTGGAGACAGGGTGCTTGGAAAGCTGGCGAACTGCGGGGCGGTTGACTTTTGGAGCCAACATGGTTGCGCATGCTCTCATTCCAAAGCTGTGGATGTGGTTGATGGAGCTTTGCGTGAACATCTAGTGCTTGAAGATGACATAATTTTAGAGTTTGACAAAGTGTTGTTTTGGAAGCGGATGTCGAAGGCATGCCGCTTCTTGAAAGTGTGCCATCCTGGGCTAGCAGGCTTTTGGTAGCCAAGCGTTCCAGGTGACGTTGGTTTTGGACTTTCTTCCCACATTGACGGAGACCAGAAGTTGTTCGACTGTTGATCCAGCAGTTCGGAATATGAGCTGGCTTGGCACCGTCGCCCTGAAGAGTCGGTCTTGGTGCTCGTAAAAACATTGCAGGATACAGGTGGGTCAATATGGTCTGCATCATTCAGATCTATTATTGAAGCGCCAGATTCACAAACCGTGGTATGAGTCGAAATACAGAGTTTTTCCTCCAAGCAGCCAGAACATTGGCGTTTTTCCAGTGTGATCATGTGTGTGTGCTTCGGAGCTGCTGCCAACGCAGGGGGGAGTCCGAAATTATTGTTTGCATGTTTTGCTATCTGGGGTCTATGCTGGTGTAATTTTATTCTTTCCTATGGTTCCCACCAATCCGTCCATGAGGACTTGATGACGGCCACCCACTCACGGCGGAGCTCCACGTCCAGACGAACTTCGGCCACTTGGGCGAACAAACGTCTCGTTCCGCTTGCGCAACAGCAGGTCTCGGTGCTGCGTGGCCGCAACGCCGCGCAGAATTGGGGAGAGCGGGTGGGCCACCGGGGTCACCACGGGTGGGTGTAAACATGTGAAAACCATCCCCCTTGCAATTTCCTCTAGGAAATCAGCCAACCCGGGTTGTCAAAAAGCAGGCCGTTCACCATCCATTTTTTAGAGTTCACCATGCATTTTTTAGAGTGGCAACGGAGTGTGACTCTTTAGAGGTGCACTTTTTGCCACACGCATGGACTGGTTGTGTGCTGTTGTCATCGTGGACTGGTACCAGGTGTTCTGATTCTTTAGGGGGAGTCCGGGTGTCACAAGTGTGTGCGCACTGTGCTCAACGTGTTCTGATTTTTTAGGGCCAGTGCCCAGTATGTGTTGGCAGAGTCCTGATTCTTTAAGCTGACATGTTGGTATGGGCACTGTGGATTGAGGATTCTTTAAGGTGGCAGGTGGCCTCCTAAAGAATCAGACAGTCCAAGAGGGAGGCCGAATTGCAGGGGGAATTGAACACCCATGTGACAAGCGTCCTTCTGCCGCGTTGGCCAGATCTCCTCGGCAGTCTCGGAGGCTGCCATCATAGCAACCAAAAGGCGCCAGCCGAAAGGGAATGTGGCAGATGGGTTGACTCATCGGGTGTTTCTGTTTTCAGTGGGTGAATCTGAGTCGAATTACTTTTTTGTAAGTTTGTTCCGTGCATAGCTGAACGTCTGAAAGTCAAATGGAAGGAACCATGCCACCAGCGGCCATGTCACTGGTGGCTTTGCACCCAAACGAGCCCAGATGCTGGATTTGGGGCTGTATTTTCAAGACTTCCGTTTGACGATTTGCCCCAATCAATACACGCTTTGCATCGCTTTTCCCCTTTTTAGATTACATCATATTACATCGTCAAAAACAATCACTCCAAATCCACTTCGATTCGAAGCCTGCACTTCTCCATCTCGTCCGCCGCAGTTTTAAAAACATGTTCTACAACGAGGACCGGGCATTGGGTGTTCGGTGAGAGATCTGCTTCCCTGTAGGATGCCTTTCGTGTACATTTGTTTTATCCAATAAACACTCTGTATTCTTGAAGAGTTGCCAGGCTTTCCGAGGCACAGAGAGTCCCTAAATATCTTCACACTGACCTACTGCTGTTCCAGTACTTCCGTTCGAGTCATGCGCTTGTGAGTAGACATGTTTGGAAAGAATGTACGATAATACGTCATTCTGAGGATCCATTCTTGTAAGGTATCAACACCAATTTTGAATCATGCTTTGAAAGAGAGAGAGAGAGAGAGACTGGCCCTGAACATAATCCGAATCTGAAGTCTAAAGCTTCACAGCAAAAGTAGCGCAGTCGAATCGTTGAGTGAGGCTGAAACCCTCCATTGTTCGTGCCGCGCAGGAGAATGCACCTCTACATGTTTTCGAGCACACACTTAAGGTTGTGGTTGATTTTGGTCGGGTACTTAGATTCTGAAAGATTTTGTCCAGCTTTGCCAGCCGCCACGTGCAACACTGACTATTCAAGACATAAATTTATGCTATGTTTCTATAGATCCGGAAGCTCAATCAAGGCATTCAATTCTGCTATATTCTGCTAGCCAGTTTCGCCCACCTTTAATGCTGAGGCATGTTCTTTTTTGGCTTGGTGAATGCCGGAGTCAAGCAAGAGCCTCAGCGATTCGCGGCCATCATTGGCCACTGCGAAGCCTGCTTGTTGTTGTACAGCGGCATTAGGCATTGACGGTTCAGCGGCAATTTTGACAGCCTTTTCCTCGCAGTGTAAGTTTGTAGTGTAACTTGACCAACCCTTCTGTACATTGGGGTGTATGTGACGCTATGTGAGAACGCACGTTAAAGAGAACCACGATGTGTGCAGTTTCAACTGCGCGACAAATAAAAATGAAACCGTCCGACCAGACGGTAAAGACCAGACGGTCCCTTCATCGATGTCAGGCTCGATTCCATCGGTGGAGTCACAGCATGTGTCGGCCTGGCGCACCTGGGCCGAACGGGTGGTGGATGAGACGAAGCGAGCTGAAGGGATGGAAAGGGAATGGCCTTGGTGTTTTTTTCACGACACCGTGGCTTAACCACCAAGACTGAACAGAATAGAGGTCAACCTGCCCTGGTTTGGGGCTCCGGGTTTTGACCACGGGCAAATATGAACAAGATTGGCGAATGAGCTAATGATTACCCAGTGCCGGCGACCCATCTTGATGTGTTGGAAGTCCAACTGCGGCTTCAAAGCACAGCGTGGCGACTGCCGCAGCGAACTGTTCAAGTTGCGGTGTGCCAGGAACCCTGCCTGGGCATAAGCGGGGTCGGCGGAGATACACTACACATCACTACACTAATGATGTGTATATATATACATTTATAATATATATATACTGTATATATATATATGTATATATACATGCACAGTACCTGGAACCTGGGCCGTATATTTGTTTTCTTCAGATGAGTCAACGAGGCAAGGCTATGCAAGGAATGTCTGCCTATTTCTGCCCATCTAGTCATCCAGACGCCCGATTGCAGCTTTGAGTAGGACCGGCAGGTCTGCAGGTCTCCCTCGAGATTCGTAGCCGAGGCTAGTGGTCGGAAAGACCGTGGGCATTGCAGGGATGAGCCTTCTGGGCCACTGCATAGGCACAAAGTGATTCGTGGAGGGCCGAAGTGCACCTCTCTCAACAGCAGCCTGTAGTATTGCACCTTATCAATCAGTGTCTTTTTGTCGTCATCCTGCCCCACACATATGTCAGCCCTGTTCATTTTCTTTGTAGCTTGGTAACATTGAGAATAGCCTACTGGTTTACTCAGCAGCCATGGCCTTCAACACAAGAATTTGCTCAGCTAGCATCGAGCAGGAGCCCCTTTGCCAAAGGGGCTGAGTGTGCCTGATTTGGTGGCAACTGCGGCTGCTTGTATCAGATTCGGCATGTTTTCACGTTTTGATGGGAATGTGCCGGTACATCAGCAGCACTTAGCACTATTGGGTGTCCTATGTTGTATTTCTTGGAATCTGGGCATTGCCTGAGCCTGAGCCTCACACCATCGGCATCCATCAGCCCACCGAACTGACGCTCGCCCTGAGGCCCTTGGCGGTGTAGGTCTCACAGTGGCGTTGTTCGTGGCCAACGAGGCTTTTGTCCAGCCTGAGATGCGGGGACAGGCGAGATGGGCGAGAGGGAGAACGGGTCCAAAGCGGGACCGAACTCCGAACTGATGGGCACTTCTTGGACCGAACGACTCAATGGTAGTGTGCCTGTGCATGCGGAGAGGGAGATTCAGGTGAATTACCCTAATTGAAGATTTATGAAAAGAAGAGGTCTTTCGGCAGCTGCACTACATTCAAACTTGGAAAGGCACTTGATTCAACACAGCTGACCAGCAATCTACAGTAGTTACTGCAGCCTTTCCTTTTGAGCCCTTTCGAGGCCAAGATGGGAGCTGTTTTGTCGATTTCATGTGGCCTCCTGGCCTTTGTCATCCAGCGTGCCTTTGCCAAAGGCTGGCATCAGCCTGAGCGGTTGTGGCAGACAGACCCCCCCCGCGGCCATGTGGTGCAAACCATTCAAAAGGACATCACCAAGATATTTCCAGATAGAGCGCGCAGGCTGTATAGAACCCTAGAGAGTTACACGTCGGTGGCAGGGTTGGACGTGTTGTCGTTTTGTCGTCACAGGCAAGTCTGACGCGGAAGGCGAGGACGAGGAGGAGAACGGAGTGACTTCAACCATAGGCCGAGCTATGGCTAAGTGGTTCTGGCTGAGGGGATGAACGAGGTGTCGAACGATGTTTGCTGTGTCCGTGGATGAAAAGGGACATGACAAGGAACATCGAATTTGGTCAGGCATTAGCTATCGGCTGTGGGATGCTGTGGGTCATTGCACCAGGATCCCCACCGGTTTCGGTCTACTGTGGAAGGTCTTTTTGCAGTGGACCAGGGGCCACTGGTGGGCTTTAGGTCTTGACCCATCCCAACCTGAAAATGGACCTTTGAAGCACCATTTTCCTCTACAAAACCAGTGGTTTTGAGGTTCTTCCTGTGTTTTGACCATATTTTGACCATCATGACAGGAGCCACGCATCCTGGCACTTCACCAGTCTTTATTCCTCAGTTCTGAGTATATATATACATATATATAGCTCAGAGGAACGGAAGGCTCACGTCCACCAGACGTCCCCGTCTCGCAGGTATTACCGTCAGACATGTTGATACCTCTGAGAGTTTATCTTTTGGACGCATCTTGGCGCAAGACGCATGGTATAGCATCCGTTGATATCCCGGATACAGTCCGGAGAGAGGATCAGCCTGTGCATACATGAGTCACTCTTGAGAACTTTAAACATATATAGTCGTATATATTTTATAGTTGAAGTCCAATGCAAAGGAGATCAACTGTAGTAGTCGACGTCAAAGTTCCAGGTCCAGGCGGTTTATGTGATGTATCCAAGCGATGCCGTGGAAACCTGGTGAATCGTCTCCAGCGAAACGCTAGTCGCTAAGATGCCCAAGGCATTTTTGACACCGATGCGAGCGCAGAGTTGACCGATTACTCCCATAATAGGAAGGTTGAGCCTTCCGAGGACACAGGCCGCTTGTTTGAAGAGAGTGCATTCGCTCCTTCGCCCGGTTCGTGTCTTGTCTTTTCGCTTCGTTTTGCAGGCATGGTGCCGGTGGTTGCGGCGTTTTCATGATGGGTCTAGAAAGGGCTTGTAGTCACTGAGTGAGATGATGGTTCATGACCGATGTGGGTGGTTCCTCCATTCATTTGTTTGGCTGATTCATCAGGTGCAAATTGGTAAAAGGCCGTAAAGCCAATTAGGTACAATCCCGAACATTTTATATAACTCCGTGGAACAGTGATACGTACGGTCAGTTTTTTTGCCACTGAACGAGGCGATTCGGCCAAAGCCAAAACGACTGCGACAACGGCTGTGACCATCGAACCTGCAGGCTGCATGGCCTCATCCGGAGGGAATGACATTGAATGATGCTTCCCACCAAACATTCTGGGAAGATCATTTGCCTGATCCTAGATTTCTACGATGTTTGCTGATGTTTTTATTTTGTTGCATCGTTTGTGCCCCTGGACTTGCACTCGGAACCATGAACACCTGATTTCAGATGCGATGACACGTTTCAGATACAATTTGGATTAAAGTCAGAAATCTCCGATTCACTTTCACCTTATCCAGGAAGTAACTCAAGTTTCTGGCAGGCTTGCCAAATGCAGTGGAAGAGGACCCGAATACCAATACCTCGCAGGACTTGAGCTGCTCAGCAAAATAGCAAAAAGCCAGGGGCAAGTCAATTACTATAAATGAAATGCCGGATTGATTGTGCTCAGCATCAGCAGGGGATTGACAACGGAGAAAACTCAGCAAAGTATTTGAGATACAGCCTTGTTGGAATGTGCTTTCAATATCTAGGGGGCTGGTGGATGCTGCATCAGGTCTCTCTTTCTCTTTCTCTTTCTCTCTCTGTCTCTCTCTCTCCATCTCTACATTGGATATGTCTATTCTGAATAGGACGTTCTTCGGATGTCGAAGAACAGTTCGTGATGATGCAAGGCATACCAGTTCCTGCGCGAAGTCCTGGCATCTCAGACTGCACGCAGGCGCAGGCTGAGCTCTTCTGAGCTGAGCTCCACCCATTAAAACATCACCAGGCCTGTATTGATGGAAGTCATATCGATTCATTAACCCCCCAGTTGGAATGAAAAACCTCTCAAAAATGTGTTCTTTTTAATCAAGAGTCTACATCATTGCATCCCACTGAATCCGGCTTTGGCACTCAAAAAGTTTCCATGTCAAGGAATCCTGGACTATTGAGGTAATAGAACACGAGACCTTCTCAGCAGTCAATGAAATAACATGTATACCTATATATGTATGTATATATTGTAGAAGAAGACCGGCAAGTTTCAAGAGAAGTTTTTGTTGTCATGCCAAGGTGAACTTGTGTGACAGATCTTGGGTGTGCCTGGGCAAGGACATCTAGTGGGAGGTCATCAGGCCCTGAAATGTTGGCTTTTATCTGTGTATGTAGCCGATTTATTTTCTAGTTCTGACACCACATAACAAGAGAGTACAAAGCCCCCCACTCACAAATTTACAGTAAATAAGTTTGGTCCTTGCATATCCATTTTGCCCGAAGGATGCTCCCTCCACCGTAAATCGAGATATAAGGACGAACATGGAACAATAACCCTGCACATGGACAACCCTTCCACGTGTTTTTAACGTTTCATCTCAGGTTTGTCTCCCCCACAAGACAACGAGCAGTGTGGTGTTGCAGCATCTGTTTATGCATAGAAATCGACGTTTTTCCGGGTACGAAACGATAACACAAGCAACCTGCAAGCCTAAAACACCTTCCTGTACACGCGCACGTGCTAGTCAGCCAAAGAACTGTAAAACGATGAGGAAGATAATAAATAATATGTAAAGGCCACCTGTGGTAAAGGTTTTACTTTTTGACAGTCTGCAGACACATACAGGAGGAGAGACGCCCGCCAGATGGAGGTGTCGCGTCATTCCGTGTCATTCACGCGTCAGGCTTGGTGGAAAAAGAAGGACCGCCTTTTAAAGCCCTGAAGCCCTTGCAGAACATCAGCCTTATACTATCTATGCGTGTTTTGTCAAAGCAGATAGCAGTCGTTGAGGTCCTAAACGAGGAAGAGCGCGTCGGCAGCGCAAAACAAGTCACCATGTAGACAGCAGTCGAAGCCAAGTTGTGCATTCGAGAGCCAAGTTTCTGTCCGCTCAAGCTGAGGCACTGCCCGACTGAACGCACTGGCTTGTTAAGCTCAGCATTTTTTAGATCTGTGGCTATCATGGCAAAACATAGAATTAGAAGCACAGCTGCAGATACTAAGTATGTCTAAGCTAAACAGACAGTACATCCCCATGCAACAAAAAGAGAGGGCAGTTGCTCCCACATCACCTCCTCAGTGCCATCTACAGTCACCATCGAACGATCTGATCGAGTGAGAACTTGACCCGCCCAGATGATCCGCTCAGCATCCTGTTTCCCTTGCCAAACAATTCTAATAGCTTTTTGTTACTACTAGTAAGGCACTTGTTACTACTAGCGAGGCACTTGTTACTACTAGAAACAGTTTGCCAAACAATAGCCACTATATATGATGTTGAGTCTCTAGGCTGTGGTACTTCACTCCCTAACACGCCCCCCTTAGTCGGCGTGTTTCCGCTGCGGGGCTGTCGGGCCGAAAGGGGCAATCACCGAAGTCCGCAGCCGTTGGCCTTTTTGCCGCCTTTGTAGGTCCAAGAGCCACCTGGAGGTGAGGTGACATGAACATAAACATCATGAAACCTTTCTATCGGGGCAAACTGGTTTCTCGGAACAACAATGCAAGACATACAACTGCGGTTTTTCTTGGCTGATTTGCCACGGACAGAAGCAACGGATATACTGGTACCGACAGTTGAGCGCCTTCTTTTATGGTGACACATTTAGTTTAGGGGATTTGGCCACATTTCGCCTAGAACCCACCCAAGTTGTTCCATTCATCAACTGTCTGCTGATCGACGATCTTGGACCTGTGGCTCGACTAATTACGGGACGTCCGTCCGCTATTCCGGTGGAAGGAAGCACAAATGCTGAGGACCCTCCAAGTGCTGAGGAGACCACTGCAACAACGTTGGTTCCATCCACCTGGATGAAATCCATCTCTCTGATGGTTTGCACATGTTTGCACATCTGCAAATCCTATCCCTAGCAATTGCTCCGACTCGAGAGCCAGAACAAGAGCATTCCTTGGGTTTTTCGTGAACACCAAGAGCCAGTGAACAGCCAAAGTAAACCACACCTGAGCTGTCATCTCACTAATGCTGATTGCAAGTTTGTCCAAGCACATGAGCACAGTGGCAAGGACTCCACCTGTTTTGTCACCCTCGGTCGCTTTGGTTCCTTCGGTCCTTGCCCAGCAAGTGAGTCGGCAAGCGTGCGGCAAGGACGAAGTTTCTGACGTTTTCCAGTGTCACCCAAAATTGGGTGGTGCTTGACCAGTGCTTAAAGCAACAATGTTGCAATTGAGCAGAAAAAGGTACAGCTTTGCTTTTGTAGTTTGTAATTCCGCAGGAATGAAGCAGATTATGCAATGCAGGTTGGCCATCTCCAGAAGCGTTATGTTTATTCCTTGCAGACTTCTGTTGAAATTCTTGAGCACCTCAGGCTCTGATGTTTTCCTGTTGCAATTTGCTTTAATGTTTTCAAGGAGGATTTCCCATGTTGATTCATCGTACAGCCGCGACACCAGATACACTTCAAGCTTTTAGACGTTATGGCATGTTGTTCAGGCATTTTCCGCTTCAGTTTGAGGGTTATACTATATATAATATACTATATACTAATTTATGAAACATGGACTTCTTATATATAATTGGACGTGTTTGCATTGATTTTGGGCCTCAGCTCTTTGTTGGTCATGCCAGGTGGGCACAAATACTGTAGCCGAAAGAGCCCTGGGCATCCGACGGTGGTTGTGGCGTCCGGCGTGTCATCGAAGGATCAGCAGGGTGTGGCATCCGGCGTGGCACGCCGAATAGCGCATGGGTTGTCCGTTTCAGTACTTGTTGCAGTTGCAGGCCGAAGTTTCTTGCAGGAAGCAGCATCAGAGGCACACAAACACAGTGCAACTTATGTGCTCTGATAACGACACAAGCGCAGTGCAAAGGAGACTCTGGACATTGAGCTTCAGCCGGAAGTTCAAGTGGCCTGGCTGCCAGTTCTCAACGCGTTTGTGAAGCTCCAAGTGTTTGGCATTGCCACAGTGCCTGGTGTAATTCCGGCATTTGCTTACAAAGAGCTGTAGCAAGAACCTGTGGAGGAGCAGGCCTTTGCCAGCTTATTCCACATATATACAAACACTGTCAAATAGGCCAGGGTTGTGTTTCTCAAAACCACTTACAGCTGGCCTTTATCACTGGCGAGCTTTCCAGTGAGTTACTTTAGATGTATTTTCCCGCAAATCAGAGCTTTCCAAGATAGCTTGGGGACGGTGGAGATATCGTCGTCCTAGCGCTTGAGCCCATCATCGGATCTGGAGTGACCCGGAGGAAAAGCATTCTATTTCCACCCAAACTCCAAAGTTTAAACGGTCTGGGTGGCCTTAAGTGGGGATGGTCACCTTCACTTCAAAGATCCAGACCCGGAGCTCCCATCCCGTGCGAAGCAGCACCAGTCTTTGGCAATCAGGATCTTCGTTTTGACAGAAAACCATCTGAGATCCAATTGATCCAATGGCTGTCCCTCGCCTATGACTTCCTGCGGTTCCTGTGGCTCCGGACCCAAAAGCCACCCAGCTTCCGAGATCCACAACTCCACCCAAAACACCGGCCGTCGCGAGACTGGTCTCCTGGGTGACCTGCCACGCAACGAACCAAAGGAAGGGGGGTCGGGAGGCCGCGTGGCCAAAGGTGGTCAGACGGGGTGTGGACGCAAAGTGCCACAAATGGCGTAGAATCTGGAGTCCAAACTCGGCTTTCCGCTCTTCCAAAACGATCTCTTCACCCAAATGCCTTCGCTGCTAGTAGGGCCACTGATGAAGATCCTGAAGAAGTAGCAGCCTCTTCAGGTTCTCAACGAACAAATATCAATCTTAGCTGCACTGTCAAAGAAACAAAGAGTTTTTTTCATTGCTCCTTTGCTTCTCATTTCAGACTCAAAAATAGAAAGTCAATAGATTATAATAGGTTCAATTGAGTCCCCAAATCCTTCTCTCACAAGTGATACCTTTGGGAGAAGAAACATTCGTGTGACAGGTGGCCACGCTCTTAACACTTGTCCCACATACGTCTTTTACCTCAGCCACTCTTCCGCAAAGCCCTTCCTGCCCTCCTTGGAACCAAACCAGTGAAGCAAGTGGGCACCTTCGAAGACAACCCTTCCGCTCAAAAAGACCCTTTCAAACTCGGTCAAACTGATTGCGCTGCAAGGAAAATGCTGGAACGTTTGTGTTAAACAAAGGTATTAGGAATAGTTGGCTTCAATCCTCACAAGACTCCCTTCGCACCGCAAGCAGGGCGAGAAGAAGCGGAATGGCTCAAAGCGTAAGAGCGGCTCGGCCCCCTCTCATGGCATTTTACATGATACTTGCCCTTTATTTGGAACACGAGGGGTAAGAAGTGATGAAACATAATTCTAAGGTGGCGAACAAATGTGGGCCATGACCCAACCATGACTTGATCATGGCCCGACCATCTCACATAGGACAGAAAGTCAAAGCATCATGTTCACAGGCTGAGTCCAAATACATTGGCCGAGCACCAACAATGGATGAAAAGAATCAGATCATGGACGGACCTGTTTTCGATCGACATCCGCAAGCTATGGGCTCATCAACCGAGTGTGCGGAGATAGACTTTAGTTTGCCGGACGTCGGTCAACTTCCCATATCTCTTTCCACAAACAGACATGACGCTATGTGCGTAGGCCGAAACGATTCATTGGATTGGTTTGACACTTGCCTGATCCATCAGAGAGAGTTATGAGCAGCCTTTGTGCCGATCATGGCCCTTGCCGCACAGGGGATGTTGATGAGGCAAAACATGGGCTGAGCCCGTTGGGATTGCTCTTCTCCACAAACGTGGTGTTTTCAAGTTTTCTAAATCAAGACAACAGCTTCATGCGTGCAGAGGAGATAGAGCAGTGGAAGATGTTCTCCAGCAAACACAACAGGATCATTGGCCCAACTCATCAAGGGTAATAATTATCTTATAGAACTGAGTTCGATGTCAGGCTGTCCACACAAGCAACTGGAAGATCCTCTGCACTGCTGTGTTGTAACGGTGAGATGTCCCGAGGAGTTTCATTGATGTCCCGGTTGGAGTATATCATGTTATGCCCCAATGCGACTATGGGTCTAAGAATATACGAAGGTGCCACCAGCTGACCTTCCCAAGAATTCCGAATCCAAGAACTTGGCCAGTAACAAGCTGTGTGAAGCTCATGTAGGACGCATCATCCTTCAAGCATCACTGTGGGTCAGCACAGTCATCACCGACAGTCATCACCTTGACCTTCAGGTCCGACGACTCTTGGAATCGAAGATCGATCCCAACGAGTCCTGCGAGCCGCATGGATCTACCGCGGTGCACCAGGCGGTCCGAGAGGGCGACACCCTCGTGCGCTCCTTTTTCGGGTGAGAAGCAAACAAGGTGCGAGAGAAGGGTCCCGAGGAATCGGCGAGGCACTGACTGAGGAATTTTCTGGTGTTGGAAGGCGTCCTGCACCTCCTGGAGAAAGAAAAAGCGTTGAGGAAGACGACCAACCATTTCTGACTCATGACCAAAACCAAAGACAGGTGAGAGACAGGAGGTTCTATGCATTCTACGCACTACGCACTTGTCAGGCAGCCACCGGTGGCAGTGGTGAGGTTCTACGCCTGTTGTATGACTTCGGAGCTGTGTCTCAGCCGCAGGGCTCAGCAGGGCTCAGCAGGGCTCAGCAGGGCTCAGGGCCGACTCGTTGGTGCCCAACTCGTTTCTGTCTCATTCCCCCAGACACTCCCCAGACTCTCGGCATGCCACGACGACGGTTTTCATGGCAGTTTTCATTTGCAAAGGCAAGCTTGCTCTCTCAGAAGTACATGACATCTTACTATAGCAGTAACAGTAGCAGATGCTGGTACTATTCAGGGTACTATTCACCGTGCGACCCCGGTGGAAAGTTGTGAGGTCTTGAATGGTCTTGAACCAAATTTAAGCAATTTGTTCACCTATGTTCACCTCATTGAAAGGACCTGACTGCAAGAGATGGCCGCATGCTGACTGCAGCGCACTTGGCTGCGGATGCTGGACACGTGGAGGTCCGACGGGTTCTGCATCACACGAGTGTGATTCCGCGTGTTGTTCAGTGCGTTTCCATCATGCCATATTATGACCTGGTGTCAAACACATCTATGGAGGGTTCTGTTTGTGGTGCGCCATCCTGCACATGTCTTGTGGTCAAAGTCCTACCCGCTGCTTGTCGTCCGACATCACCCGTTGGTCCAAAAGTCGCTCCTGTGTTGATTCACAAGCAGGCAAGAACAAGCAAACATCGCAAGATCAATATTAAGACATATAAAGACTCTAAGACCAAATGAGGGCCGTCCGTTATTGCGAGTGAAGGAATTTCGATCAACTGTTAAAACAAACATGTCGCGAAAGGGAAACTGCAGTCCGCGAAAGGCCGGCGATAGGACAGCGAAAGACATGTGCCAACCTAGACTTACATACAATGTGCATAATACATGACACATCCTTTTTCCCGAACAGAAACATGGATTTTCGCGAAAGGGCTGCGAAAGGCCGGCGGTAGGCCCGCGAAAGAGCGCATTGCCTGGAAGGGCATTTGCCCATCCATGGCCTTGAAATAAGCCTTGAAACCTTTGTTTCAAGTATGAATTGACAAAGGGTAATTAGCCTGCTTCTCAGCGCACTAAAAGGGATTTAGATGTCCCAAACACTGTGAACTCAGTGCAATGGAACAAGCTCATCACAATGCGCGAAAGGAAAACCTGTGGTTTTTCTGCAAACGCGAAAGGGTCGCGAAAGGCCGGCGATACAAGCTCAAAAAGAAGAGCTTTGTTGGACAACCCCCAAATAACCAATATCGAGACCTATATCTGGTGTTTTAATATTGATTATTATATTGGTTTAATAAGACCAAATAAGACCAATATTTGGTGTTTTCCGTGTTTATTTTATTTTGGTGGACAAGGTTCTGCGCTTGCTGGACGAGCTGGAGATTCCCGTGCTATTGCCAGATGGAACTGGAAAGACGGCGCTGCACCGCGCGGCAGGGCGAGCTCGTTTCCGATGAGTTTGATTCGTTTTCCCCGAGAGATGCAAGCAAAAACGTATTGGGAATCAAACTACATTGCCAACAGGAGCATGGTCACTTTTTGGTCAAGCGAGCTACGATTGGTGCAGTGAGGCTTTTATCTCTTTTCTTTAAACTTTAAACCTTTATTGAACCGTCGGCAAGCCTGATATTTTGGTCAGGCTGCTGCTGGCCACGTTGCCGTCTTGGAGTTTTTTCAGGAGATGTGCAGTTGTCCGAATGTATGGTCTGCGCGGTTCAGGAGATGTGCTGTGTTGGACAGTGTTGGAGATGAAGGAAACCAAGGTCTCAGCTCCCAAAGTTGGCCATTGAAACAGATTGAAACCTACAGTTCTGGACTGTTACAGTTGTTGTTGTTGTTGTTGTTGCTGCTTTAACGTACTGTACGAAGCTGGCCGGCTGCTTCTGGAGGGCTTGGGCATCGACTTGCTGGCACCTGCGGAGAATGGAAAGACAGCGGTGCACTATGCAGCCCAAGCTGGACAGCTTCTTGAGCTGTAGAAACCCGGGAAGAACCTGGAGATTCGAGTCATTGTTGTCATTTGGTGATCTTGGGATATCTTGCGAACAAATGGCGTACCATCCTAAAGATGTAATATGCAAGTGCAACATATTGCGAGGTCTCTTGAAACATGATGAAACAGGGTGCGGAGTTCAGACCAATTCAACTCAGATCAAAGAACGCCCAGCAAGGCAAGACCTCATCAGAATCGCCTTCCTTCGAGCTAGCTAGCCTGCCTTGCAGTAAGCTTCCCTGCCACTTTGCGCAACAAAAGCAGTGCCCTTCGGGGCCCAAAGTGTTTTTTCATGGTGAGAGGCAACAGTAGCTCACTGTGGCCTGGGAAAGCACAGGATCGTCGACTTTTGTGCTTCTTTGATCTTCTTTGCACTGGTTTGAGGAACGCAGTGTTGCGCTTCCTCCCTCCAAGCTGCAGTACAAAGCTTCTGCATTTGACCGAGAGCATCCTTAGGCTCATCTCGTTTGGGGGACTTCCGTGGACTCATCTCAAGATGTCCAACGTGGTGCAACATCTATAGCATATAGAATCACAATGAATCACAGATGCAAGGTTAGAAACAGAGATGCAGTACTTACTTCTAGACACTTGGCATCCAGCATTGCGGCCACGCCAGGGGAGAGCAACCACGGAGGCCCATCTTGGCTGAGGCAGCGCGCCGGACCTGGTTGGATCTCGAGGAGGAGGAGTGAGGCTGTGATGACAGACCTGAGTGAGCAGAGTGAGCAGCGGTCCCGACACTGGTTTCGTGAAGCTGGCAGACTTGCCATGTGAAACCTTGTGAGGATTTCTGAGGATGTACAAAAGATCGAGCCAATGGAATGATCGTTTCACCTCGCACAGCGTTCGTTCGACCACCCCGGGTATTCATGCGAGACAAAGAAAACGGGTGAGCGGGTGAACGAAAACCGGGTGCACGACCAAACGGCCCGGCCTTCGACGGTTCGGTGCGGTCAGATGGGCAGGCAGCAGAAACGGCCTGCGGGAGGCCTCGAAACCCAACCCTGGCAGTCCGAGTTCCCAAGCCCGCTGCGAGTTCCCAGCGCCTCTTGCGCCACGGGGGAAGCAGAACCTTGGGACATCTTTGGACACACCAAAAATCACCAAAAGGGTTGCTAGATTGCGCTTGTTCCCATAACAACAGGAGTGTAAGGAGGTTTGCACATCACCATGTGAATGTGTTTTTTGATCAATGCATCAATTGACTGTATACTGTATTGTATACATCTGCTCATATCTTCAGTTTGTGCCATCCCTGTGACTGTGTTCGATTCAGCTCAGGCCTAGACCCGTGCAGTGAATGATGCGAAAAAGCACCTGGGGAGGCAGACCGCAGATGAGGTGGGATACGGTGGAACATCATTCCCCCGCTCTAGTCGGCGTGTGAGCGAACGCACAGATTGGGGGCTCGGCATCGCTCGCACAGATTGGGGGGGCTCGGCTGGAGATTGAACCTCTACTGTAGTTGCTAGCTTTAAGTGAGCCTTCAAAGCGTTCTCCATTCGGCTCGTGTGATTGGCCTCGACAGTGAAGGGGTATTTTGGATACTTGAAGAGGCTGAAACTGAGCAGGACGCTCATGAATGTTTGAAGCCAACTTGATGATGTCAAGAAAAATTGGGTTGAGTGATGCTTTGACGCAACGTTAACCAATGATTTTCATGGAGCCTGAAATTGCTGATAATAGAGGCAAAAAGACTTCTTGTGGATTAGCTCAGTGTCTTGTTGCATCCAAGACACCTGGACTTCAGCAAGGTGACCCAAATTAGCAGGACTTCTTTCGGCTGACTCCCACAACTTCGAACATTATGCATCATTTGGGGAATTGCTCTTGCTCGTAAGAATAAGTAAATTGTTCATCACATGCTGCAGACTGGACTGCTTTGATTGAATGCTGCTCAAGGCAATGCCTGAAAGACATACAGCTATGAATCTATTCAACTATACTTTAGCCAAGGGACGGCCTTTAGCATACTGCATGTCATATATATATATATATGCATTGCTGCAAATGCGTCTACAGTCAGTCTACAATTATTCGATATCATCCGTGACACATCATATATTGCACAATAGGCCAGACAAGCATATCCACATTCTCAAAAGTCACGAGGGTCTTGATTATTGGAACAAAACACACTAGTCAATCGAGGGTCCACTCAATGCACAGAGGGAGATCAGGTCTGCTGAGGACCGTGCTGAGGACCGTGGTCTGCACTTTTTCGCTTCGATGATAGGGGAGAGGATGGTGGGAAAGGACGCCCAGCTGCCTGGCAAAGTTTGAGAACTGGAGCGACAAGGGTTATTCGATGTTCGATTCCGGCCAGCGTGATCGGTTCGGGCGCTGAAAATCGCTTTTGCCTTCTTTTTGGCTGGGAGGGAATCAATCACGGTCACAGACGAGAGGTACAACAATGTAGACTTGTAGACTCTTGATCAACAAACCTCCCTCGTATGAAGACGAAAGAGAGCTTTTTGCAAAGGTTGATAGGAAGGAGCCTGCCAAAGGAGAAAAGGGTAAACAAATGTAAACAAGGTTTCTGGCCGCTAAGACATCAGGAAAGATTTTCCGGTTCCGGGGTAATTCCGGGCCTCCAAGTCAGTCTAATTCGCTCTACTCATCACAGCCACGGGAACCTCCCAATATTCAGTAGTACGAGTTGCATCCAGTGAGGTGTGTAAACGATGCAGCAGCAAAACCATGCAAAACCTCCAGTGGTCGTGTGTTTCCTCTCCCAGCAGATATGCAACTAGGTCTAGCTTGTCCCTTGGTAGGTGTGCTTCGATTTAACACCGCCATACTGTATTAAGTATTATCATCCTTCCTCCACATTAACCAGTTTCTTCCTGTTGTGAAATAAGGGTACTGTAGTGTTTCAGGATGCACACACAAAAACAAACCCTTTAGATACCTGCAAAAGCAGGGGAAAGGAGAAAACAAGAACAATCCACCGTAGGCGGTGGAAGATGAACGCTCTCAGGCTGAAAGAATGATGGAGGCCAGCGATGGATGGGCTGAAACAGCACCCTGGCATACCTGTAGTTCCTACGACACCGAGGCAAAACTCTTACAGCTGCCGTTTGTTGAGGCAAAACTCTTCACCAGTGGCATATATGTGCAGAAGTACGTCACCATACAGAATGTTCGTTTGGGATTACTGCGCCTTGGCCAACGCTCTTCGCTACGTGCGGGGGAGGGGAGCGATCGGTGGAGCGATCGGTGTGTCAGATCGGTGAAGCTGCTAGTGACTAGTATGCCTTTGCAAATGCTTCTGAAGGCCTCAAAAAAATAGACACTTATGTAACTAGTAGTAGTTTATGCAATCACATACCAGGGTATACTAATGAGTTAAGTATATATACTGTAGTCTAGAAATTGAAATGACGATGCCTATCTTTGGTGCGGGTTTCGAACTTTGTTTTCCCAACCTGAATCACTGAAAGTAGCGGGTGAGTGACACAGGCCAAGAGGATTGGCATTTTAATCGCAACTGCAGTTCTCACAGCGACCGTATAGCCTGGTGCAAGTCCGCAAAGGCACCTTTGCCTCAAGATCGCGGCTGGAATCTGGGCCTTGGTCTTGATGTTTTCCTTACGATGCTTGGCAGTCGTTGGTGCAAAATGCACATTTCCACTGTTTCCTGACCACTCCAGACTCATGGTACAACCAGCCGAGCTTTCTTTCCAAGGGACAAGACGCTGTGGCCACAAACATGTTCGCTACAAATGCCCACAATCAGATGTACCGTCTGTAGAACTGTATTTCGCACTTGCATGCACTAGCTATTTGTGAGACCCTCAACTACTTAGGGTCTAGAATGGGCATACCTCCAGGTATGAGGAGGCTGAGGTTTAACATGATTTGAACTTTCAATGTAGACCTTAAAATGGAAAGCTCCTACTTCACTGTAGACCCCTTATATGGTCCGTGGGTTAAACACCATAGAACCAAAAACATTCTAGCATTCTAGACCTTATGACTGTGTTCCACTTCTTGGAGTGATCAGTGTCTATCAAGTTCTGTTCGACCAAGTTTGAAGGAACAAGAATCCCTGCACAGAGAGAGAGAGGGCGAGAGGTGTCTCCGAACACATCCAACAGGAACACAACAGAATCCCACTTCGTGGTGAAGCCAAGCAACCATGGCCCCAGACCTTTGGTTTTGCTCTTGACCTAGATCTTACTCAGGCAAAGTTCTAATGTCCAGGGAACTCACCCAGTCACACATTTTTGCTACCCAGCCTTCCTCTTCCATAGGTGCGCTCTTGCCTGTGATTGCTGCGGCTGGGTCTAAATGGGTTCCTTTGAAAAGCATGAACAAACATGCAATTTTGGTAGAAGCTCTTGACCTCCATATCAGACCCATGGTGGGTCCAGGATTGTTCCCCAGAAGCACAGTTCCTCAACAACATCTCCGGTGAAGATCAGTGCATTCCACGTCAAGCCCACAAAAACCTTCACCATGCTCTGTCTGCTTGCTCAACAAAAAGCGTGTTCTTTCCCAAGTGGCGATCTTAGTCAGTGATGCTAATGTCCACGGAATCCACCCAGTCACGCATCCCTGCTACCTAGCCTTCCTCTTCCCTAGTCGTGCCTGTGGCTTTTGTGGGCTGGGCTCAAATGGGGTTCCTTTTAAGGTATGAACGAACAGAAAGATGCTGCTCCTGCTTTCTGTTTAGAATGTTTCATATACATGAGGGTCTACAATGAAAGTTAACGTCTACGTAAACCATAAAGTATCATAAAATGCTTCGTGAGAAAACCAGGTTAGACGTGTCAATGTCGTACCCCCAGGCCCGTCTAACATGGTCAGGAAAACATTAACCACATTGTTTTTCATGTTAGACCCCAGATTTTGGGGTCTACTCTGTTTAATTGAGGCCCCTTGGAAGTAGCTGCAGGTGTTATCTGTGTTATTCTCAGAGTTGAACAAGCTTGATTTGTTTGGAACAGCAGTTTGATTCGCTAAATTGGTTCAGGACCCCCCTTGCTGAAGCAAGGTTTTTGCAGTGTTTTGCATTTCTGTGCAGCCCGCTACGGAGGAGCCTATGACAACAACGCTGTTCCATCTGGCAGTTTTTTGGAAGTATGGCAAATGCCAGCACCATCAGCACAGAGTGGCCCCTTGCGTTGCAACCAGAACCTTCGCTGGGCGACCAAAGCTTGGGACAAGTGCTGAATCTGCAAGTAGCAACTACCCAACGTCCCTGATCTATTTATAGTTGTTTTTTTTTTGTATGTATAAATAAAACAACTGTTGCTAATGGTTTTCTCGGAGAGAACCCTTTGGGCGCATCCTCTCAGACCTCTCCCAGGAGACTTCTCTTACTGCACAAATCCGGCGGCTTGGCAGTGCGACATTCAGAGCACGCTGAAGTACAACAAAAGCAATGATGCATGTGGTAATGTAGACTCTTGATTAATACCCCTCATTTGGATTGAACATCCTCTTCAAATGGGGGGGTTTATGGTCCTCAAGAGTCCACATTCATTAGGGCGTAGCAAGGACATTTCCAAGATTTGTTGATCAGCTCTGAGTTCTGAGGAACAGTATGACTACGTGTACAATGCAACCTAGCCGAAAATAGACTTCCAACAGGTTGCAGTTCTGTGAGTCAAACCTTAAGCAAAACTCGCTGGAGCAATGTTGTTTCTATTTCCACATATGTGTAAGATTGAGAGAGTCCGAGTTCTTTAGCAACACCCTTGGAGACATTTCCATGATAATTGTTTTTCCCAGGTCCCACCACGTACAGTACTGGACGGTCACTTAGAATATAAAATCAATGAAAGACATGAATTAGGATCGAATTCACTGAGGCGGACCTGGTCAAAATATCACTTGGCATACGATGATGCAGTTAGAATATGGTGGAGCAACCGTTGAATGAAGACCACATATGACCATATGACCATAGCGCAACAAAAATGGCGGTTTTCCTAGCGACACCTTAGCACCTTTAGGTTGGAGGCCATCGCTAGTGATTACAGGCCATTGCTGGAAGGTTTGCAGACCATTGCTGCAAGGTTGGAAGCCATTGCTATTAGGTTATTAGGTTGGAGGCCATGGTTATTAGGTCTGGGGTCTGGGACCACTGCTAGTAGGTGGGAGGCCATTGCTAGTAGGTTTGGAGGCCATTGCTATTAGGTTGGACCCTATCGCTGGTAGGTTGGAGGCCATTGCTATTAGGTTGGAGACCATCGCTGCATTCGATCGTTTGCTTCTTTTGTGTTCCGATCAATTCATTTCTTGTCATGTGATTGTCATCATCAGCACCTTATGAAAGTGATGTCGTTTGTATGCAGTTAGAATATGATCACCTCCGTTTCTTTATCACTTCCATGCACGGATCACATACAGTAAGTCAGCAACCAACTTGACTAAGCAAAGCACCATTAGGTTGGAGGCCATGGCTATTAGGTTGGAGGCCATCGCTAGTAGGTTGCAGGTCATTGCTATTAGATTGGAGGCTATTGCTATTAGGTTGGAGGCCATCGCAGGCCATTGCTGTTAGGTTGGAGGCCGTTGCTTACAGTCAGCAAAGAGAATCATTGATAAACTAAAGATGCATGGCTCTTGATCTGTTTGTGTCTTCTACAGTACATTCTAAGTGCAATGTTGTAAATTCTAAATACATCGAAGCTCCCAATTACTTTTTCATATTCTAACTACATTCCTAATTCAAAATTCCTTATGTTGAATTCTATCTGACTGTCCGGGATAATTAGTATGTTACTTGAAACATCTTGAAACAAGGTTTGGCACTTAGTCCATAAGTATTCAGTCTATAGATGTGTCCAGTGCTTCAGGGTTTATTGGCCCTAGTTGAGGAGGATTACGTCTACAAGATGTCTGGATGCGAGACATTGCATCTCGGGGAGGCTCACCGCAAACAGGGAAATAGCAGCTTTGGCTGAACTTGAGCAGCTTGGGAAGCTTGGTAAAATCGGCTGTTTATATTTGTGTTTTTTTTGTCATCACAACTTACCACAACACCTTTATTTTGGAATTGGACACCACTCGGAACCAAGGTATATTCTTTCCAACCTCGCAACTCGGATCACAAGTTCAGATATGAATCCTCTACAGAGGATTGAGCTGTGAGGAGTGGTTCTGATTTTTTTGCACAGATCGTGAGTTCAAAGAAGATAGTGTGAGGATCGTTCAGAAGGTCATGCGAGGTCCGTTTTCTTTGAATTTGTGTCTCAAGTTAAGGATTGACGATTCTTATGTGTGGACCTTTGGTGCAGCAGCATGTGCCCTGGTTGCACTTGATCTAGAGAGCTTCGAGCATTGGTGAAATTGGCACAGGGTATTCAGGACTGCTTGCCAGCATTTTCATGGATTGGGTGCTGAGACGCAGAAGAGAACTGCAGCCAGCTAAATAGCTATATTATGCTATATTAGTGACTTGTGTGGGTTGTGTTTTACGGATTTTCAGGTTTCGAGTATCGTGGGATGGTCTGCACTTGCCTGTCAGTCAGACCAGTTCAGCCTGTCAGAGGTACAGTCGACAGTCACTCGTTTGTCTTTAACACACCTCAGGTCCCCCTGTTTGGGCTCCTGCCTGCTACACTCCTGCCTGCTGTTTGTGGGCCCACGGGGGATCTCCAGCTCCTTCACCGCTGGGCTGAGGTGCTGCTGGATCGAATGCCTCCGAAGCACAGGCCGCTTCGAGGTGATTCGAGTATCGAGTCAACTTTGCCTCTTACAGCACCATTTCTTGATGTTTGAACATCGTTGCTTCAACGTGTGTGAGTTTGGCACTTCACTGTTGGCACGGGGTCGGATGCTAGACCCTAGCCACAGGTCCTTTGCAACGTGAAAGGTGGCATCTTGAGAATTCTGGATTCTACGGAGAATGGTAACTCGTCCACAATGAGAATCCGAGCTCACGGCTCTTGCTGTTGAGGAGATAGAAGAGAGATGAGAACAGGATGAACCACCATCAAGTTTGTTTGGTGCTCCTCTCATCTAGTGGTCAACCTGCGAATCACGGGCGCAAACCGGCGCAAAGCAAGTGCAAGGAGTCTCTTTTTGGCCTTCAGCCTTCAGTCTACTTTTAGCCGTGAGTCTACAACTTGTGCTGAATGTTGTTGCCAAGTCTGAATTCTGTCTCCAAGGAGCCCAAATACTGGTGTGATTTGTTAGCTTTGCCGTGTCAAACATGTCTACTCTATGACTCTATGACTGTACTTTGTGAATACAGTCAAGATTCCGAGCCGCTCATGGTTGTTGATGGCAGCACCAAAGCCAGCTTACTTTTCTTGTGAGTTCTTTGCTACTCCGGATCAGGGATGTTCCGGCAGATGTACCAGAATTGCGGTGTGTGAGGCAAATCCTGCCAATGCCTGATCTCGCACTCCTTTTTTGCCAGACATCCGGAGGGGCAGCGGCAGCTTGGCTGAGCAGATCAGAAGTCATGAACGGTCATGTCGCCCCCTGCCTAACATGCCAGAGCTCCCGTCGTCCAGGCTCTTCTTCACTCACGGCTTTGAGGCAAGCAACCTGGGATTCTGGGACTTAAGAGTCGAGGGGGGCGGTTTTTTTCAGCTCGAGAACCGGCTCCGCCTGTGGCTTGCGGGGTGAAAACAGGCGCACCCGTTGCGCCCAAGAGAAGACACATCAAGTAGGTGCGCACACGCGGTGCTGGCGCCAATCGTAGAAAGCAATACGAACCTTCGACCAGTGTGCATGTTTGCGTGTATTTAACTAACATATGAAGCTTCAAGAATTAAATTAGATAATTAGTGTAGTGTGGTGCAACGTAACGTACTGCAGTGCAATCTAATATGTTGAAATGCAATGCAATGCAATGGGTAGGCTAGGGTAGGTATGTGTCCAGAAAATATGTAAGTAGGTAGGTAGTTCATGTTTGAGTGAAATGGAATGTAACCTAATGTGTCCTAATTTAAGGCAATGTAATTTAATGTGATTTATATGATCCATGGATATCCATGGTCCATAGAATTTCCAATCCAACTCAAACGATTTTGATGTGAAAACTCTTCACTGGATGAAATGTCTTGTCATGTAGGTGCGTTTTGCGTCCTGTCAAGCATTTGCAAGTAATGCACAGGACTCAGGTGATATCCCAAGCACCACCAGGGGCTAAGGCCGCTCTCCCTTAGCAGAACGAAGGATCTTCCGAGGAATCAGCAGCCCTAAAGCTAAACCTGATGGGGAAGCTGGACGCTTCCACAAGCACAAACGGAGCTAGATTTGGATCTCCTACGTCGCTGGTAGTGGAATTTGCAAATGGTCATGGGTCATCTCCAAATGGTTGTGCATTAAAATAAGGGGACCAAGACCAGGCGTTCCGACCCCCTGGAAGGTTCGGAAAACAGATCACCCATTGGGCCAGGAGGTCTGGAGAATAAAGATGAATAAAGGGAAAAACCATACACGCTCAAATGAAAGGGAGAAACCATGCAACCGAGTGTTTGATGGTGTTTTGACTATCGCGATGATGTCTGGTTGAGCGGCGGACGTCCGGGTGCGCCCAGGTGTTATGGGCAATGGGCGCATGCGCGGCAGCATTCGAAGTGACAGCAACCAATACAGCTACGATGGCAAGAAATGGCAGGCAAGAAATGGCCTCAAATGAGTTTCCAGGCCATAGCAGTAAGAGGGTATCCACAAGTCACAGCATTTCAGTGTGCCATTTTTGAATGAATCTTCATTGCATTTTTCAGTTTTTTAGTTTCCAAACCGCTTCCCAGATGAAGCACAGAGGCAGCACGTCCCCGTCTCTGGATTGTTGACTGAGATGAAGCACATGACACAATTCAATTGGTCTTTCGTCGCGAGGTTCCCAAAGATCCCTTTAAAGTCTATTTTTGGTTTGCATGTCGAGGACCTGAATGATGGTGGGATCCTCACAATGGTCCAAGATCAAAATGGTTGCTCAGCCGCTGTGGTTCAGCGAGATTTTGGTCGGCGTCAAAAGGTAAGGTACGTCGAGCCTCCTGGATGTGTGTCGTGCCTCCTGGTTCAAGCGTTTGTAAATGGCCACTCTTGCAGTGATCGTTGGAGCGCGGGTCTGAATGATTGTTTGAGTCTGCGAAAAGAAACTGCTTTTTTGAGCCAAGAGGTCAAACACGACATGTTTGCCCAAAAGCGACAAGTTCCCAGACAAAGGAGATGAGCGGAGGATACCATGCTCAACACATTCTCGCTCACTATGCTAAGTTGCATTTGTGTGGACAACACGCCAACCACACGGGTGAAACTTTTGGTCCAGAAAGCAGTGGCAAAAGTAACAGGTTTGTACAGGGATGAATCAAATAATCGAATCCCATGGTTTTCAGTCGGTATTGTTCTGCAAAGTCATCAGCATGCGCTGAGGTGAGAGCTGCGCTTTAGGCAGGGAGTCCTTCGGGTTGCGGGAACGCCGATCCCATTCGATGCGAAATGATCATAGTGGACTCAACCCGTTAGTGAGCCCTTTGACTGTCATACACATGGGACCATGAAGAATCCTAACATGCCAGCTATGTCATATATGTTGTTTGTTGTCTCCTCTGGTCCTACATATAATAAATGCAAACATGGTGCGTTAGAATCGGGAGACCCTCCAGCAACTGGCTGTTTGGTTATGTTTGCTTGATCTGTTTCTTTTGACATCTTCCCTTTGGGTGTTTGTGGCGTCTTCCTTTTTCAATATGTTCAATATGCCCATCATATGGAGCAGACAGTCCAAGACTCTCGCTTGGAATCAGAAGTCCCTTGTTGAGGTGGACACTCAAAATTCCTCCCAGATGCAGCGAGGCAGGGCATTGGTGGAACGTTGCTAAGCTGACCAAAGGGACGAGGGTGGTGCTGGGCACAAAGAGGTAAACATGGATCCGTCGTTTGCTTGCAGTCTCAATGACAGGTGATTGGCATAGATGTTCAGTGGAAGACTGCCGACGGAATGAGGACCACTTCAATAAAGAGTGTAAGTACATGCTGCATTGTTTACATCCATTCATTTTTTAAATATGCATAGTTATACTTTGATATGATAATTTGATGTTTCAAATCTATTCAATTGACTTTGGCTTCTCCATGTGTCATATGCTCCTTGCCTGTCTGTCTTTTCTGGAGGGCTTCCAGAAAGCTGTTTGTCGTCCCTGCCAGCATACCCTCCATTGCAGATGCGTGATCACGTCGCGCCACTATTGTCGGGAACGACATCATCTGGGCTGTCTGACAGGGCACCAATGACTACCTCGTCGTCTCTTTGCGCTGTCTCGCCGTGACAGTGTCGTTTGTGACCTTTGATTGCATGTCGTGGTACTGTAGCGCGGTAGCCCCAGCTGGTCACGGCCGGTGGATGTCAGCTGAAGGTGGTTACCACCGCCACTTGCATTCTTGCATTTCTTCCATGCAAGGCTAGTGTGGGGTGTGGGCGTGTATCGCATGCTTTTCTTTTTGCCAAATTCCCCACTCTTCGGGACAGTTGTCGAAGAGTGGTCCATAAAATGGCACAGAACTCAAGCAGACAACGAAAAAGCAGACTCAGACAAACGCACTCCTCGCTACTCCCCGTGTGCTTTAGACTCTTATATAATGTGTTCTGCAAAAAAAAAAGAATATATATATATATATATAGGCACCACCATGTGTCATCCAAGTGGCACCATGTCAAGTGCCGACTGAACGGCTTTGTATTTGTGCCAAGTGCCACTATGTTTTTCATGATATAGTGTTTGACTCACGACGGTGCAGTCAGCCTTGTGTGTGGTATACTTTGGAGGCGCTACTGTACAATCACCAGGAGTTCCACCATACATATGACATCAACGTCCTTGCAGGACCAATGGCCAACATTACGTGCAAACAAACGGCCTCAAAAGAAGGCTAGGCAAACAGTGTCATTGCTTTCCAGTTTGCCTGGGGCCGCTCACCATCCATTCCTCGCTTTGTTTCATTCTGACCCATGCCGGCACTCTGCCATTCGCTCGAATTCTGCTTTTCGTTTCATGTCCGGAACTTTGTGAGCCAGGTTGAAACTCTGGCCAACACAAGTGTAGCTAAATGCTTTTCAAACCATGTGAGAAAGAAGCAGCTTGCAGCGACCTTCCAATCTTTCTGCTCAATTTTGTTTCATGTCAAAAGGGACACACTTCGAACTTGGGTTTTCAGTTAGACTCAATTGCCACGATGGGAAGGAAGGCGGTGGAACGGTAAGGTGATTGGGTCCGATCACTTGAAATGTTGAACATAGTTTCCCTCGCTCTGCTGAACAACGCTGTACATCAGTGGACGATCGGCGGCGCAGCTGCTGGGGAGGAGTAGGTTTGGGGGAAGTACCATGAAAACCACCATGGAAGCAAACAAGGAAAAAGTGGAGTCACAGCTTGTGAAAGAGTTCTCGCAGGTACACACGGGTGATCAATCCGTGCTTCCCACTCCAAGGCATAGCTTCGTTGCACTGAGTTTGCCAAGGAGTGCTCAGTGCCCCTGCCTCTTTTTCTGCGTTGAGAGACTGTAAGCTAGTAGCGATACCAGGAGGCCTTAGTAGCAAAGCCAGGGGCCCTAGTAGCGTCCTTACACCTTGTAGAAAGGTCAGAGGTCCTGGCTCCTGATAGCGAGGCCAGAAGCCCCTAGTAGCGTCGTTGGTGTCCACCGGTCGCCGAACTTTGTACATATAATAATATAGCGCCAATATTGGCGCGTTTTGTGAAGACTACTAGCGACCTAAAAAGCCTTAGAAAGACAAAAAAAGCAAACAAAACAAAAGCAGACTAAGAGGGCAAGAAGGAAAGATAGGTGTAGTTACGAGGCCCACTTAGTTAAATGAAAGTAGAGCGCGAGAGGGACATTTTGTCTTAAACCGCCCGGGTAGCTAGCAATAGCTAGGAGAAACAGAAGGAAAGGCACCAACACACAAGTGTGTTGAGTGCGATTTCCTTCTGTTGCTCGAAAAGCGGGTGGGGTAGCAACGAGGCCCAGGGGTAGGGGGGGTTGTGTGTGTGCCTATGCATGTAAATGCCCGGCCTGTGAATACTTAGCTGCAAGACGTGGACATGTGGTTACTTAGCCGTATGCAAGAAACCAAAACCCTTAGGAACAGGGGTTGACACACACACA
>CAXAMN010022173.1:416315-446320 GCA_963970005.1 Durusdinium trenchii
TGCAAGAAACCAAAACCCTTAGGAACAGGGGTTGACACACACACACACACACTACTGGGTGCATAGACACGCAAAACTGCTGTTTTGTTGGGGTGAACTCTTCTTGACCGCAACATCTCGGCCAACATGTAAGCCCTTTGCGTGGGGATGTGAACTCTTTCCTAGCCAGGACTAAAGGGGAACATCTACAATTCATATGCATATAATATCACTACTGTATATATAATTGTTTGATTACCGAACTATACTGTATATGTTCTTTGAATTGGTGTCATCTCTGATGCTAAGGCTAAGCGAGTGGATGGTTTGCGCAGGGGTTGATTTGCAAATGGCAGATCCCAAAATGCGGAGCCAACATCCGATGGAATGGAACCTTGGTGTAGTTAAGAAGATATTGTTAGGGCCTTGTAGCTGCACATCGCTTCTATTTCTTTTAGCAGGGTTTCCTAGATCTATTCTTCTTTTGCCTGGAAACAGATGACTGTGGGTTGCCAAAAGTCTTGACACCGAGGTAGAACACTACTCAGCACAGATGAGATCTAGCTAGCCCATGGGTATAGATCCTGTGTGTTTGTCCTTGCGCGGACCGCACATGTCTAAATTATCAGTTGAATTATCCTGCTCATTACGTTTCTGCATTTTGCCCCATCCCTGAAAATTCGTCGCAAGGAGCTCCATTGGGCATTGAAGTGCAAGCCAATCCTTGTTGACATTTGTTGACGATTCAACGGCAATTCTCATCATCTGTAGTTCATCTGTAGTACAGTGTGTGTGTGTTGTTCTCTGTTGTGCTGAATCTTTGCCTTTTATTGTGTGTGTGTGTTTTTAAATGTTTTTGTCAGAAACACATTTTTTGGGGAGACTTGTCTTTTTTCTCTTCGTCGCCTCGTCGCCAAACCCAGGTCTGCTCCAACGGCTCGCGTCACAGGCGGTGGACGAATCGGTATGGACGAATCGTACGGACGTCGTGTGGACAGGGGGTGTGGTCTCCCAATACCTCCAATCTTGTTAACCTTGTTAATACCTCCCAATACCTCCAATCTGAAACCTTGTTAACCTTGTTGGTCCTGCGATGCAGCACCAGGCCCTGGTGAGCACGGTGGGACGCACGGTGATGTAGCTAATGTTTCGGGGAACAAAGTTCACAACCTAAGTTGAAGTGAGGTGCGGGTGCGGTCAAGTTGAAACTAAACCTCACTGTCCATCCCTACAACTGGCTCATTCCTCTACGCCTGAATCTCTCAGATCCTTTTGTTCGAGGTGGTGGAAGCCCTCGCCAATTACAAAAAGACATATGTTCCTTTTTTGGCTTTGGGGCGAGCCTGCCCAGCCTCCCCCCCCCAAACCAAGGAAACAAATCAAAAGGCGTTCCGAGTGCTCTCGATGGCTTCTAGAATTTGCGAGCCTCCACTTCCAGACATAGTTTAGCAATGTCTAGAATGTATTGTTGAGATGGGTTGCAGACTTTAAATTGTCCTGCTATATTGTTTGAAGGGGGAGGCTATAACGCAAGGGGCAGTCGTTTTCCTCTCCAAGTAGGAGAAAACGAGGAGATTAATACGGTGCAGTATTTGGTGGTTGTCGTTGTTGTGTCCATTGGTTTTGTTTTTTGTTCGCTTGTTGTTCTTGATGTTTGGCTTTCCTTGTTGTGCTTCGTCCTGCATTTTCATCATCCCGTTTCATAATCCTCATCGCTGTCGTCGTCATAGCAGTCTTTGTGGTGCCTTGTGTTGTTAAAATTTATGAGCTTAGTAGGACGTATACATGTTTCAAGACATTAGTGGACATCACAAGAGATATATATATATATAGATCTATATAGTAACTCGATTATAATCGATTTACTCTAAGATTGTCACCTGGTAGTTTTATGGACGTGTGCACACAAGTCCAAGTTGCTGTGGAGGCCTCGAGCTGAATATTCAACTGGATTCTCGGCAGTGATTCCGAACGGTGTTTTTCGAATGTGGTTTCGGTCCGTGAGGTGGTTGTATGCTAGGCTTCTCACTCGTTGTCACTTCACTCGTTGTCGTTCCATGTGCTTCGCCTTGGAAGTGCGAGGCCATTGGGGCCATTGTCGTTAGAGAACCAGGTGTCTCCCAGTCCTCTGAGGACTACAGAAATGTGCATCACGAAGTGGGCTTTTCTGGAGTGGTTTGTTATGTTCGAATCTCTGCAATCCAACTCTGGAATTCGGAGAACTACGTGAGTCTCCTGGCCCAAACTGGCACGCATTTTTCTTGACAGCAAGAAATTGATGTTCAGGTTGAGACGTGGAATTGGCAGCATTTGTGATATTCTGGTCTTTTCTGTACCTTTTGCTGTTCTCAAGCTGCAACCTCTGATTTTGACTTGTGTCGCGACCTATTCCACTCTTCGTATCCCTTAGCCTTACATTGGTCTAAAAGAAGCCTGATTGGTGAGATGATTCTCGCCCATTCTTGCGGCAATTTACAGTACTCTGCAGAAACCATGGCATGGCATGTTGGCACAAACACCTTTGGACACGTGAAAGCCTTCCACCAGCGTTGTTGAAACGATGGATGGCGTCACTTCTTCAAGAATTGAAAAGCTTCCCAGCACGAAACGAATGTAGTAGACTCACGTGAAACTTTTGAAGATCTAAGCGGAGCAGAGTCGCCTATTGAGTCCCCCCTAGCGGCCCATGAGTGAAAGCGTGCAGACGTCGTCCCATAGGACAGCATTCGAGGCCAAACATGGGGTTTAGATGGGTTTAGCTAATGCATGCCGATTAGAATTACGTTTGACGTTGATCCAATTGATCCCAAGATATCCCAGTCGTGTTTTGTTGAAATACCATGTGATTCTTGGCACATCTTGGGGCCCATCGGTTGAGGTTATGGGCAGCTCTTGGATGGAGGATGGTGTCTTGGACCGAACGAGAGCGGCCGCGATACCGGTCGTCCAGACCTTTGGACATCCGGACACTGAGGTCGTCCTACAGGTCGCGACACCAGAGGGGCGTGGAGGTGTGACAACCGATTTGTGGACCGGAATGGTGAAGTGGGTCTGTGGAGCATGTAGACTGACGCCTGTAGATGTGTTTACTGATGGTTACTGTATGTTCCTGTCAGATATTGTTCTCGGAGGCCATCGCTAGTAGGCTGGAGGCCATTCCTATTGGGTTGGAGGCCATTGCTATCAAGAAAGAACATCATTGCGACGCCTGTGGAGCATTTTGATCCGTTTTTTACCTCTCAGTTCGAGAGGTTCGCTTTCTGGTGGAGGGCCGTATCGACTTCATGGACTTCATCCGCCTCACCACAGCCATTTCGTCGCTCGTCGGAGACCATGAGTCATATGAGTCGAGCTCGGTCGAGGCGGTCGGTCGGTGTCGACGGACGCATCGGTGCTACGAAAAGGTCTGACAAAAAAGGAAGCAGTCCGATGCACGGAAGATGGAAGAAGTGTTTTGTTCTTTTTAGAACTGATCCCTGGAGGCTTTCTGTGGACTCTTGATGTTTAATGGTGTTTTAGTGTTTTCCATTCAAGATTACATTAGTTCAGGATGCAGCAGTTGGTTCATTTCGAGAAAACCGTCGCATCGCATCCAAGGAACGTGCTAACCATTATGTCAATTCCAGCTTGCACCTTAAATGGGAAAACTAGGAACAAGATGTGGACTGTGGAGAAGGCCCGTCAGGGCAACATGTGAAATTTGAATTTGTGATTTGCATTGATTTGCCAATTTGCCTGTGACATTCAGAAATCAAACTAATCGGTTAATTGCGATGGCCTCCATTTCTCCGTTTCTCCGTAAGACTCCGGCGCCGCAGCTTTCGCGGGGGACGCCATGTCCCTGGAAAATCACTACAGAGTGATCGAACCTAAGTCAGCACCACAAGAGAGGCTCGCCTTGAACTTGTGGATGTAGTCCTCAACTTTTCGAAAACGCGCCTCGTCCATCTGACAACTCAAGCAATGCGCCCAAGACACGGTGGTGCGTGAAGTGGGCCGCACATACTGCGTGGACAAGGGCAGTCCTTCGAGCTTATGAATCCGGATGAGAAAAAGCCGGAACCACTTAATCCTATCTTGCAACTCGAACGAGACGGCCTCCTCTCGCGAGAGCCATTGCCAAGAGCAGAAGTTGCGGCTGGGTCGAATCCCTCCGCTCCCTGAGTACAAAGCGAAATCAAGCAAAAGGTATAGCCAAGGAATGTGCACAACCGGGGCAGTGGGGGACTGCATGCTTCGGGACCACTCAGAAAGGCAATCCCATCCTTGGCCAGCACTAAGCTTGTGCGTGATCGTTTGTGGCCGCTGTGGGAGCGGGGGTATGGTCGGCTCAACCAAAATTTGCGGGAACGCTGTCTGGCGAGGATCATTGGCAGCAGCCGGCACGTCCGTGGTGACAGCGTCCTCGCTCACCTTGATCATGGTAGCATGGATTTGGTCTCTCAAGACTCGAGCGGCCTCAAACAGCTTGTGTCCAGGCGCGGGGGTAAATCGTGCTCCACTGGGCGCCATGGTCAGCGCAGTCACTGCCCTTGAAAGCCCAAAGGTCGACCCAATGCACATTGGCTCTGCATTGGTGGCTTCCCTTTTCTCTCTGAGGGTAAGACTGAACTACTACATCAGTGACCTGTGGTGTATGGGCTCCATGCAGCAAGGCAACATCAGAATGGTCAAAGCTGGTCGGTCCAGTCCCTCCTTTGCCTTTGCCTCGCGCAGAACGGCTGTGGACGGTTGGTTGCTGGGTATCGTAGGGTGCGCTTGCTGCAAGCACACCCTGCGGGGCAGAGCAAATAGCATGTGGATGCATGTGGGCTTCAACCGGGCATGCCTGGGCTGCGGGTCTACCGTGGGCGAAGGAAACATCGTTGTGTCCCAGCCTACTTGGCGTGGTGCATGAAGGGCTCATGGGACCATCTGTGAAACATTCGTCCGTTTCGACCCCCCCAGTTCCCTTCCCTCGAGCAGGAGCTGCAGTGACGCTGCGTTCATGGCCATCACAGTGATCCTGGGCGGGCGATCGACCAACGGATTGCGGGGTGCTCTTGCTCTTTCGCATTGGATTGGACATGGACCTGTTGGCAAAGAACTCCAATCTTCCAGTGGGCGAAATAGCTCGAGGCAGGTCAGGGTGGCTGTCTTCGGTATCTACGATCTTTCTTTTCTGCGGCCATCGATTGCTGGGCGGCTGGGCATGCCCAACAATTGCATCAACCGGTTCATGCAGGGATGGCTGTGCTTCATATGCGACCCCAAACTTAGCTAGTACAGCTGCCTGGAACAACGCAGACTCTTTGGAGTGAGTGAACGGCTAGCGCATGATGTGTCGGAGCTCCAAAGGCATTTCCAAAGGCCTGTACGACTTGGGTTACATGCCATAGTGCCTGAGCTGGCGAGGCCATCTGACCTAGTGTCGTGAGGTCGAGGCACCCAGGTTGGGGCCATTGGCTTGATGAAGGTGCTGTGTCGGTACCAAATGCAAAATGGCAACCTCGTCTGGATGGATGTGGCGCATATTGGCAATCTCTTGGCCTTGAACGGTGGTCATGCCGGGGGTTGGAGCCAAAGCCCCGTACAACCCTTTTTCCTCTATATAGTCGTTTGGGTGTAAAGCCCCCCGCCCTGCACCCACATGCACACGCCGTCAATTGTGAACCCCATGGCGCAAAGCCCCCCGCCCTCCTGGCTGTTCGGCAAATACTTCCAGCTCGAGCGCCGTCAGCTTCAGTTCCTGGGCCTGGACCTGTTCGTCCGGCCAAGTGGCAAGCTTCGGCATGAGGTGTCGAAACGAGGGCTTGAAATCCAGGCTTGGAAAACTCTTCAACTTGGCATGTTCACATAAGGATGTACAATGATTGCCCACCACCGTGTCCTTCTTGCTGGCCAGAAATCGTGCAGGTGACAGACCTGTTGCTGGAAGCCTTCAAAGCTCCGAGCCCGTGGATCCATCTGCTGTCTCTGATCTCCCAACTGAGAGAAAGGCTGGCAAGCAAATCCGCCTGTAAGGATGCAAGGCCTATCCATATATGGGAGCAGCTATACTTGGACAGAGGTGCTATCAATGTCACCTTCAATGGCATCTAAGCCAAGTGGCATATCGAGAGTTGATCTCAACATGACAGCGCACCTTGCAGTTGTGGTACCCCGCAGTCATGACTGCATAGCAAGAGCAAACATCGATGATGTCATTGACATTTTCACTATGTAGCAACTCATGGATTTGCACTTGCACAGATGCATTGCTGGCATCCAGAAAAGCCATACCTTGTTGAGTGGATTTGCAGGCATTGATGAGCGTGAACCGATCACCAGTCAGTCGAATACCTTGCAACAAAAACTGTTGTCCATGCAACACACAGTGGTAGGCATCCCTTTGTTGGTCAAAAAACCAAGCTCGTCCAGCAACTGTCACGGCGGAGCAGTCAGCACATGTGTCTGTCCATGGCTCGGGATTGAACCTAAGCGGACTGCCCCCCCCGAGTCATTGGCGTGACCACGTGAACCAGCTGGGAGGACTCGGGCCGACACCTAGCGATGGCCTCCAACCTACTTTCCATCTCTGTTGTGAAATGCTTTCCGTCTCTGTGGACCGATATGAAAGGATGTGTCCCATCTCGTGTGGGACGGATCGGATCACGGTGGCATCGGATTCTCCTCGTCTCGTCCGAGGCGATTCTGGTGAGCCTGTTGGCTCTCTATGGCCTCGGGCCGTTGTCAAGCATTTATGCCGTCACTGGGATGTCAACCATCATGTATGGTTTTTTTATGTGTTTTTTTTTCAGGTTATATTTTTGAAACATGTGAAATCGACAGCTGCGCCCTCAAATGCAGCTCCAGTCAGGTCATACCAAGTGCAATAGAGCCAGCTACAGTATCGTATTGTCAGATCAAGACACAGACTTATACAATCAAAAATAAGTAATTACCCAATCAATAAAAGTAATCACCCAATCAAAAAGTAGTTGCCTAATCAGCTAGTCCTGTGGTCCTTTAGTGCCCTGGTCTTTCACTGATGTTGCAAAATTCACCCGCCAGATGTTGTAAAAATACCGTTCATTGTCCTCCCATGAAACCTAGCTTTCATTGACAGGCATTCGTGGAACAAACCCAATAGGCATGGCACTCGTTTTTACAGGCGGAAAACGCGTCGCCTGTACACGCCGGCAACGACTCGCTTGTACATGTTGGAAGCCTTGGAGGCCTTCACCATAATAGCTGCACACCAGACTCCCAATTTTCCAAGGATGCTGTGGACATGACCACAGGAACCATGCCATTCCCAATTTTAGGGGAGGAAGGAGCCGGACGTAGCATACCTTTTGTGGGCCAACAGAAGGAGCAATGCCCTTTGTTGCTGGTAGCGTCCTTGTTCCTAGTAGTCAGGCCAGGAGCCCCTAATATCCTTGCTCCTAGTAGCGATGCCAGGAGCCCCTAGTAGCATTCTTGCTACTAGTAGCGATGCCAGGATGAAAGAGCCGTTCGAACGTAGCATACCTCTTGTGAGCCGTCCGAGTGTAAAATTTTGAGGAGGAAACGCTCTCCCCCCAACCCCCGTCCCGTGCCACGAAGTCTGCATATTGTACTTCTATTTGCTGGCCTGCAACGAAATCTGAGGTGTTAAGTAGAACCTTGTACCACCACCACCACCACCACCACCACCACTACTACTACTACTAGTAGTCCCAGTACGGAATCTTTTATTTGTTGATCGGTTAATTACTCATGTTCGATGCGTGGGAAATACGTGAAGTTTGATTTGTTAACCACTTTCGATGGCTCACCGTAGAAGTCAATGTGTTTTTTCAAGTTGTACGCGGCTCAGTGGGGGATGATTGTTTCATCCTGCCTTGACATGTAATAGTCATGATGCCCCTGCATAGCTTTGTTTCGCTCAGGCCATGACGCCACAAGAGCCAAAGACTGATCCAATCCACAACAGATCAAAACGAAATCCAGCAACTCTCCACAGCTCGCAGAGGCTGATTCTGAACAACATCATCAGACCCATCATTGCAAGAATATACCGTGGTTTCAGAGTAGGTGGCGCAGACCCCGAGATGTATTTTAGAGGGGGGTCATATCAACCACCAAATTTGGGGATTGTGCCATCTACTCTCAATCCACTATAGTTTATCCCGGAAAAATACTCCGCGGAGTTGAAACAGCTGATAAGGACGGCACAGATTTGCTGAGCAAAGGAATTGTGCCACCCGCGTAGGCTCCATTTGAGGGTGCGGGTTTGATATTGTAAGTTGTTGCAAGTGATTCTTTTTGTGACACTGCTCATTTGATGATATAACTTATACAATCTTATACCAACAGCTACAATCTACAAATCTCACCTGGCAGAAATTACCGCTGGAAGATTTCTTGCAAGTTCTAGGCAGCTGCCAACAGCAAAGTGAACGTTTGCGACGACACCAAGACCGCGGTCACACGGCTGATCACCAACGAGGCGTGAGGCTATGTGAGGCCCAGGGCTACGAAGAGTGGTGAGATGCCTGAGACTCTAGGGGTAAAGGTGGCAGTTTTTTGCCTCATGATTTATGATGCAATAGGCATGACTCGAACATATCGGAGTTGAAAAGCCTTCGCGAAAGATCCGCAATGGGGCCAGCGAAAGTATCACCTGTTTGCTCGCGAAGGATCTATCCAAGGTTCCCTTCCAGCATGCCAACTGTAGATATATATATATAGTTATATGATTATATATATATATATGTTCTTTCGGCAGATGAGTCGCGATGGGCCTGCCAAAGGTTCACGAAATCGCGGGAGAAGACATTTCGATAGGACACGAACCGAAGTCCAATCTATGTCACTCGGTTGTTAGTTCCCATTGTTTGCCCCCAGTCAGTTGGCATATTGTAGACTGGAGTGTCCAATCAGACATCCCAAGTCACTACAAAATCACGATTCGATGCTGGAATTCTTTGTGATGGTCCACAAGCACGACCCTGGCGCTACATGGATGGTGATGGCAGGGTGGTGACTCTTCCGTTGGTTTGGGGGGGCAATAGCCCAGGCTCATAACTTTGCTTGACTTGATGGGTTCGGGGTCGCTTCGGGTGTGATTCCTTCAGGCGGCCATGAAGTTGATTGAAGAAGGAATCACGAGAACACATGTGCGCCTCGGCATCCGTGTGTTTCTCCATGCCACAGACGCGTTCATTGTAGCCCAGCAGCAAGCAAGGCACGAGCAGCAAAGACAAGGATTTTAAGATTGTTCCAACAAATTAAATGCTCAGGAGAAACACATTCACTCGGGCTCTCACTCATTACATCGATCTGAAGCCTGCGAACAAGCACAACATGCACGAGGAGAAATGGAAAAGGCCTGGCGACTTCTGGGAGAAAGACAGCAAGGATTAAAAACGCTGAATTCTCACATCAGTTCAGCATCAGCTGCTAGTCTTCTTTTTCTGTGACCTCAGCTTCCTGTTGGAAAATAGGAACTGCTCTGCTCTCCGATTGGATTGAGAGGGTCTTCGTGTTTCATTGGACCGACAACGGGGCTTTGGAATCCGACAGGAAGTTGGAGAAGTTGGATCAAGCTGAAGGAACACTGCAAGATAAAGAGCTTGATCAGCTGGTGGAGTTTGTCATGCAGAGTATTAATCATCGGAAGAAAGGTCAGAGAGCCAGTCAGAGAGCCTTGGATTTTCAATTGCAGAGGGTAGCCAATGCAATATGTTTGAAGCCTTTTTCAATAACAACTGTAACTGCTGCTGAGCAGCTGTAGTATGTTCAATTAGAGCAACTTTTGAAGCTGCTGTTTGTAGCCCACGATCTCTTGTGATATTTGCTGTGAACACGTGCGTGATGCACTCTGCATGCATTGACAAAACTGTTGGACTCTGCAAAAACGGCCCCTTTATGCATGTTTTTGCTTCTTGCGTTTGAATCAGGCTCATTCACCTGTTTATGCAAGAATATCACACTACAATTTGAATCGATTTGAGACATAGGGAGAGTCCATTCTGGCCGGACATTTTCAGGCAACAGCAGGATTGACGTTGAGGCGGGTGAGGGCCAGGGCCAAACCAAATGCGGCCGAACCGACCCGAGTTCACCAATGAACCTGTGATTTCGTCTCGCCGCAGGAGTATTTAAAGCTGCATCTTCGAAATGACCCGGTTCAGCTTCCAGTTATTGCACCTTGACAACGATAACATAAACCCATGGCAGTCATCAGCGTGCTCGCCAAGAATCCACTGTTTGACTTGCTTTAGGAAGGGGCCCGAAGATGACTGCAAAGATCAAGGGCTTTCTAGAACAATTGATGGGTGGCGAGACCCGACACAAGTAACCAACTTGTCAGGCCAAGGAACAATACATTACAGCACCAAAACAGCCCATTGCCCATATTGTCCACTGCTTTCGAATGCCTAAGGTGCAACTATTTGACGACGATCGTGACAAAGGGATCCTAGAGAGAATCTTTCAAGATAGTGCCTGGGCGGTTTAGGATTGCCGATCTGTGCTGAGCCCGCCACTGAAACTTCACTGTTGGACTGAGGGCCGAAGACCTGCGAGGTGGGACCCCCCGTTCCATGGATTTCGAGCACATGGAACCGTGCAACCTTTGGAAGGGCGTTCTTTTTGGATCACTGCGTTTGACATGAAAAAGGAAACACATCGCGGTTCACCGCGGTCTAAAGATGTTGTGCCCTTTCTTTCGATCGATCCAGGTACAGTTTTTTCTTTGTGCAATTCGTTTCAACCCCTCCCAGTAAACCCACAAACAAAGAGGCCAACCGTATGTTGGTCATTCAGATCACACGAGTTGTTTGGAAAAAAAACACGCAACACTCAGGCCATGCGTTCGATCTCCATCAAGAAGCAGTGCGCTGCAGCAACCAGGCTGCTTATAGCAACGGTTTTTTGGGATGTTTGGCAGCTTCTGATGTTGTTGGGAGAATCCCACCTTGTTATTGCTCCGTCAGCGGATGTGTGATCCGTTAGCTGATATGTTGGCCGAAGCTCAATTTTTGCGGACGTGTTTATTAGCCGGCTGCGTCTCAGTCTTTCCTCTTGTTCCTTGGTGTCATGCTCAATGCTCTTGCAGCCAGCTGTTGCTTTCTGAGCAGGGTGCCTCGCTGTTGCTCTTCCTGGAGCTTTGCGCTCCTGAGTCCATCGCAGCTTGCAGCACCTGTTGTTTCCAAAGCTAAAGCTAACATCCTGCAGTTGGAACACAGAACTTAAGCTTGTTCGCTTTCACGGACAGCAGACATTCTTTGACAGCGGTGCAGTCTCACCAGCAGAGGCCTAATTTTGTGTTCTGGCCAAGGAGACCAAGGACCACTGGAAGATGCACAGTTCTTTTTGAGGCTAGAAGATATGGCGTTCAAACCTCACACTCAGTGAGAACATCACAACTACCACTTGGTCAAACAAACCCACGGAGGTGTGGAGGTTCCACGGAATGATCCCTGTGCACATCAATTGCACGAATGTTCAATGCATCTCAATCCTGTTCAAATAGAAGGCTCTGTCATATGCTTCAGTTACTGCTAACTGCGGTCTTCAAGGAGATGGATCTGGCATTGGGCGGTCCTCACATGAACGCGAAGGTTGGGGATGTTGGAGTCCTTGCATTCCAGTCTTGCTCACTGCACGCGATGTGAAACAAGAATTTGCCAGCATTTGCACAGACTCCGAGATGTCCTTGTTCAGGCTGTGCTTGGTAGACCTATATAGCTAGCAACTGTTTAATTGGAGTTGAGTGCACCGTCACACGCGATGCACGCAATGTACCAACACAACCTAAATGTGGGCTCTCCTGAATTACTATTCAGGGGTGCATGTGACAGCCAGGAATATTTTTTTGGAATAATTTTCTCGAATGCTCATCAGGAGTAATTTGCTTGGGGTCCCTGTGCCAGGGGGGTGGGGGTCACCTCAGATTAATAATCATAACTAACCTCGACACTAAGGAACAATTTGAACATGAGATGTACCAGCGACCATGAAATAATTGTGCCAGAGATGTGCCAGTTACCATGGAATAATTTATACAAAGACTGGCCATGAGCTGCGTTGTGCCTGAGATGTGTGTGTGTGTGTGTATCCATGAGAGATACTGGCTCAATCAATCACACTTCAATTATGTATACATGAAGAAAAGGCCTTGACCTCCACCTCACAAGGGTTTCATGTATACAGGTAACACATCCTGTCAGGAGTGCATAGATCAAACTGCTTTGAGTGCAAGGCTCAAGTATAATACTCACACTTTCCAAGTCCACATCACTCGCATCGACTGTGAGTTAATTATTCCTGGGTACCTGGAGGTGGCAGGCACCCAGGAATAATTAGTATTGAGACCACATGGTGGAAAGGAAGGTGTTTTCAACAACTTCCAACAATCACTTTCAACATTTTCCAAAAACTTCCAACATCTCTTCAACAACTTCCAACAACAACTTCCAACATCCGAATTTACACTCGACACGACAGCTGAAATTTTCCTACTCTACCCCACTACCCTGGAATATTGATTGTTGGGTATGTACCCCTACCCCAGAATAAATGGTTTAATATTCCAGGGTGACCCCAACGTGGTCCCTCCCCATGGGAGCCCCCATCAACCTAACTACTACTCAGGCACTCGTTTTGGTCCTTTGGTTCTTTCGGAACGCTCTTTGGGTTTTCCATTGCGAAGCCAAGTGATGGAAGGTGTGCCTATCGCCATCGCACCAACGCCCGTTGTCCCAGAGACCACAGAGACCCTGCTTGAGGCCACAGAGACGTTTGCTGCGGCAGCTGTTTGTTGGAGCGTGATTTGGCATGTGTAAGAGCGCAAGATAGTCTCTCACGAACGCACACAGGAATCCCTGTGTTTTTTCAATGAGAAAGTCTAATCCCAACTGTTCCAGCAATGTCAAAAAGGCTTGAAGGTGGTATATAATTACCTTGTCTTGGTATGGGTGCTTTGCTTTTGGGGTGGTAGAGATACAAGACTTTGTTCCACAAGAAAGGGGGTGTTAATTGCATGCAGCAAAGGGACAGACTGTAAGCATGTAAAGAAACGTGAGGGACCACTAAAGGGAAAGAGGAGAATCCTGCTACATTCAATTCAATGGTGCATAAAACTGTGCAAATCTGCCAGCCAGAAACCACTACATGACTCCCTTCAATCCAAGGACGTTTTCTTTCCTTTTCCAAGAGCCTTGTGCGTCAGAAGCCTTCGCAATCAAGGATACTTTCAGGGAGAAGTTGCTCGTTTCTTAGAGGTTTCTCTTTTGTAGGCCCTCACCTCCCTTCGTGGGAATTGTGGAAGTGGAGCCCTGATTGCTGCAACTCAAGAAGAAACATGCAACTAATTAGTTGTCTTCGAAATTCCGAAGCGTTCTAGGAGGACATTCCGAAATGTTTGATGTTTGTGATACTTTAGGGATGTGAGGCCACAAGATGCCAACAGAATCATGCAAGAAACTCTTTCGAAAGGTACCTACGAGTCCTTTCAAGAGTCCTAAAGGGAGGAAGTAGATAGTATGTCCAATATAGCCTATTGTTACGACTAGTAATGCCAGGAGCTACTAGTAGCGTCCTTGCTACTAGCAGCGATGCACCTTGTTTATATGGCTCGACTCAAGCGGACATTGAAGCTCAGTGGTCAGTGGCGTATTTTGACATTGTTGACCGCGAGCAAGCTCGCCTGTGGGCTGGTCTACCCTTTTCCCAGACACTCTAGCACATCTAATTTCTGACAAGCACTGAATACATAGCCGAGACATCTAATTTCTAGTCTGGCTGCGAATGGGTGCAGATATTTTGCTCAGAGTGCCGGTGAGAATACGGAACTACAGACTCAGCCTGGTGCCACGAGGATTTGAAGGGAACGAACATTCTTCCGTGGATCTCGCGCGTTGTTCTCTTCACGGACCCTCGTTGTCCCGTGCGCGTCGTTGTCCCGTCGTGGTCCACCGGAGGCGACGCCACCAGCACGCCGACCTCGTGTTTGGCGTGCAGGGGACTGCTTCTCGGAGATGGGCCAGTTGCAGCGGTTCGATGATGGATTTGGGGGGGCAGATGTAAGCCACTTTGGGATTTGTAGGCAGGTTGCTCCTTAGGGAGGCAGATGAAGGTAGTGTATTCCATTCAAGTTGGAAACAGCTTGAAGAAACATTGAACAATTCAGTCTTCTCAGGTGCTAAACTGCTGGCGCAGCGAGATCAAGAGTGAAGGTGTCTTTATGTCTCGGCGATTTGACCAAAGCTTGTCAATCTGCCAAAAAATGGGATTCAGGATGATTCAGGGCATTTCAGGGCTTCTTGGACCAACAGGACTCCTTCGTCCAGAAAACCATCCCGACGACGGTCTGGAGAACAGCACCTGCATCCCATGTTAATGAACATCAACTCAACGGGTCTGGGTACTTCGTGTCTCAGTGTCTCCTCAACGGGTCAGGCCGAAGTTCATTTGATTTAGCTTTTGACCTAGACTCAAACTTGGGAACCGTGTGTAACAGTACATAGTACTTCGCCGAAGGCGAGAAATCATTTGCGTTGAATGCATAGCTGGGAGAGAGGGCCGCCTTGGCCAAAGCACTCTTGTTCAAGATGCCGGACATGTTGCCAGTTTCAAGTCAATGGCCGATGGCCGCATTGGCGGAGTTTCTCACGTTTCTGGTTTGGCCTATGAGTTTACAAGCAGGCATGCCTTTGTCTAAATATATATATAGTTATATATACATACACGTGATGCCTTACTCCCCATCATATGCAGCCTGAAGCTTTGCTTGGAGTCTGGAGTCTTTAAGTATGTGCCGAAAGTGACATGCATCAATCCGACTGAATCTACAGGATGGCAACACGAGTGGAATCTAGTTTGAAGTCTTTTTGAGCAGAAGCAATGAACAGAATATGCAAGCCTAGAAGGATTCACCGACAAGGAAGACGTGGAGAATTACATGTTTACATTGACGTTCCCGAGCTTTCTGACCTGCCTGTGCCATGGTTGGCTCAGCTTTCCCTTTATTGCCTTTGGCACTCGGGGGCCTGGCTTTCAATGTCGAAAGAAGACATCTGAGGCCGGAGCACTTCAATCTTTAGGAAATCAACGTTCCAAAGAGCCATGTGGCTTATGCCGTCCCCTGAAATGCGCAACCATGCGAAACCCGAGCCTTGCAGTCTCGTTGTTAGATTTAACATTGGTCCAAAAGGCACCTTGCTACGTTCGTAGCTTCTTGTTACTAGTAATTCCAGGAGCTATATACTAGTAGCGATGCCCTTGTTACCTTGTTACTTGTGACTAGTAGCTTCTAGCTTTCTAGCTATAGCAGCTACTGTTCGAACAGGAAGACCACCTGTGAAGCGAAGCCTGTGGTGGTGCTGGGTGGCGGCGTCATGGGACGCTCCACGGCCTGGAGCCTCTGCCGCAGTGGAAACCATGTCACTTGGTCCAACCTTGGTCCATCCTCTACACATTCAGATTCAAATACACTATAAACATGCCGATCAATTGACACTAGTCACTTGACACTAGTCTAGACACTTATCAATGGGACACGACACGAAGTGTGATTTTTCCTAGTGCCGATCAATTGACACTATCAAAAGGCTATTCAAATAACAAAGGACACGTTTGGATGCTTTTGGGATATTGTTCATGCTTCCGACATGACTTTATCACTCGACAAGAACGTTTAACTTTGCCTTTGAATTGAAACGGCTTTTGACGTTATCCTTGGCCTTGGGTTGTTTCAGGTGGTGCTTTTGGACGGTGGTCATGCAGAGAAGGGCAGTTGGGGAGAGTCCCGAATCGCGCGATTGAGCTATGCCGATCCTGTCATGGTGCGGCTTGCCCGCCGTTCCTACGAGCTTTATGGCACTCTCAGCCAAAAGGCATCGCAGCCCATCATGTGACCGGTCTTGAGAGCAGACAACAGCTTGCCCATCAAGTGAACTCTTTTTCAACTTGCCTTTCAGAAGTTCACTTTGAAACTGTAAACGGTTCTTTCCGCAGCCAGCATACATGTCTGCAAGCCTCGGCCAAGGTACAAGACAGGTTGTCTGGACGTGAGCTGTCGTAAGGACTTGTTGGACAATTTGGCCAAGACATATGAAGATTTGGGGCAACCATATGAACGATTGAACCACAAGCAGGCGGGTTTGGGATCCCGCACGCGGGTCTTGCATCCAGTGATCTCCAGTCTTTGACCCTATCCAGGTGGAGCAGCGCTGGCCAGTGCTACAGCTAACAACCGACTATGTGCAGGCGCAAGCCATAAGGATAGATCGACTCCGTGCAGCAGTCATATGATAGATCAGTGAGAAATAGATGACAATAGTATAATATCATACACTTCATGCCCAAACCCTATAGATTTGTAGGGTCGATGGAAAAACCTAGGGTTTGTGAAGGAAACCTGACGTTTTCCAAACCAGTACTAAAATGCGGGTTACATATGGGTTTAATACGGGTTAAGTATGGGTTTAGGATGGGTTAGAAAAACAAGACCCAAGGCTTTAAGAACCATCCCAGGGTATTGTTGATTGCACCAAAATACCCGAGGTTTCGATTGAAACCCTACAAACTAATAGGGTTTGGGCGCGTAGGGTATATACATGTGGCGGAACCCGACCAGTGCGAAACAAGATTCGAAACCACCTTTGGGGTCGACTCAGTCGACTCCCCAACATCCTTGAACAGCACTTCATTTCCTATGCACACACATCGCTGTTCAGAAGCGCCTTCTGTGCTTCTGACAGCCACTGAGTTTCTGCCCCCCGAGACAGCCACAGGGCACATGGATGTCTCCGGTTTTGTGGGACTTTAGTCATCCTCTCCCCTTTCGTCTCGCGTGTATCGGATTGTATCCGTCTCATTTGTCTCGAAGGCATCCGTCTATTGCCCCGAGGGCGATGCAGTGGCTCTGGGAGTAGTGATGGAGACTCTGAAGGCACGTCGTTGGATGTGTTTTTTTGTTTTTGCCCACGTCGTTGGATGTGTTTTCACGTCGTGTTTTATTTGTTGAGTCGAAGATTGCAAGCTGCTGAATTGATCGAGAAGAGTCCTCTCCCACCTGTTGATTTCAACAGTCGCGGGTCATATGAGTGACAGGATCAGATTCACACTCTTGCTGGGCCCGCTGCTTACATCGACGAGTCGGTTGTGAGTATTGACCGGCAAAAGAAGACGGTGACCACAGAGGATGGCACCGTCATCTCCTATTCGAAACTGGTCTTAGCTGTGACCAGGCTTTCCATAACTTCATTGTTGTGTCCTGTCCAGTGTTCTCAATGTGCATTGCGCGACCAGTGATTGACCTGCATGGCACGGTCTGTGGACTGGAACTTCTAGACGTCGACGTCCATGTGGACTGTTGAGCTAAATGTGGATGTCCATTCCGAGATCTGTATGCTCAAGCGTTGCTCTAAGCAAAGTGGGGAGGCAACTTCAGGAAACAATGTGGCGCCGGCGGTAATTTGGGGCTCAGCCAAGATAGAATCACAAATCTCGGGCAACAGACTAATTAAGCGCTGGCTGTGCTCCTTTGGAGTGAGGACAAGACAGATTTTTGACACTTTCTTGGTTCCCAGCACGGCTCAAAGCAAAGGGACGTTTCTGACATCCTTCATGTGAGGAATCATGCAAACCAGACAATCACATTTCAAGTACATCTATGGAAGGTTCTTTGATTTCCAAATCTAAGGCTGGCATTTGGACCAACGGTCTCTTGCAAAAGATGAATCTGTCCTTGTTGCCCTTGGTAGCTACCATCGAGCAAAACACATACTATGCTCCATCAAAAGGTGGGCCTTCTGCCTCGCCGTTGGCGGTGGTGGTTTGTTTTACTCCCAAGTTTAGGTTTGGGACTCTTGTGTACTGTTGCATGTAGCTTTTTTTCGACCCAACCATGCAGGAGTTGTTTCAATTGAATAAAATCCACAAACATGGTTTCCCGGGCCTTGGCGGCCGCTTGGAGGTCGGGAGCCGCTTTATGGCATCAGCGCAATGCCAGTGGTAAAAGAACACATGCCACCCCCAAATGGGATGAAGAAATTTGGAGGCTACATGATCCCACACATGCCCAACGGAGCAACTCGGCCGCAAAAGCATTGAACCAGCTGTTGTGATCTGTTTCTGAAGCTTTTTTGTAGAAAAATGACTCTCGTAAGCACTTGTTTGAACATGACTCTCAAATCAATTCCTGGTGGTGCATCGTGACTCACGGGCTGTTTGGGAATCTTCCTGGGTTCGGAGCTTCGGACTCCCTCCGCTTTGGGACGTGTCGAGTCGACTGACTAGACATGACGTGTCATGAATCCAGACAAACCATCATCAATCCTAAAATCCTAAAAGATCCTAAAAGACAATAGCAGGCACAAATACAAAGGAAGCCAGGCCCTCACAAAGCAGCGTTTTTGCGAAGAAAGCTCAGAGACTCACTGCAAATCCGGCAAGCGGGCTTCAAGTTGCAACACCAACAAATCATTAACGGAAGGAAGCAGGAAGCAGCTGTCGTTGAGCGCTCGATGTGCTCCTGACATGGCCGACAATCCCTTGCTCGCACTGCGATGTTTGCCGCAATGCTGCGGGCTGATGCGGGCTGCATTCCGACAATAACGCTTAACGTGTTCTGCAAAACAGACACCTTGTCTTTCATCAAGATTTAGGGTTTATGAAGGAAAACATCCAAAGGAAAAGATGGACAAGTGGGAGTTTGCTTTCCATGTGCTTGCCGGTTTGCTTTTGCAAAGTAAGATGCTCCAAGGTTGAGGGTGTCAAATTTGGAATGCATCGACAAGGCCCTGTACTGGAGCACGAGGTCTGAAGGGGATTCAGGTGATTTTCTGGTTTAAAAAAGTAATGATGTTGAACATCTCTGATTCTGTGTCGTTTGGTTTTCCATATGTTTTCCAATTCTGGGTCAATGCAGGCCATCCATAGCTTCACCTATATTGTGATGCGCCAGGACTTCCCGGTTCTACCTGGATCTGCAGCAGCGGTGGAGCGGCACTTTCGTTCCGCGCAGACGAGGGGCCGAGACCTTTGGTGCAGGAGGCAGGAGCCACGTTCGCTGCACCCAGCCACGAGCCCCGTTCGCCCCGGGCCACATTCCGAGGGAGAAATCGCGGGTAGCCTACCTCCACTTCCGAATGGACGCGAGAGACAGAGTCCAATGAAGTCAAACGATCATTTGTATAATGATTTAGCACTCCAGCTTGTCCTTTAAGGAGGTCCACAGCTCTTGTTGGAGTGAAACCGGTGGAAGCGCAGGTTCCACTGATTCCACTGTCAAATGGGCTGAAAGGTATCAAAATGATTCAAAATGAACATTTACAAACTGACGTTGCCCAAGTCCTTTACTGATCGAATCTTATCGAGCACGTCCACTCTCCGAAGCTGGCCTGAGCAGTGTCAAGCAGGTGGCCTGAAGACGAAGATTCTTATTTGCGCTCTGAAACTGACGCCTACTGCAAGCGCATTTTGCCATCATTGCAAGTTCATCGATCTGAGCTCACCATGCGTTGTCCATATGACCAACATCTATATGCAGATGAGGACCACAACCAAAGGTTGCCAGATGTGTGTTGGCTTTGAGGACCACAATCCTCGGTCCTTTGGACTGTGAAGTGGTTGATTTTGCTTGTGCAGAGTTCACAGGTGAAATGATTGCTTTGCTTGACAGGATTTTGTTGTTGGCTTTCACCCAGACGACCCCGACGTGGTTGTAGCACCTTTGCCACAATCAGAGATCAGCAGTGATTGGCCCGACCACTTGCTGTTGACTGGACTAGTTAGATCGTTTGAGCATTTTTGATCAGTTACCAGGGCATCAACATCCATTTTGTGCTTGAGTGGTAATTCACCGATGATATCATCCATGTTTGAGGTTTTTCGAAATGAAGATGTTCATTATCTTTGTCCTGAGGTGGCTGGCTTTGCAGGAGAAGGCTTCAAATTTGCTCCCGCTATCGGCGAGATGGCGTCCTCGTTGATTACAGGCCAAACCTTCGCTGTGCCTGAACTTATCCATCGATTCCGCTTGAACCGTCCGAATTACTTAAAATAATTGACAATATATATATAAATATGCTGAAATCCTGTCTGAGGCGCTGTGGGAGGAAGTTTCAAACATACAAGCGATAGGAATGTTGTGTGCGCTCTGTGTGTGTGTGTGTCACACTGTTTCTAAGAACTCTTGGTTTTTGCAAAGCAGGGGGCCATCCCCCTCCCTAGTGGCGGATGGCCAACGAAGAGGCCACTGGGGAGGGCTGCAAACGTACCTGCTGAACTGTTGCACAAGATGTTTCTCCTTTTGGTTTGCTTCTCATGGTAGTTCTCATGCTATTCTTTTTAACCTTCTCCTTTTTATCTACTAAGATTTAGTAAAATGCTAAAGCGTCAACATTATTATTTGTTAGTTAAGCCGACTTTGTGCCTTTCCGCTCCCATATCTATTTTGTTGTGGACTATGGAAACTAAAAACCCTATAAAATTGCAAATCCTGGGATTAAATATGCATTATTATATTTTTTTATTGGATACACAATATAATCTTTTCGTAAAATATTATAAAATTTAAATTGGTTATGATGTATTTGTTTTTTATTTATGAATTAATTGAATAAATTGATGGATTATATGCCGCTTGGTTTATGGATAATAAATTGATATTTCCATTCTTTTTCTTTTAATTAGGATAATAGAAGGAAATGATATTCGATATATTTGTGTATTGGTGGTTATTTTTTTGATTTTTTATATAAATTTATTTAATTTGAATAATTTAAATGTTAATTTATATTTTTTAGTTATTATATGTAAATAATATTTATTAATAATTTAATTTTTATATATATGAATATATATATATAATATGTTTTTTTTGTATTTTTTTAAGGTTTAATAGGTGTTTTTTTTCGGATTTGGTTTTTGTATTAGAGGTTATTTGGATTTGTAAGGATTTTAAAAGGGATTAATATTTAAGAAATATTTTGTATTTTTATTTGGTGATTTTTTAAATATTTAATTATGATTATGTTTAATGTATATTTAATAAATTGCATTAGGATAAAAATTGATTTGGAGATATATATTCCGTAATAAATATGGTAAAATATATAGTGGTTAAATTGATTTTTTTTATACTAATTAGGTAGGTCGTTTTATTTGCTTTAGGTGGGGAATATAGGTTAAAATTATTTTAAATAGGTATTTTTCCTGCTAAAGCCTTTTACTCCCTTACGCGCCGAGGCGCGTATAAGTAGTAATTGGCTTTTATACGACTAAATATTAATAAAATTATATCTATATCTATCGTATTTCGGAAAAAAAAAACATTTTACGAATTATATGGTCTAAAATTATTAATATATACTTACGACATATAATACCCATTATAACGAAATTAAAAATTAGCATATATTATATTAATAATTGTATATTTTATTATTTAATAAATTAAATATATTTTATTAAAAGATTTATAAATATTTAATTAATTAAATATGGATTATTATATTTTTTTATTAAACACATAATATAATCCGTTCGTAAGATATTATATATTCTAAATTGATTATGATTTATTTGCTCTATTTTATCTATAAATTAATTGAACGGACTTATGGATTATATGTCGCTTGGCTTACGAAGAATAGATTTCCATTTCTATTTCTTTTCTTTTAATTAGGGTAATAGAAGGAAATAATATTCGATATATTTGTGTATTGGTGGCTATTTTTTTGTTATTTTTATATTAATTTATTTAATCCGGACGATTTAAATTTTAAATTATATTTTCTAGTTATTATATTATATATAAATTATATTTACTAAATATTTACGACGTCCAATATTATATTTTATTATTTATTAATTTAAATATATTTTATTAAAAGATTCATAAATATTTAATTAATTAAATATAGATCGTTATATTTTCCTATTGGATATTTAATATAATCTTTTCGTAAGATATTATAAAATCTAAATTGATTGGGATTTATTTGTTTTATTTTATCTATGAATTAATTGAACGGACTTATAGATTATATATTGTTTGGCCTACAGAAAATAAATCTTTATTTCCGTTTCCTTTCTTTTAATTAGGGTAATAAAAGGAAATTATATTCGATATATTTGTGTGTTAATGGTTATTTTTTTGTTCTTTTTATTTTAATTTATTTAATTCGAATTAATCCGGACGATTTAGATTATATTTTCTAATTATTATATATAAATAATATTTATAAAATAATTAAATAATATGTTGTTTTTTGTATTTCTTTTAGATTTAATAGATTTTTTTTTCGGATTTGGTTTTTGGATTAAAAATTATTTAGATTTATAATAATATTTTTTTAAAATAAAAATTAATAATTAAAAAATAAAAATTAATATTTATTTTAAATGATTTTTTAAATATTTAATTAGGGTTATTTTTAATGCATATTTAATAAATCATATTAAAATAAATATTATTTTGGAGATATATATTCCGTAAAAAATATAATTAAATATCTATTTCGACAATATATAATAGTTAAATTAAATTTTTTGTACCAATTAAATAAGGCGTTTTATTTACCTTAGGTGGGAAATATAAGTTAAAAATATATTAAAATCATCCTAAATTATTATACAAAAATAGACCAATTTATATCTATATCTATCGAAAATTATTCCAATACCCATCATAACGAAATCAAATTAACATATATTATATCAATAATTGTAAATATTATTATTTAATAAATAAAATATATTTCATTAAAAAATTCACAAATTTTCAATTAATTATATATATAAATTCGAAATAAAAATCTTATAAATAATAAATTTTTAATATAATCTTTATTCTAAATAATCAATATAATACAAAAAAAATATACAAATTTATTTCTATTTGTTAATCAATCTTCCTCAATTAATTTAATATACAAATATATATATATAATCTTTTAAATAAATTATATCATAAACAACATTTTTGTAAATGTAACCTAAATCCATCAATACCCATAATCCATGCCTTATACATTTCCGCAATAAAATAGTTAATCGAATAAATTTAAATCTTTCAAATCCATATCGCCTAAATTTAAAATCAAATTTACAAACCAATTATAAACAAGAATAAAAAAATAACAATTAAAAAAAAACGCCTAACGCGCCCGACACTCCCTTTCTTAATCTACAAATAACGCTTATAAATTATGTTTAAATATATCAAAAAATATATTTATATAACATAAATATAAATACATTTTTTTCTATTACAATAATTCAACAATTTATATATTATTAATATAGATATTTTTTTCTTTAAATCAATTTATTGTCTTCGTGGTAAATTGTCTGCCTTTCGCCTGGACATAATAATCTTCATTATCGATATATATACGGTGAATTCCCATTCATTTGATATTATTCTACACGCACAATGTGTACATAATCCTTCATCCTCCGGATATTGTTTCAAGATATTTAAATCGATTCTAGTTTCTATATTTGCCAAGTGTTTGTATGTTGAAATGGAGATATGAGATGATATGAGGGCGCAATTTCTCCCTTCTGCAATATTCCAAGGTGTTTCGCTTGCGGTCACCGATTGGTTGTTCGCCCAGTAACCAAGGAATCAAGCAGCAAACACCAGGGCGCCAGCTGAGCCGATTTTAGTCCATTTCAGCAGCATTCTGAGTATCAGAGTATGCTACGAATGATGAGTTGGTTCGGAAGCTCCTACGCACCCGACACCCCGACTTCTCCTAGCAACACCATCGACACATTGTCTGTGTCCATTTTTCTGGTGCTGAATTTACTGGCGATCTGGCTGCCGAGAAAGCCAAGGGCATCGTACATCCTACAACCAACCTTCATCAGTCAGAGTCTGGAGCCAACTCCTAAGCAGCCTTTGAAATGTCACGACAAGGCAGTGATGATCAGTGATGTCAAGAGTATCCTGACTCACCTGCCATGTGTCCTTCATTGTGTCCTTCAGTACCTGTGAAGACTCGGTCACACCTGAGCTGCAATATGGAATATGGAAGAAGTCGTGCGAAAAAAAGGATCAAATCAAGCAGTGCAATACAAGACATATCAAGACATTAACCATTATTTGATATTATGTGTATATCATTTCTGAGGAAACATCGTCTGAAACATACTCACGCTAGCGTTCACAGCCCGGCACCAAACGGCTAGCTGTTTACACTTCCACACCTCTGTTCGTTGCATAAGCTGTCTGGCCCAAGCACAGCTGGCTGTCGCAGCCGCAGCTCTCCCTCACTTGGCCAAGCACTAGGGGCCTTCGAAGATGGTGAACACAAAAACACCCAAGCTTGGCCAAGTGATGTGATGAAATGCTTGGCCAAGTGATGAACACAAAAACACCATTTGATGGAATGTACCCAAAATTATGAATGATACAGTAGAGATTTAGTGACATGGTTCACCTGTCCCTGACGCTTGTCATCCTTGAATCATTGCTTCATTGAAAGCTGTTGACAAACCTTTTGACTGGGCCCTATATATAATTAATCAGCATTCAAGACACGCCTGCGCTCTTCCCCATGTTGAAACGGCCTGACCAAAGGACGAATTGTGCTTCACCTCAGTTCCTTCATGCGCCTGTTATAAAGTATATAGCAAGAGCTGCTTGTTTGCATAGTCTTAGGTTGGAGGCCATCTCTAGCAGGTTTTCCTAGGCTCAGTGACCCAGTGCAAGACTTCTAAGCATCCAAAATCCGAAGTCTTGGATGTCCAGGTGTCCCTCGTAGAGACATGACGTGTAAAAGATACAAACCATTTCGGGTCCTGCCTGATCTCCAGCAGCTGCACTCGATCAAGGGTCCCTTGGGGGATCCTTCCAATCTTTCCAAGTTCATGGGGATTTCCAGGCATCACCTGCTGCATCAACCCTTTCCAAACTGAGCTGTGTCAATGAGACTTTCTCCGACTTTCTCCGAACAAAGTCTTGCAGAAGCCAGTCGCATTCTCAAAGGTCGGTGGGCGGAATGTCGCGGAAGAGGAGGCGGCGGACGGAAAATTAGACGTCTTAGGTTAAATTTGCTGTTTTCATGTTTTAGTGCCAAAATCTTTGGAACAAACATCTCTCAATTTGCACTCTTCTTTCTCTCGGAATTCTTGAAATCTCCTTGCACATTTTTCCTGAAAAGTCACGCTGAACACACTACGAGTACCTCCGCCAAGCACAGCCACTTCGCCAGCAAACCCACCACAACCCGCACACACACACAGCCATTCGCCCTCATTAGTCCATTCCATGTTTCAGTACGATTTGTACCTCTGCTCCATTCAGTTCTGCTCCCTTGGATAAGTCTCCACTGCAAACTGTTCACTCTGATAAACCCGCTGCACTTCTGTGGCAAAGCATTTGAGCTTCACATGTTACTGTTCAACGTCCCCAGCCTTAGCTAAAAAACCTTGGCGTGCTAGCGCTTGACACATCTCGTCCTTGGCTAAGCTGGACCAATGCCTGGCTGCCTGGAGTAGAAATCCATGATAATGATAATCAGTCTACATTTCATCCTCCAAGAAAAAGACCGGCGTCAATCATTAACCGCACCAGTCTTCCTACTAGCCTTTCCTCTCCAGTGACCAAAGAAGGTGCAAATGATCCCTTTAACTGTAGTTTACTGAGCCGTGTTAGCCTGCAGGAACATGGACTTTGGGTCCAACGGTGACGGTGGAGCAGAAAAACACACATAATCACAAGTAAACACATGTCTTTAAAGGGCTTTATCTGGACGTCAAACACAATATGGTTGTGAGTGTCCATTCATTGTGAGTGTCTATCACGAGCGCATCCAAGGAGCATCAAGCTTGGGGAATCTGGGGAAGTGAGCATAAATCATTCGGGAGGCAACTCTCTTGCCATCTTTCTCCTGTCAAAACAGCAGTGAAGCAGTCCTAAGTAGATTCCTTTGCTAGTAATTGCAATTCTAATTAAGTTCTTTTTGTTACTACTAGTAAGGCACTTGTTACTAGTAGCTTCCTATCGCCCTTTTGAACACCATGGGTTCCTTGGGGACATGTGCGGACCAACTGCGACCATGGGTTCTTCTTCAACGTCTTCTTCTTCAACTGAGAAGAAGTGGATTTTCGAAAACGTGCGTTTCTGCATGCTTGTCCCATCACGGCCCACCTGCAGGAGCGCAGTTACAGCTATGATGAAGGGCTCAACAGCCGCGAAAGAGTACACCAAGTCAGCACCAATCCTTGAATCCCCGACGTCTCAGCGCCAATCCTACATGTTTAGTCGAAGCGTAGGAGGATACTTGGATGATGTCTAAGTACAATGAGCATTTAAATAAAAGATTCAACCTATATCATACGCAGCCTATATCTTTGCGACATCACTTCTACGAGCAACACTTGACTTAAATACGGTCTGGAGCTATCCACATATCAAACCTTGGCCGCAGTCTCAAGGTAAGCTTGTCAAGTGTCACCAAGTCGAAGGTTTGCCTGCCAGCGAAAAGTTAAAAATCAAAGGCCGCGGCCGCATTCCTGTCAATCAGTCTTTGGATATCTGAGATTGTCTGCAAGTAACAGAGATCCCCCCTCTCGGATTGCTTTGCATCACAGAACACGATGCATCAAGCTTGGCAGTCACGTGCAACTGGCACTCCAAATTAATCAACAAGAAAAACACATTCCAAAAAGGGTTGTATTTAGAGTGACCTGTGGTCGATGTTTTAAGTACAACCGACGACTCTTCCCACTCACTGGACAAAAAGTCCGGAACACCGGCCAAAAGGCCCGAAATCCAATCAAAACTAAAAAACATTAATTTGCCTTAGCAGTCCCATCATCAAACCCCGGAGCAATCTCATGTTGTTTTGGTGACAAACCCCACTGTTACTTGCAGGTCTCAGCTTCATGCTAGTCTATGCTTCTACGAAAGCCTCTTGTAGTGCCAACAAAAAACAAGGTTCCAAACAGATTTCAATTAACAGGCAAACTTGGCATTACTGGAACCCAAAAGATAGACAGTCATGCAAACAACGGGAACGGTCACATCAAAATGAGACTACGACCCAGGGAATTGCCAAACAGCAGACTACTTATCAAGGTTGTTCGCTGCTCACAGTATTGAAGTTTCACTGAGCAGTGATTATACAGGTCTATTGGGTCTTCCCAGGCTGACTCCAAAGATGGGTTGTCACAACCAGTCCGCGGAAAGAGCATATAACATGCTACTAGTGGCACCGGTCAACCAACATTTAACGGAAGTGAGTTGCCATCGCTTTCTATAGCATGCCAGGAATCCGCCGACCCTCTGCCACGTGCAGAGGTGAAGCGTGTCTTTTGGAAGGTTGCTTGTTAAGATTGTTTGTGCAACTTTTCATCTTGTGCTTAGAATCTTCCTTAGCGCGGATTTTTCGTTTCGCTGACTTCACCCCCCCCACCACCCTCCCACTTTGCACGTTGTTGTTTTCGTCGCTGCGCATTGCGTTAGTCGTCGTCGTCGTCGTCGTTCTGCGCGCGCGTCGCCTGTGCTTTGCCTGCGTTTCACAGCGTTTGGCCGTGGCTTTCACAGCATTTTGCCTACGGTTTGCACCAACCACCATGTACACCCAACCACGGTTTACACCAACCACGGTTTACACCAAACCACGGTTTACACCAAATACCAAACCACCGCTTACCACCGTTTACACCAAGCCACCGTTTACACCAACCACTGTTTATACCAGCCACCCTTTACGCCACACCAAGATATACACCAACCACCGTTTGGCGGACCTGGCCGAAGGCCAATAAATATATTAATATATAAGTTGCACATTCTGCAAGGAACAATTGACTTAAAATCATAATGTGTCTTTTAGCTACTGCGCCCAAGAGAACTTGACATACATCTTATCAAGGTCGGGTTATCCGTCCTAAACGGCGAGTCCTAAACGAGCCTTGCTGAGAGGAGAAGCAACAGTTTGTATCAGGCGGCGTCCGAACATTTACCGCGTTCAGCTACCTTCAATATGTTTTCATCTCTCTCTCACTCTCTCTCGCTCTCTATTTAGTTGGAGGCCATTGCTTCTAGGTTGGAGAACATCGCTTCTAGGTTGGATGCCATGGTAAGTAGGTTGGAGGCCGTCTCTTTTAGCCTCACTCTCTCTCTCTCTCTCTCGCGCGCGCTCTCTCTCTCGCGCGCTCTCTCTCTCTCTCAGGAGCGCCAATGGATTTTGAAGGCTCTGCCTTAGGATCTCTTCTGGTGGTGTCAACCAGTCGAAGACACCAATCTGCACTGCGCCGCCGCTGGAGAGCAAAAGGTGGTGGTTGAGCTCTGCATTGAGACTTGGTACAAACAACAATGACAATGACACGCAATGATCACAAGCCAAAGAAAATGGGAAAAGTCTCTTCACAAGGCATAGGGATGCCTTTGGTATACAGTACAAAGTTTTTCAATAACTTTGACTTTGACATTCCATGACCAAAGTCATTCTAGATGAAAGGATCCGTTTGGATCTACAAATCAACGAACACCGACTATGAAAGGATCCGTTTGGATCTACAAATCAACGAACACCGACTAAAACATGGGTCAAGTTGAACTAGAGGTCAACATCACTCGGAAAGCGCCTTTTTACAATGCCGAATGCTTCCAGCGGCTGCTATCATTATGGATCCCTATATATGGTCAAGGAACATTCAAAGAGAATCATCCGAGTCACGAAACGTTGCAGTGAGCGCCTGCGTGGTTGTGTGAACAAAAAAAGGAACTATATATAATATATATATAAGGTCGTCAGGGCGCAGAACGGTACTGTGAACCAGCGACGCGTGCCCTGGCAGGGTGCGCGAGACAATGGCTACGGTCCTGGTGGCGGATGAAATCGGGTTAAGGTTTCAGCGAGATCCCAACGATCGGGTGATTTTGTAGAACAAAGGTAGTGCAAATACATTATAGAATGGCCAAAGTAGGTTCTGAAAGCACCGTGCTCAGAACAGGCAAGTTAGCAGTACAAATGTACTACTCAGGCAACTCCGCTTTGGGAACTGGCGAGATTGTAGCGTAGCTTTTGGCAGCTTCGGGATCAAAAATGGTGACTCTGTAGTACAAATGAACAAATGTAGTGCGGGAAGTTGCTTATGGCAGCAGAAAAGGGATGGCTTGTAGCATAAATTGGAAGTATTCACTCACTCCCTCCTTTCCTCACTTACTCACTTCTCACGCACATAGCTCTATGCTTGAGGGTATGCTGGGCGCTTGGTTTTGAGACATGACATGTCAAGATATCCTTTCAGAAATGCAACATATTGTGCTCACGAGCCATGCGCCGCAACATACATGAGAACTGAGCGTCTCTTTGCTGAGAGCTCATTGTTCTGATTTCCAAAATCCAGATAGCAGCTTCTCTTTTCAAACTTTGATACTCAGAAAATGCTCGATTCATGTGTGATAAAAACTGATGGAGTGTTTGTGTGTGTGTGTCAAGCCCTGCTTCGAAGGTTTTCTTTTGTGCAATCACGTGATATCGCAGGGGCGTGTGACACTCTTATCCTATCACACGTAACGAAGCTGTGGATAAGAGTGGGAAGGGAGACTTGGCCAGTTTCCTGTACCTGCGACGCAACTGTTGATCACGCTGTCTAATTGATCGGTTTGCTTCATGGTCCTTCATGCTACCCACCCCCAAACCTTTCTCTCAACCACTTTCAGCAGCCGCGCGTTTCATTGCTTGTCACTGCAGTTGCGAGTAAACAATTTGTTGAAACACCTTCAACTCATTGGATCTTTCACCGTGCCGTTCCATCACCACTTTTTCCTGGCAATTGAGTTAACTGAAAACCAATGTCGAAGTGTGAGCCGCTCAGCCGTCCCACATGGGTGCTGGGTGTGACCCTCCGCAAGGAGGCGCTGTTTACATACCGGAAATTGAGCCACTGAATCATCTTCCTTTCATTGACTTTTCCTCATTGATCTTTCTCTACCCTGAATTCACTGCTCATACAGCCGTCGGGCTATAAAACGAATTTGCCAGCCGCCGGGCTTAAAAACGGCTGTTTTCCTCCCTTCCCCTCCCTTCCTTTCCCCCCCCCCC
>CAXAMN010022173.1:446420-470554 GCA_963970005.1 Durusdinium trenchii
CCCCCCCCCCTTGGCAGGTCTCCCGACCCCCCCGCCGCGTTCTACTCCCTACCTAATTAGGGTAACATAGGGAAATGGTACTCGACACACTTGTGTGTCGGTGCCTTTCCCTCTGTTGTCCCTTTTCTAGTCTACTCTACCCGGGCGGTTTAAGACTAAAGTCCCGCTCCCTAACTTTTGCACTGTAATTAGTCTCGGCTAAGTAGTCAGTGATCCTAGAGTGCTAGGTATTCAAACACACACACGTACACACACATGGACAGACACCCCCTCCCTGCCCCCCCTTTTCTTTCTTGCGCTTTCCGTCGTTTGTTGGGCTTTCTCTCAGGCTTTTTAGGTGGCTCTTGAAGCTCGTTTCCCCAGTCAAGGGCTAAGTATTCACTTTTCCTTTTTTCTACACCTATCTTTCTCTCTTGCCCTCTTAGCGCTGCTCTTTCTGTCTTTCTTTCTTTCGCTTCTAAGGCTTTTTAGGTATCTATTCAGGTCTCACACGAGCGCCGCCAAGCGGCACCGTGTGTGTGTCAAGTCCTGTTTCGAAGGTTTTCTTTTGTGCAATCACGTGATATCGCAGGGGCGTGTGACACTCTTATCCTATCACACGCAACGAAGCTGTGGATAAGAGTGGGAAGGGAGACTTGGCCAGTTTCCTGTACCTGCGACGCAACTGTTGATCACGCTGTCTAATTGATCGGTTTGCTTCATGGTCCTTCATGCTACCCACCCCCAAACCTTTCTCTCAACCACTTTCAGCAGCCGCGCGTTTCATTGCTTGTCACTGCAGTTGCGAGTAAACAATTTGTTGAAACACCTTCAACTCATTGGATCTTTCACCGTGCCGTTCCATCACCACTTTTTCCTGGCAATTCAGTTAACTGAAAACCAATGTCGAAGTGTGCGAGTCTTACACTCTCCATGGTGGATTTTCCCCGAAACTTGGGATGGCGAGAGTGCTTCTGTAGCATTGCGGATGTCAATGTTCGTTTGATAGACACTGGTTCTGTGGATATTAGTGTACCCTTCACACTAAATTTAGGGTGTTGTTTGTTATATAAGTTATATATATACATCGGTGTAGCGTCCTTGAATTACAGATTGTTACTTTTGTTGCGGAGCTTCAGTCTGAGAAGCATCTTTATGACGCAAGCGCATCTTTATGGCTACGTCATGGCATTCTATGATGATGTGTTCGCAGTTGTCTATTTTGATTACAATGATCACAATGATATTTTGCTTGCTGCCAATGTCTGGTCTATAGAGTCTAGGACACCGCCGCCGCGTCTGCCCACAGTCATTCGTTCTGGCACAACAGCATTATTTGGGAAATTTTGGGAAGCATTGGCACTTTCTTTCGAGATCATCGAAACACATGAGCCATGGTCCAACGTATTGTTCTTCTTCAACTAAAAAAAGGGCATTATCGGTTCTGAGTTGGACCTTATCCTTTTACAGTCTTGTGAGTCCGCCCCATACTGATGATCATATATCATATACAGTGCTGAGATTATCCATTTTGAGGTGGACCTAATCGTTTTATAGGGTCGAAGCTGCACAAACATACCCCTCTTTACTAAAGTTCGTGGCTCGCATGGGACCACATGGACGAAGAGATGCGGAGGAGATGTTTTCGTCGATGTCGATGCCTTTCTCTGTCCTGCAAACACGTATTGCTAGTTTTGAACTCATACAGGCCTCAAGGACAGAAACCTAGTCGCATCCGAGAATTCTCTTGACATGCTGAACATGTCCCTTTGCATTGGAGTTCAATTCGTGCCCCGTGCTTCACTTACAGCTTCCTATTGCTCGTTCCAGCACATTCCAGCTCTCCCCATATTGCATTGCCCTTTTTTGTGAATGGCACAGTACCGGCAGTTGAGAACTGAGTGGCTTTGATAGTCCAGGTTGTCATGCTCTGAGACTTCTCACTCCATGCGTGAAATGCAACGCGCTGCGAGTTACTCACTCCTTCACTGATCCCTTGACTCATTCATTCACCTCATTCATCACACTACTCTACACTTCCACACATCAACAAACTACAAACAGCTGCAACCACATCACACAAAAACATGACCACGTTGGAAGCCATCACGTCACACATGATCAAATGACCTTGCACCACACAAGAACTCAGCACTCAGGATCATCAACCCCACCACAACTCTATAGTTCACCTGTTTTGAAGAGGATAGCCCCCTATGATTCTCCTTGAAACTTTCCGAGCGAAGGAGCAACAAGTAAGCAGCTACCTGCGTTCATACCACCTGGCGGTCTTTCTAGCACTGCGTCTATGGCACCGCAGCAAAGGCAGCAAGGAATCTCGGTCTGTGAGAAGTACCTCACCAGTCAAACCCAACGATAAAACATATCGAATCCAGATTATAATATTGTTTGACAGCAGTCAGGACCCCGATGATGCTACTTATGACAAGGACATTCTCCATAGCACCCTTGATACTCGACTATCGTTAACGTCACAGGTGCCCTAACGCTGCTTCACCCAACTCCCCCCCCAAAAAAAAGGGCGATCCGCATCATACTAACCTACTAGCAATGGCCTCCAACCTACTAGCGATGGCCTCCAAGCTAGTTAATTACCCTTGAAATCCCTTGAATATGACAAGCACAAACAAAGCGGAACCAGGTCTCGAGTCCCAAGCATCACAACTTGACACTCCCGGAGCACACAAACATGGTTGATCATGGTTGTATACGGAGCTGTCATGTTCACCGTTGACCCGATGTTCTTCAAATCATATGTGCCAAAATGGCCAAAGCCTTAAGGAATTGAAAGTGGTTGCATCTTTGGCATCAATTGACTCTGATGCCTTGAGGCTTTGGCCATCTTTGGCACAATGGATTTATGCCTTTGATTCTTAATCCGAAGATTGGACTCTGATGACACCAATGGACTCTCCCACCAAACTGTCCATCCGAGGGATCTGTGCATCTGCGCCTGAGCTCCACTCGCCGCAAAGGCCAGGCCAGCGGCTCCAGTACCCGAGCCCAGCTCCAAGATGCGTCTGGCGAGAGAAAGTGAACTCTTTGCGGAGCCAGTCATTCATGAGGCTCCAAGAGAACTCTCATGAGATCATCTGAGCGACAGCGTAAACCGCTGATTCATGTTTGCACCAGCCGCAAACCGGAATGTCCTTCGAAAAATCAAACCACTCAGGGCCGTTCTCAGGGCCCTTCGGACACTCGGGGCACAGGGTGGTTTACATTGGCCTTGCTGGTGCAAAGCTAAAGCTCATAAAGCTCATGCGAAACATCCATTCCCAATAAGAACTAAGGGAAAACTTCCATTTCAGCGGGTTGGCGAGCTGCTGATTTAGATTACATAGATCTTCAACGTACCCAAAAGACAACGATAAATTAATCATTTCATTGTGATAGTATACAAAATGCTTCTTGTGATTCCGACCTGTCTTGTTGGAAGAGAAACAATCAAGCTACACCAGTCACCACGGTCCAAATGCACACAGTGGGCCAACTTCCTTCCCGTTTTAGAGGAACCTTCCACATTTGCTCACGTCATCTGCCGGGAATTCCTGTGCAGTCCGTGCACACTCATGTCTGTGAGTCTGCCTGACTATCCAGTAGCCGGAATTTACATCCTCAATTGCAATTGATTTTAAGCAGTAAACAACAAAAACACATAATTCAACAGGTTGGTGAAGCCTGATGCACGGCAAACCACCAACCATGCAACATAAAACTGCACAAAGAAGCAGTTTGTCGTCACTGGCATTGATGCCAAACAGGAACAGGAACATGCTATTCAAGGAAAACAACCGAGTACGAGTCCATTCATCAAGCAAACTACACCTTTTTCTTCTTGTGACCTTGTGACTCAAGGACTATCCTGTTTCCCCAATGTGATCAGCTAGAGTTTAAACCCATGTCAGTCTGGCAGGTCCTTTGCAGCTGGATGTAATGCCAAAACTGCTCCAGCAGCCCAAAGCCTCAGCCGAAGAGTTGCAAGATTATGCATGCTTACGATGATCTCAAGCCAAACAAAATGCAGAACATCCTTTCAGAATCAAATCCTGGTTTGCATTTGCTGATGTCAAATTACATGCTGACTTTGCGCGAGTTCCAACCCCCCTTCCAGCAGCTCTGATGATTCTAAATTACGCACTTTTTTCCACCATTTTGCCGGAAATTCTTCGCACTTCCCCTCTGAGCCTGTCTGAGCCAGTCGCGCTCCGCCGGGTCCCAATTCGCCAGCCATGTGGCAATAGCGGCAGTCCAACGCCTGTGGTCATCCGCCCAAACGCGACGCGAATCCTCCGGATCCGTCTGGGCTCGAACCGGCTCGACCGATCGGGCCGTTGGACCGATCTGAAGCATTCCTCCGGTTTTAAGAAGCGAACTCTCCAAACAAGCCATTTTTTCTCACAGTTTGGGGTTGATAGAACTCGCAAAAACAACTACTTGATCTTACCTGGGTCCGATGCATGACATACGGTAGAACCCTTTTGTAAAAAGAAACGCCAACAGGGAGGTCAGAAGGATAAGGGTAGACCATCATTGAATACAATTGAACCTTTCAAGGGCCTGGTACTTTTCCAATTTGGCCAATTAAATTACAGTTTCTGACTGCTCAGTTCCAGAACCAAATGCTTGGTCATCTACAAAGTGGGGAGGCGAGTCTGAGAAGATGAGTCCAGCCCGAAAGTTGGGCCTGGCGGATTCGCAAGTGGGTCATACCCACTGGCAAAAGCACATCCTCGGGCAGAAACGATCAGAAACATCTGTACAATCAACCTCGCCTACAAAAAGTTATTATATAGAGGTCACTCACTAAGCATGCTTTCGGCAGGTTGGGTGGGTCAAATCACCCACACAGGTCACATACACCGACGCGATGGAGGAACACGAAGGTCTATACATCAAGGTCTACATAGAAGAACCCTATCATAAGAAGCACACACGAAGCTTACGGAAAAAAGAAAACAACAAACTGTAAGAAATCATAAACTGATATAAACTGCTATCGAAAACTTCAACTGCATCAGTAGAGGATCCACTCTGACAGCAACTTGCTGGAAGACAACATCAAGAAACCGCATGTTCAAAGGAAAGCACATGAGAATCATGAGTTGGCTACGGCTAAGGCACATGGTGCTCCGCCCAATGCTTCTCCAGCAAGGCCTTTGCTTCGCGCAGCTCCAGCTTCAAGTCACTCTGCCACTCCTAGGGCAAGAATGGAAAGCTAGTAAATCATGTAGCTCTTGATGATTCTTGATTAACAAGACCCCCGATATATGGAGAGGTAGTGCGACCCCCGTCCGTCGACTTCCTTCATTTGGGCGAGCCCTCAGGATAGAATCCGAGCCCTTCCTGAGGTCGATCTGCGCAAAGGTCGTTTATTGCTAATGCTAACAACCTCTTCCCAGACAAAACAACACCAAAGTCGAGGACACATGTTTCCAGGCGGCCCAAGTTTGATCGTAATCCTTCCCTCCACCTGTGTAGATCGCGAGATCCGGACCTTGTCTTGCTCAGCCAGATGCAAAGCCTCCGAGAAGCTGGCGACCGCGTCCTGATCGTCGAAACACCGGATGCTGAAGCCGGTCACCGTTCGAAACACCGTGACGATGTGATGCGAGTTCGCACTGCTAAGAACTCGGTCGCAGTGCTAAGAACTCCGGGTGAAGAACTCGAAGTGAATCCCTAGATTCTACATCCCACCTCAAAGAGATTCACAGTCCCTCGCCTGCAAATGCCCGGCGTTGAGCTGAGCGCGGCCCAACCTGGCGACACACATTGCTGCATCCTGTGGGCTTGCTCTCAGCTTGCGCACTTGAAAACATCGCCGTTCCAAGGCACCCAGGTGTTCTTTGCATGAAACGTTGCGCAGTGCGAATCAAACATCAATCATACGATATCATGATATCATACCATGTAAAAGAGCACCTTGCAACACAATCAGTTGTTGCAACAAGTTGTTTCACTCAATGTTCAAACAAACAGAAAGTGGGCAAGATTCCTGAGATCCCACATCATCCTCGTCCTCTAAACAGCACTGCAATTTAACGCTATCAAAATACATCAAAGTACAAGATCCAAAACGGAACAGCTCAACAATTTGACCCAGGCAGGATACACCTGATCAAGACAAAACATTGTAGATACGACAATTATATATGTATATATAATATGTATATAGGCCGCTGAGCCATGAGAAACTAGCCGCACAAAAGCGCCAGAGTCGTTCCGCCCGAGAAAAAAGGCGGTCCAAAGCTTCCCGTTCAAGACTGTGCTCTAGGGATTGTCACATTTATGGAAGAAAGAGAAACATGGTCACGTTTAAAGGGGTGCCATATTGAAGGAACCTTCTTCAAGGGGCCATTCTTCTGCCTTTTCTTCGCACCACGAGCCGCGAGCCAAACGTTGCACAGCGCCACGTGGCTTGCGCAGGCAACCAATGACGATCCAGCTGGGCAGCCAATTCCGCTGCACTCAGTGCCTACCAGTCGGTGGCTTCCCCTTCGCAGGGCACGTGCCGCACATCTTCATACATCTTCCACATGCACCGCCTTCATCTGCCTTCTCCAAAAGTCCGTTGACAACATCAACTGAAAGGGCCTCCTCGAAGGCTTCCAGCTCTAGCAAACATTGGGCTCGCCTTGAGAGGAGAAACAACACAGGGACTTGTTAGATTTGCAAAATACCTCTCAGGCACAAGAGGCCCTTCCATATCTTCTCCCAATATATTGTAATTTTATATATAGTGTTTTTCTTGATCCCATGGATGCTTCATTCTGTGTTGGTTCTGCCCAACATCACAATGGTCAACAGGAAACTCTGCATCAAACATTTCGTCTGTCTTGGCTGGACGTCTACTGCAAGTTCTACACCCCAGCGGTTTGCCGGAAATGAGCCTCTCAGGGCCCCTACGCTTCGTGCGGCCTCGCATTGCGTGGATCCTGCAGCAACTTTTGGCCTAAGATGTTTTGCCTAGAGCGTTTCGGTTTAATCTTCAAGATGTTTTCTCAGTTGGAGGGGAAGCCTCCTGAAAAGCATCAAGCTACTCAGATACGTTCCGGTGGTCCTTCTGGGAGGTATTTGCGCTAGATTGCGCTAGTAGAGGAAACACAAGTCTGGAACAATATTGGGAGGCGGGTAGATTAATTGATATGGCAAGTTGCCTAAGGGAGAGCAACAGAAAAGAACGAATCACGAATCACTCAAATAGATTCAACTAGCCAGTTGAACATACTCCAGTTGTCACAAGGGATGATAGGGCAAGTCTCACTCATCTCAGCTCATCAGTCTCACCCCTCCTGCTCGGAAGCCTTCGCAAACAGCTCTGCAGCCTGAGAGCATCGAACTGGTTCACGCGAACCGAGAGATCCCCACCCTGAGAGGCGATGGGAGAGGCGTGTGGACCAAAGGTATTGACAAAAACGATGCTGAAACTTATGACCTGGCCTTCATATGCTAGCATTTCATCTGGCATTTGTACCCTCTTGCATTGAAGATGCATGCGTTGTAACATGTGCACTGACATTTGAGAAATAACCTCTGAAATGACAATGTGCTGACAGACATACTTGCTGTTGAGCAACTATCTGACATCTTATCTAGCAAATCTTCTGACAATATGTTCCGGCATGTGATATTTCTGGCCCAATATATCTGACTCCCCACCCGAAGGCACCACATCGGCCGCTGCACCACGCTCTCCGACATTTCGCAGCTCTCCGCTGCGGCATGCTGGATCGGTCGAGGCGTCTTGTTGGCCGGCTGAAGTGTTAGATGAGTGCCGAGCCATGGCAAAAGAGGGAAGATGAGGCAGGCAAGAAAAGGAAGAGAAGTGAGGAGGGAAAAAAAAACATGAATGACATCGAATCTAAAAGTCCTCACATGACAGGTGAATATTATCAGAAACACATGGACTGCCAGTTCTTGAATGACCCTTTCGGGCGAAACCCACACATTTACATCAGAATCGCCCAAGAAGAATACCAACATGCCTATTTCAAATTGTTGAACACGGACGAAATGGACTCCATTTCATTCCATGTCCGACATTTGCTCAGGCTTTGGCCCTCCCGAAGTGTCCAGCCTGTGCATCGCAACTAGGTGTCTTTCTCCTCACTCTGCAGTGATATTCCCCAACTTGGCCAACCTTTGTTCAAGAAACAAAATTAACATCGCATCATTTCGGACACAATCGACTTACACTTTTCGTTGGCCCTGACATGCAGTACGCATCAGTTATCAAGGTAGAAACAATGGTTTGCCAAAGTGTTTCACTTGTGATTCTTGCAAAGTTTCGAAGCCAGGTGCGGTCAGGCCCAAGGGCCTCTGCATGTTGAGTAGCATCCCTGAACAATTTGGATGCATCCATTGCACAACCTCACGCCCCTTTGACCATGCATCGCACGGTCATGCCTTCGATTCTCATGAAGGAAGTGATGCGCTCTCTGTCTCGCCCACAGTTGCGTTTGTATGTCTGCGCCTTTTCTAAACTCATGAGTTGTAGGTTGCTTTGAAAGGGTGTATCAGCAACGTTGTGACCGACCGCTCAGGTGAAGCGGGCGGATCCGTTTCATGTGTGGCTTTAACATTTACGCTGCCGATGTTGATAAACCATACTCAAACTGAATTGTCCTTACATTGCATATGAAGCTGCAAAGTCAAACACACACACAGACACACGCACTGTTGGCATTTGTCAAAGTACCGAACACTGACTGCCCAAGGTTGAACTTTACCTATACATCAATTCCAATTGGGTTGTCACTCCAAAAACAAGCGTGACATATGTACCTCCGTTGCTGATGGAATCCCTACAAACCAGGATCTGCAACGGCTCCTGGGCCAAAAAGACTCAATATGACTTATTGATGGAAACCCAAGGGCAAGCTCTTGATGCTTGAGAGAGTAAATGCTAGAATATCCGTGTCTGTCTTCCATCTAACCAACATCTTGTCCAATCCGACATGCCAACCAAGCCCAGCAATGTTCCTAGCAAACACAACCAAAGCGGGCAAATCAACTCGAAGAACGACCTCCAGTAACAAGACTAACTGTCAAAGCTTGAACCTGTCGTGACAATCAACCACTTGAAGCACATGCCTCAGAAATGGTGGGAGCTTAGGCCAACATTGCCAACATCGAACAATTAGAATATGTTCCTCAAACTCTGCCACAAAACGATGAAATCTTTTTTTTTTGCATTCTAAAGCTTTACCAAAATTCTTTCCCACCGCGACCTGGAAGGTGGCCAGGAAACTACCTCACAGGTCGGTCAGCATGTGTTCGGGGCTGGTGAAAACATGAGGCATCAATGTGAGCCTTCAAAAACTTGTTGGCAAGGGAAACTGGACAACCCGGTTGCAATATGTTTCCGTGAATTGCCCATCTTTTCTCCAAGAAGGGGCCAGCTGATGTCAGCTGTCTGACCAATCCGCACTGTCTGTGCAGTCTTGTGGGTATTGTACTGCATGTGTTCTAACGTTTAGCAGCACAACATACCACTAAGTGTAGACTTCTCCGATGCTGTGTCATTCAATACACACAAAATAATTATATAGCTGCTTGAGGTGTATACAGGATGAATTTTTGCGATTCATTCAAGAATATCCAGTTGTATATTTGCACAAGGTTGGTCTGCAATGACTGAGGCCAGATTCAGCATTCACACAAACTGAAGAGGGCGGCAAGATGCCATGGAGCAAATATTGTCAATAGACTTGCTTTAATGAGGAAACAGTGAATGCACAGAAGCGCCAGTGTCAAGACCAAAGGTCATGTCACGAGTCACGATAGCTGCGTGCAAGCATCAACGATCTAAATGGCTAGTTTGCAGGGCACTTACTGACTCATACTGTTTTGCTTTACGCTACATCACACAAGCGCAGCACTTGACTCAAGACCCCAGTAAAAGAACACCAAACAACACAGCTAATCATAAATGGTTTTTACTGGGACCGATGGTTCAGAATCAAAGGCAAGTTGCGGGAATCTCTCCCTTCAAGTCTGGCCATTTGCCCTCCAGCCTGGCCTGGCTTGAAACACGAGCTTCAGAACCCTCGTGTGTTTTTGTGCTGGGCCGTTTGATCAAGATGTCATCCCGAATGAAAATGAGAAGATATTTCAGTAAACATTTCGCAAGCGACTTGTCAAATAAGACTCATATATAATAGAACTTCTTCTGCATACGTACAGTACCTCAAAGTCAGAACCCAGATCAATCTCTGTCCGAGCACTATGACTCCACGCACAACATCCAAGAATGGACCACAACTCGCTGGACCCTACTTATTTTCAATCAACCAATAGTCATCTTTGCCGCCCTGATGATCACGGATGTCCGCTTACGCTATGGGCATCAGTGAACGTGTCGACAAAGTCAACTTGCGCCATGCATTGAAACTATCCGAGAGTCAGCACAACACTATAAAGCACGTGACTATAACATGAAATTCTTCACCAAAATGGTCAGCCCCAGCTTTGACGGTCGATGGACTTCTCAAGGCTGATCTGAAATTTGTTACAAGTTACTAGCAGCATCCTCTGTTCCTAGTAGTAAGGCCAGGAGCACCCCGTTCGTAGTGTCCTTTGCTCCGTTCGTAACGATGCCCTTTGTTACTAGTAGCGTCCTATGTACTGATGATCTCGAGGAAACAGGTTTAAACTATATATCAGCTTCGTCGATCAATGATGTCTGAAACACCATCATTTATCGCTCGTTGATCGAAACAAACTGATTTGCGTGAGGATCATGGTGTCCCCAGGGACTAGTCTTTGCTTGCAGCTGCTTGCGTGCCTCGCGAACTACAGCTCAAGGTCACCAGAAAGCCACAGCGCAAGTGTTTGCCGCGTGCTCCATTACTAGTATCAGTAGATCTTTCCATGTTTGCCCACCTTAAGTTCGTCAAGCGTCTGCAGGTCTTCGTTGACCTGTGATCGTGTCAAGGATGATGTGTGAAGATCAAGATGCAGCACATCGTTCTGATCTGCCAAAGTGAACGTGTTATTTATCTAAGATCCAAACAATCATTACAACCTCCGACTCACACTGCACTCTCAGCTGTCTACTGGGTACGAGTATAGTCAATAACTTTGCAAGTGTATCTTCAGTCGCACCCTATGTCACGCAAAGACGTCGTGTGGACGAAATCTCCCAACAGCACTCAAACATGTCGTCCAAACCACACCCGGAAGGGTGGCCTGCAGGAAGAAGAGCCATTCTTTCAGGGGCCCGATCTCATCACTAAGCCCCGTCCTCGGCCCGAATCGATGAACGAGGCCATTGCTAGGAGGCCATGAACGCGCCCCCCCGAGTACAAGCCATCGATGCGTGAGCCCTCGATGTAGAGATTTTTCTTCTCCCCAGTGAAACTATGCTTGGGGAGAGCCGGGATGACCATCCTGGTTATGACCATCCCGGGTCCGCTGGCCTGACAGGTGATTGCTTTGCAGTCTTTCGTGGCTCGTCTCACCATGCACCATGGAAATTCACCGAGTTTCATGGCCACCAGTCTCCGTCGTTGACTGCGGCCTTCTCTTTCTGTATAAGATGCTTTCTTGTTGCTTCTGTTCCGGTGTCATTGTTGGTATTTAGAGACAAATGCCATGCTCAACACGAGGATGTCACATGAACGGAGAACGGGATACGGTTAAAGGTCGGTTGTAGGACAGGTTTGTAAAGCGACCCTTCACTGCTGCTGCAGCCTGCTGCTCTTCTCGTCCCTTTTGCATTTTGATTCGGATGCTAAGTGATGCCAGGGTCATAAATGGTCCTCGCTCAGCTTGGGTTAATCAATGCCCACTTCTCAAGTGAAGTGTGAGTGTTGGAGTTTGAGACTTATATAGGCGACTTAGGCTTCATACCCTCAGGGTGCATTCATTCATGGAAACAACCACATCATGCATCTTGAATCAATCAAGCCTAAAAATCGGTGTGTCATGGATAGTCATGCACAAGGGGCCTATGAGCCCCATGGGCAAAAATTCAATTTCCGTCATCCACCAAGCGCTCCTGATTGTTTAACGTGGCATTCTTGATTCCTTTTCCACCACCCAAGGTCTCGGCTGTGTTTGAATCCACACGCCATCTGCCAAGGGTTTGGTCCTGCCCAAATACGTGCCAACCGCAACCCAAGAAACCACAAAGGCCTTTCAAGACAAGGCCCAAGGCCCGTGTGGCACCTGAAGCCTACATGTGGCATTGACACACTTTTCAGCAACCATCTCATTGGAATGGAGCGATTGCAAAGGCTCTCGTCCAATCATTCAGCTTGAGCCAAGCTTTGATTTTCACAGTGCTTTTGGTCTACGCATGACAATGGCTATTTCATGGCATATCCTGTCCTCTCGTAGCCTGCGTCTTGAAGTCTCTCCACGGCAAGCCTTGAATCCTCAAGCCTCAACTTGGCTCGACATAATTAGATCGATAATATTGTTTCATATATTTTAGGTCTATCCTATCACCAGTAAGTAACAGCAGTGGACGATGACGAATAGTAAGGGCCTTATTCAAAAATAGTGATACTTGTCTACTGACTGTTCCAGGTAATAGGACAAACAGTTATAAAAATGAACACGGGACAAAATGGACATGGTTGTAGGGACAAAACTTGGGATGGTCATGGGAGGAACCAGCCCCGTTGTACCAGCCATGTGAGCACCAGAAACCTGACAGCTCCAATCTTCCTCCAACACAAGGCCCTCAATCAGGTCGACCTCTCCGAGATGCCATTTCCTCTGCTTGAGAAACCACCGTGAAAAGGGTTGTACAACGCGTTTTCTCCTTTCCCTGTCGATACAAAACGAATACCTAATAAACAGTGACAATGGTTCCACATGGCGTTCTTATACTTGGATGAACACTAATTTAGATTGTCCAATGGTGAGCGACCGCTGTCCATCATCTGTGCTTCCGTTCCACTCTGTTGCTCCCCAAAACTATCACTGTGGCCCTCACATGTTGAGAGCGTCCTGGTCTTCAGGATTGTCAGCCTCTGGGATGTGACAGTGAAGCAGGTCACCCAGGAGATTCATCTCCCAAAGCCCAGCTGCTACATGCTGAGCATGTAGTGGATGGACAACAAGATTCCTTCGCCCCCAGAGCGAGGGAGAAGACTTGAATATAGAACTGCATGGCAATGGCAAGATCTGAGGTCATTGGTCTTCCATTTTGGAGCATGGATTTGTCCGATGCATGATGAGTTGGCGTGCGCATTTACTTCACTCCTTCGGGTGGTGAAATCTGGCAACGTTCCAGGAACGCTTTGGATTGCTCAGGATGGCAACACCTTCGCTTGTGCACATCCTGCATGCCAAAAACGATCGGCCAGCGAGTTCGTGCTATGGTGGTCAAGGGGGCATTTGCCATTGCAGGCGCAGAATTGGAGACACGAACTCCGCAGAACTCATTACCAAAGGACCAAACCATACTGCAAGTAGTGCAGACTTAGTCTGTGACATCCTTAGTGCGATACTACAGAATTTCTATTTGTATACATGTGTACAGTATCGTACAGTACATCATTGGTATCCGGCGACTTCTCTTTGATGGGGCAGCACGGCAGGACTAGCCTAGACGTTTCACTAATTCTTATTTTCGACCTTTCACACTCATTGGGGTCCGTGACCACATAAATAAATACGAACTGATATGATATGATATTATGATAAAGACATATTATATATTAATGGAACCAATGGTGTTGGCCTACAGCCCTTGCATGCCAGGGCGTCCGAACACGCACTTTCTATAGGGGTTCAAGAGTGGTGTTAGACATTGACGTTTGCACAGTCTATTATATATAATGCCGGATTTGGTCAGTTTGTGCACACAATTTCATGATTGATGTAATGTCGCTGTGGAAATTTCCGCACACGAACATCAAATGGCACACGGCCAAGGTGTCTGACTGTCAAAACAACTCAGTTTGTTTTAACACATGGTCAGAACAACGCTGGACATTGATCCTGGAGGGTTTATGGTGATAGAGTTTGGGTGTGTCACCGCGTGCAGAAGCGGCCCAACGCTCCACTCAGAAACAAATGGAGGCTTTGTACGTTGCGCAAGCATGGCCTCATCCATTAGCCTACTTCAAGGGCTCACTGTGCCTTGGCACCTCTCTGCTCTGACAGGTGGGGTCTCCGATGGAACCCGCGGAAACAGATGCCAGAAGGCAAGAGTCAAGAAATGTCATAAAGAGACGGACAGCAGCAGCGCAAAAGGCCTAGAGACCAAACCGACCCCGCTTGTCTTCCGCAATTAGGTCTTAGGCTTAGGTTTGTTTGTTTTGGTCGTCTGGATTTTTACCGTGTTAGTGTTTTCCACTGAGTCTAGATGTTTTGTTTTTTGTCACTTGTTGTTGCTTCATCAGTTTTTTTCGTTGCCGTTGTCTACTCATTTGGTGTTCTTTGGGTTGATCTTTTGTTTGTCCATCTGCTTTGTTGTTTTTTGGATTTTTGTGTTTGTTCTTTTGCTTGGTTTTTTGGATTTGAACGTTTTGCATTTACTTTGTTTCTTGCTTGTTTTCCACAAACAAATGACTGTTGGGGCTCTCTCTTGGGAAAAAGACTGGCCACAGTCTCTGGCCGCGCCCCTGAACCCTGTGTCCGGGTGTTGTCCTCCTACTGTCCTCTGGCCGCGCTCGCAAACCCTCGTCTTGTCCTCGTGCCATGCTTACGGTACCCTGTTCTCTTGAGCCTTTCTTCTCCGCCTTGGGAAGGCCATATCCAGGCCTGTCTGTCCTGCTTGTCCACCTTGTGGCCCGTTTATCACCCCCCTTGTCCAAGCCTTGTCCCGCATTCCCTTTCTCCACTGCCTTGTCCAGGTCGTCCCGGTATCTTTTCGTGTGGCTGTGAATGCAACAGTGATACTCCGTTTCGATTTTGATATCATCTCCAAATTTTCTCATGACATACATCCGCTCGTTTTTGCACATGTGACCCGGGAATCACGAACTACTGTTTTCAACTGTTTTTAAACATATTTTGTTTCCTGCCGCTCCCAACAGCTGGAGGCTATAGGAATATAGTTACCAAATAAAAAGCCCACCTTACCACCAACATTGAAACTCCAGGAGCTGACGTTAAAAAACTGAAGCTGTTTGAGGTCTATGCGCTGTTTCTTTTGTTTTTTCACTAACCAATTTTACTGTCGGAGCCCCCCTCTTAGGAAAAAAGAAGCTGGCCACAGTCTCTAACCGCACCGGTAAATGCGGTGTCCGGGCGTTGTCCCCCTGTTGTCCTCTTCTTGTCCTTCTTTGGGTGTGCAGCTTGGCCACGCTGCCAGCCGGTCTCCGGACCTTGTCCTCCTGTTGTCCTCTTTTTGTCCTTTGTGTTCTTCTTCGTGTCCTCTTCTTCTCCTCTGGTTGTCCTCTTCTTTTCTTCCCAATGTCCTGTTCTTGTCCTCCTGCTGTCCTTCTGCTGGTGTCCAGATGGCAGCATGGCAGCGTGTAGACATGACACCGTCACACCATGCGTGCGCGAAGCACCGTCCCCAAGCACAATCACAGGGTCCAATGCGAGAATGCCTTGTGCCTAGTGGGAAAGCGCCAGGTGGCACGCGCGAAGACCGCAGTACCGCAGCATGGCCACCTTGCAGCCTGTCAGCGTGCGAGCATGACACAATGCGTGCACTACAAAGCATTGAGGCACTAGCAAAAGCCGATGTCCTCTCCGATCTTTTCGGTCATATCCTCCTTGCCTTCCTATTGTGCTTCTTCACCCCTCTTGTTCTGCTCTTGGCGCGCTCCCCTAATGTTGTCCTGTTGTCCTTGTGGCGTTGTCCGGTCGCAGCTTGTCCTTCTGTTGGTGTGTTCGTGGTGTTTTCCTCTTGGTATGTTCCTGTTCCTCTTGGTGTCTCTTTTTGCTGCTGTCATGCTGTTTAAGTTGCTTTCCGAGGCAGGGGCTGGGGCTGCGGCTGCCCACCACCACAACAGCAATTCTTGCCGACTAAGCTGTTTGGGGCCGATGCTGGTATAATTGCATGTTCTTTTGCCCCTTTACAGTTTTCCAAAACCCACTCGAGTTATGATCAAAGGATGAACGTATATAAATGATCGTACATGTAGTAGTCTTGTCATGAAAGTTCAGGTGGGCAGTTCCCCTAAAATGCCTTTGATGTTGGTGTGGTTCAGCTCCTGCAATTATATTATATATACTGATTGTGCACAATAGATGTAACGCCATTTCGTGGCATTCAGGGTCATTGAGGTTTTGGTTTGGGAGTCTCACCAAAAGTTATTGAGATCTGTTACTCAGCATCGCTTGCCGTCCCTTGCCTGCTTTTCCTTCAGTTCAGGTCCAAAATGGTCCAAGACTGTGTGCGTTCACCACTGATGGCTTCATTTGTTTTTGTGCACACACTTACAATCATGTGCTATCACTTTCAAAAAGGAGCAGTCTGTCTGACATTGTATATAAATACACCTTATTTCTTGAGAGCATCATGTCATGTCAGGTACACATGAAGAACAAGAGGAACAGGTGGAAAAACACAAAGAGGTCTGATAACATGCTGAACTCAGCCTCGACAGCTCTCGTCCCATTCAGGCCCAGCCTCTGCCCAAGCCTTTTCTAATCGCCAATGTGCACGAGCAAAGTCCTTCGTAACTGTCAAATGAAACCATCCCAAGGGCCTTGTCAATTGTAACATGGCAGAGTTCTGGCCGTCCGGCCGTGGACATCTTTGGACACCTCTATCCCAAAACTGGCATAATGGCGACCCTACACATGGAATGGCGACAAAACCGCCATTCAACCCACGCAAAATCACAAATGGTGGAGGCATCGCTCGTCGCCAGAATCGGACACAAACGAGATCGACTCGCCAACTGGCTTCGGCTCTGTCCTTTCGAGTCGATCGTCGGTTTCGGCTCTGCCGGCGCGAATCATTTTCACCATAGCACCGACTCTCCCAGCTCAGACCTGGCAGAAGCCAGTCCATGACTCACACGCGGCCGGATTTGTACGACGGAGGGCCTCGTGGACACGGGCCTCAAGGAAGGCACGCAGGTGTGAATTCGTTCGATCTTCCAGGACAACCTCAGGGTAAAACGGGGAATCTCGGCCAATCTCGTTTGCCTATGTTGCAATACGCAATACTATCATAGGCATCTCTCGGCCATAGTTACAGTAGGTGTATGGAAAAATTCCAAACCATGTGATTGCTCTGGAAGCATATGATTTGTGGAAGGACCGGTTCTCTCAACAAGTGCCGCAAACAATTGATGATTTCTTTCCGTGAAACAAGTACTGGAAGTGGAATGAAATGGCCAGTTGGATGAGCATGTTTCGAAAACCAAACAGATGGTGAACTCCACTTCCATGTTTCTTTTCCTCGGAGTGTATCCCTTCTTCATCCTTCTTCTATTCTTTTCATCTTATGTCCGATCCACTGGTCAATGCCACCACATTCTGTCACAGCCCAACTGTCCACACCCCTGATTGCAAGTGGACCTTCAATGTCTCATCTCCAATTAGCAAGAACACTCTGCGAAGGTACATTGTGTGTGCTTAGCAACTCTGACTGGGAAACTCGACCGCAAATCAAGGGGTGCTCCTTTGACATCAAGCTTCCGGCTGAAATGATTGACTTGCAACCGCTTCGACCACTTAAACAAACCAGAGTCGCAAAACTCTAGCCACACAGGTGAGTTCTACTCGTCTACTTGAAAGTTGCATAGGCTCAGGCAGGGCAGCATGAGAAAAATCCGTGTTTGGCAGCGATTGTGAGGTGAATTAAAAGAATCAAACGGTCTTCCTCAACAAACAATGAGCAGGCCTTGGGCGGTTCTTTCTTATAAGTTGTGATTCATAACAATTCTGATACAATTGAGTAGCCACCACTCTGAGCATGACGCCCATCCCGTCAACCTCTCCGGAACTCGATTGACTCCGGGTGTGGCATCCAAACTCAAAGTAGCCTACCACTGCCCTGCCTGGCGTGAAATAGTTTTTCAACTTCAAACAACTTGCATGATGATACACACTCTCTGAGGCAAGCAGGTATTCTAGCACAACCCTTGGGGAAGAAAATGACGGGTGAGTTACACTCATCCCTCATCATCCCTTTTTTTTGAGTGTTGAAAAACACTCATTCGATCATTCAATCCGAAACGACATTTTGAAAGGAACATCCGTCATTCTGTTTTCCTACCCCATGGGCTGTGCTAAAAGCATAGAACTGGTCTCTGTTCTGCTCAACAATGCTTCCTGATAGTCTGAATCATGTAGTCTCTACCCTATCTCCATCGAAACCTGCTTCCTGTCAAAATGAAGTGAACCATCATCATGCAGCAGGAGACGTGCAGATGTCTCTACCCGTCATCACGGTGCTCCTCTCTGCACAGCTCGCGAAAAAGTTTTTGCCGCATGTCACGAAGCCACAAAAGTCGAACCTGTCTGAACTTCAAGCTTGTTTAGTTTTTGCATTTCTGGATGTTTTGTCTGTCCGCAGGTCCTTCTTGAAGGACCAAAACATGCTCACTGCTCACTGATATCCAGATCTCAAAAGATTCATGTTGAAATACGACCGAAATGCAACGCTCAGCGGTCTGACCTGGACCCATTCTTCTGAATTTGTGAATTGGTGATCTCTTCCCGATCTCTTGCTCTGCTTTCTGGGCCTTTTGAGCAATGGTTTCTCTGCTTCATAGGCTAGGCATTCATAGGTTCTCAGACTTCCATGGCTGCGGAGGAAAAGTGATGCAAGGGCTCTTCTTCGCCTATGCCGGTCGACTGGCCAAATTCAAAAATCCTGGTCTTTTGGAAAAGACGCTGCTTGCCAGTGAACGACACAGGTCGTCGGTTTCCATATCAGGAACATTGCCTTTGCATTCAGACCCAACTCGAAGCAACTTGACAAGCTGCCCCGGACGGATCCAAGAAATAATTGGCCCGGATGGTTGACGTAGAGTGCCAGTATTGTAGGCAAGCTCAGCTGTGGTTTTCGAGTCCCTACACGTCCGAATACACCAAGACTGTCGACAGTCCACTGCAATTACGACCGTGGAACATTGTGATCGGTGTTTTTGTATTGGCAGTTGGAGGTTGGCAAAAATGGCGTTAGCTTGCATATTGACTGTCTAAAAACCTATTTAGAGGCTGCAAAGCTGCTTTGGGTGGCAAATCTAATTCGATTTTCTCTGTTGCTAACTTTCTTCAATGTGGGAAACAGGTCAATGAAGCTTTTGTGCCTGTCTAGCCACCTACTCTTTCGGAGAATGTGGCAAAAAGAATGTGGATATCAAATACACAATACATAGTGATAACTATGGTGATAATATAGTCTGTATATATATATATATACACAGGTCCCTAGCACTGGCACTGTAGTCAAAGCCATCGTTTGTGTCGCAACATGCTTCTTTGACTTTGAGGTCTTAGCAACAGACTCCAAACAAAGTGTCATGTCTGTACAGTCAGATGGCGGTTGATTCATTTGCAAGATCTTCAGCTTCTCTGAAGTTGTTCCCTGACCGCATTCGATGCCTCCTGATTGTTGCCAGCATCTCTGCCTGCGCAGGGCATTTTTTTCCACCAAGTTCAATCAAAAGGATAACGTGAAGCTGTCAATTGGACCAACAAACAGCAAGTTGCATCACATATCATGCCCGCTTAAAGCAAACAATTGGCGCAACATTGGCAGCTCACCTCTCTCGGAGTGATCTCTCTTCAAATATCTCGTCTCACAGCCCTCCTCAGCCAATAAGTGATGCCAACATATATCAGCGCAAATATCTTTCTTGCCATATTTGGATCAAAGAGTCTATATCCCGTACTATATGAAACAACGATTCGTGGACAACCAAAGACTGCAACTGATTGAAGATTCTTGATCGCCACAATAGTCAACTCCGCATGGAACTTACAGTCACTAATACAAACTTAATATAAGTTTTGTTCCAGTTCAAGCAGCTCCAATAGTAGTCTTGTGAGGTCTACGGGCTCTGAAATTGTAAGTTGAGCTTAAATTTAGAAATTGTGGCCGGATCGAAATGCCAAGGCGCAGGATGTGAAGCACTTTTTTTGCCAGTGGCGCAGCCTCGGTTTCACGAAGCACTCCTTCGAGTCTCCGGTTTGATCAGGGCAGGGTGGAAACAAGCCTGCACCCAAGAGACCAAAGTCCAAAGCCAAACAAGCGACCCACAAAAGAACTGGTTTGCCAATGAACAACAGTGCTTACCCAAGCTTCACGAGCCACTCAGAACTCTTTCTCTGTGTGGCAAACAAACTGAGAAGATGTCAGAAAAACATACAGAATTCCTAGAAGTTGTGGGTGACTTCAAACCACAAGGTGCCTGAGGGATACCTGCTGTGGAGAATGTGTTTGCTTGGAGAATCAGCTCAGCTGAATTTGGTTGTTGGAACGTGCGCTTGGAAGCACGTTGAACATGTGCAAAGCACAGCGGATTGCCATGGCATCCCAAGGTTTGTGTCTAAAAAATCTAAATAACAGGGCCAACAGGGCGGTATATCATGTTTGGTTTAGTTTTACGTTTGCGTGTTTTCGAGGGGTATCTGTTCAAGGGCTTGCAGCCAGGCGGCAAGTGTACCTCCGTCATGTAATTAGAATTGTTTGAGGACAATTACTTGGAATTTCCAGGTATCCTAATTACATTTAGCTTTGCTTCGCACTTGGGCTTGTGCACGCACAGTTGGGTGGTTTCATGTCATGCAACAAAACTTCACGTGCACATTCAATTCTCATTGCTCGATGCCACATCATCACTTGCTACACCACAAGTTCTTCAGCACACTCTAGCACACAGCACCACATATCACACTCACAAAATGTGTTGACTACATATTGCTTTTAGGGAAGCGTCCAATTCAGCAGGGGTTACCACATATCTCAGCAAATGGGAACCTTCCAAGTTGATGTGCTTGAGATGTTAGAAGTGCGTTGTTTGAGATTTAAGCACAGCACTTTTTTGCAGATTTACTGTTGTTTTTCTCTGGGTCTTCAGTGAAGAAAGGGACAATCCCCAAAGCTAGCAAGTTTGAGCCGTCCTTACATCACAAGTATTAATAATTTGTATGTCACCAGTCATCCGGTCATCCGACAAGCCGTTGTTTCCAACCTCATTATGGCAAAGTCAAAACTAGTTAAGTTTCCCTAAAAATCTAGGATTAATCATGAGTGCGAGCTATCCTGCATGCAAGGTAGTAGCTACTTAAACTACTAGCTACCCTAGCTACTAGCGGCCTACCCGCCAAAAAATAAACAAACAAAAGATCCACAATTTGAGCTCAAAATGATAAGCCGCTGCCCTACTCCTATATGCACTGGGCCCTGCAAACCAAATGCGGACACTTTATCTTGTAGCATCGCGTTCGGCACCAATCCGCCACTCCAAAAATAACGTGTTTAGTTGAGAATTCCCAAATAGAGCGGGGTGACGAAAACACCTCCTGGAGTTTGATGGGCAGTGCCGTCTGAAGTTCTCCTCCTCAAATGTATTTTGGCAACATTTCGTCACAAGAGCTCACAAGTCATGGGACACTTACTACTCAATCTATGATTGGAAGCTTTAAATGCAGAAAGCAAAAGCGGGAACGCGAATGAACAATGCTGAACATGTTTCAAGACAATTGTAACATCCCTGATGGGATTGTATCTTATTACATCTATATAATATACTATATATGACATATGACCTATGAAACCCTCTCGATATCTCTGAAATCTCGTTTTCTCAAAGTTTGTTTCTTTCTCCTTTTCTAGACTAAGAATGACTAAGGTGAGTTATTCAGACATGTTGAACATTTTGCAAATCCTTGAGAGCTCTAAAAACCTTATAGCGTATATAGCCAATCTGGACCCCCTCCGATCTACCCTATCCCGCAAGCATTGTAGGAAACGTTCCGGAGACCCAGTTTCGTTCCACACAAAGATCGCTGTATAGGTTAACTTCACAAAGGGTTGCAAACTTAAATCGAAGGACAATATCGCAAGTCAATAGGCTGACCGATGCGATGTTTAGTTGCACACGGGGTGGTTCGAAAAGCAGGAACAACACGTTCTGTACAGGATTATTGTATGATGGTTACCTCCCACACAACCTGCATGAACCACTCGAACTGTGACTGCACCCTGCCAATGCAAAGAAACCAAAGTCCTGAATTTGGTGACAAGTGGCGACTTTCCAACTTTGCCACCTGCCCAGTGGTCTGAGAAAAGTCAGTCAGAGCTTTGCTGGATCATTCAAACATCCCCGACCCGTCGACCCCCCCAGCCTTGCCAATCGGTAAAGGACCATGTGGAATTGCTGGAACCTGTCGTGGCGAACCGCCCGTCGCAGCGGTGGCGAACCGCCCGTTGCAGCGGGGGAGACGAGCGGACTCCGCGGAGCTCCGGGAAACAGGTCGGCACTGTTCGTCGAACATGTAGAGTGGGAGTTGGAAAAAAGATTGAAAAACACATATTTATCATCATCGTATCATTTGCATCACCAAGTCCATGAAACACAAAACGATTGAGAGCGGGTGGTCATGGGGCCTGGGTCTTGGTTTTTCCAAGATTGTAGGTAAATGCTTCAGTGACAGCCCCTCTCCATATAAACACACAAATAATCTATTCCTGCTCTCTCTATATGAACATATATATTATGTATTCCTGAGTCAGGGTCATTTTATTGTTTGGGAAGCAGCCATCAGTCATTCAGATGGATTTGAACAAGATACTTAGGAAAGAAACAGGCCATAAAAGTGTTTATTTTAACAATTGTCCTCTAGATCTCTGTTTAAACTTATATTTTTTTTTGTTATAAACCGTTCTCTATAGATCTCTCCGCAGATAATCATTTTTAGGTTTAAACAACTATATAGAAACCTTGTAACTTGCATTTTCAAAGCTTTCCTCTGGATCCCTGGGAAAGTAGATATCCCATATATATGTGTTTTCATGAAAGGAAGGCTCTTGAAAGAAACACTTTCTTTTTTTGATATGTAGCATGTTTAAATTGACATGACCATTTCCAGAGATCCAGACGAAAGCTTTTGACATGAAAGCTTTTATATATTGTTATTGTAGAAATGATCATCCCCAGGGATCTAGAGGGAACTCTTGAATTAGAAGTTTGTACATAAAACATTTTAATACGTCTATATTATCTCCAGTGATTTCTGTAAATACATAAATCTAACTATTTACTCCAAAAAAAGAGTTTTAGTCTTGTTCCCAGCACTCCCAGTGCAAAAAAACACGGGGTTTTGTAGCGTGTGCTTTCTTAAACTAAATAGACTAGAGCTAGAATAGAACTAGGTAGAATTAAATTTGATTTGAGTTGGAGCTAAGATAGAATTGAATTAACACCAAATTTCAACTAAACTTGTATTGAACTATACCTATGACCATCTATGACCCATTTAAAACTAGATGAGAGTTGAATTCCAAAGGAATGAGAATTACAATTAGAAGTTCGCCAGAATAAGATGTTAAACGCTTGAGCTACAAGATGCACAAGTCGAGGAGGCTTCGAAATTACAAAGCCGAAGCAAATGCAACGAGCATTGAATTTGAACTACAGCTTACACAGATTCATAACAGTTTCATGTAAATTGGAAGGTGTCATTACGGTTTCATGTCAAGCTAATTGGACATGCAATTGGCAACCACATTGATACCAATCAGAAGTTAATGCACAGACTTGTACATGGAGATTTCGACAAGGACAAAGGGAGTGTTGGGCTCAGACGCTTTCATTGTAAGAGCAAAGAACATATGCCTTTAGGTGAGACTTAGGATCACATGCCTGAAGGTTGAACGAAATAGTTATAACACAGGTCGACCTAAATAGGAAAACCAAAAAACAACTAGACGACGAGTGGCCCGAAAGCATTTTTCATCACGTAGGAAATCAGAGTGCGAGTTATCCGGTAAGTGTGTAGTGAGAAGTGTTAAGTCGAGTGAGTTGAGGTAGTGTGTGGGTTTCTGTGCGTGTGTCTATGTCCGTGTGGAAACGAGTCTGCGTATGTGTGTGTTCGTGGAAGTTGAGGGAGTGTGTGGGTGTCTGTGTGCGATGCGGCCTCCCAAACCCCCCACCAGCGGCCAAGCGGTGACAGCCCAGCTCATCGTCGTGAGCATTTGGGCTGCTGGTAAGGGGACAATGGCAGCCAGCGTGCTGGCTTACCCACTTCAACTATGATGG
>CAXAMN010022173.1:471423-551819 GCA_963970005.1 Durusdinium trenchii
CCAGTTCTCATCTTCCCACTCCCCAGCTACTCTGCGTACTAAAGTTGTACTACCAAGTCGCCACTTCTCAGCTTCCAGCTCCACAGATTACTCCGCGTACTAAAGTTGTACTACGCAGTCGCCAGTTCTCAGCTTCCAGCTCCACAGATTGCTCCGCGTACTAAAGTTGTACTACACAGTCGCCAGTGCTCATCTCCCAGCTCCCCAGATACTCCACGCCCTCAAGTTGTACTACCCACTCGCCAGTTCTCATCTTCCCGCTCCCCAGCTACTCCGCGTACTACTCTCGCACCACCACGTCGCCAGTTCTCAGCTTCCAGCTCCCCAGCTACTCTGCGTACTAGAGTTGCGTACCAAATCGCACTCTCGCCTGCATTTCGCGCACTCGACACGCACGATCTCCGCAGAGGGTTGCGCGGGCAGCCGGCAAATCGCACTCTCGCCTGCATTTCGCGCACTCGACACGCACGATCTCCGCAGAGGGTTGCGCGGGCACCCGGCACATCGCACTCTCGCCTGCATTTCGCGCACTCGACACGCACGATCTCCGCAGAGGGTTGCGCGCGCAGCCGGCGAATCGCACTCTCTGCATTTCGCGCGCTCGACACGCACGATCTCCGCAGAGGGTTGCGCGCGCAGCCGGCAAATCGCACTCTCGCCTGCATTTCGCGCACTCGACACGCACGATCTCCGCAGAGGGTTGCGCGCACACCCGGCAAATCGCACTCTCGCCTGCATTTCGCGCACTCGACACGCACGATCTCCGCAGAGGGTTGCGCGCGCACCGGACAAATCGCACTCTCGCCTGCATTTCGCGCACTCGACACGCACGATCTCCGCAGAGGGTTGCGCGCACAGCCGGCAAATCGCACTCTCGCCTGCATTTCGCGCACTCCACACGCACGATCTCCGCAGAGGGTTGCACTTTCGGTTGAGGCTGTTCGTCCCACCCTCCGCCTTTAAGAGAGAATTTATAAAGTGGGGAAATGTTTTTTTCATTAGGACATCTCCCGTGCTAGTTTTCCATCTTTACCATACTCACACTTGCCCTTGCATAGTCATTGCATGCTTGCATACTCACACTTGCATACTTTGACCCTGGCATACTTCACACTTGGATGCTTTCGCTCTTCCAGTGTGTGTGTGTGTGTGTCAGTGTGAGTGTCGAAGTGTAAGTGTGTCAGCGTGAGTGTCGAAGTGTAAGTGTCGAAGTGTCAGTGTTCAGAAGTGTAAGTGTCGAAGTGTCAGTGTTCAAAGGATTTTCCGGAAGAACCCTTCGCAATGCTTTCGGGAAAAAACCTTGAGAAACCCAAGCGCAACCTAGGGAAAACAAAAAGCATTGGGAAAACAAAAACAAAAACGCAATTCTGGGGAAGTCTTGAGGAAAGGGGCGGTCCAGCCAAGAGTCTCTGAGATTTTTTTAATGCTTCTTGAAGGTTCTTTTTGGGATGTTTTTCCTAGGTTTTTATTGGATTTCCCCAGGTTTTGTTGTTTTTTGTTTCTTGTTCTAAGTTTTTGCTTTTTACTGCAATTTATTCACTGTTTTTTGTAGTTTTGAATGCATTTGTTTTTTGTGGTTTTGATTGAATTTGTGAAAAGTTGTCTACAAATATACAAAACCAAAAACCCAGGCCCCATGGCCACCCCTTCTGAAACGATTCCTCTCAAAAGTATTCAACAATATGTGTCTATCTTTCATGACGGCAAACTGGTTGCAGTTGTAAAAAAATTGTATGGCGACATATGCACCAGCTGGTTGCAAGTGTATAGTTTATTGCACAAAATGCCTGCAAATTAGTATCTTTTGGACACCCGGAAAATACTGCAATTTCAGGGGGTCGAAAAAACATGGGCGCAACCTGAAAATAGAGTGACTATATAAAAAAGACTTCTTGAATTCAATGCGTCCCCATTTCATGCGTTCATCTCTAAGGCCTGTCTGTCATGCACACTGTAGATTTTCTTGAGCATAATCGCTCCTTTTTCGACCCCCTTAAATTATACATTTTCAGGGGTCCAAGTTATTTTAATTTGCAAGCATTTGCGGGGATTGTTGGATGTAATTTGCACCCTGAAAAATGTACAGCTTCAAGGGGGTCAAAAAATATCTAACGATGCTTTCAAGTTGCAAGTAAGACATATCTAAACAATTTGTAAGAGGGTCAGAAAATAGAGTGATATATATATATATATTGGGTCTATCCTATTAACTGTAACAGTGGATGATGATGGTTACTAAAAGCCTTGTTCAAAAATAGCAATAGTTGTTTACTGGCTGTTACAGGTAATAGGACAGACCCAATATAGATATATATATATATAAAGAGTTTTAAAGAGTGATAATATACAAGGGCTCATCAAAATGAGCGCGCCGACAAAACTAATCCGCAATCCTGCAAATCCGAAAAATGCATATAATCTGAACAATCCTTAATCTACAGTAGTCCGTAATCCTTACCCAGCCTTATATTCCGTAAGCCTTATGAGCTTTCGGAAGGAAAGAATCCACACTCCTGAATGGGGGGGCTGTTGGCTTGGATTGATAAATCCATATGTAGGAATCCGCACAACCCCAACTTGGAAGCAACCAACTCAAACCACTGAATTGGGGGGGGTGTTTGTGGCCATTGGGATTGTGAAGGGTGCTTGTGACCATAGGAATCCTCTCAGCCCCGATTTGGAAGCAACCAACTCAAACACTGAATTGGGGGGTCTGGACTGTGAAGGGTGTTTGTAGCCATCGGGATTGTGAAGGGTGCTGGTGGCCACAGGAATCCTCACAGCCCCCCAGTTGGAAGCAACCAACTCAAACCACTGAACCCGGGGTTCTGGATTGTGGAGGGTGTTTGTGGTCATAGGGATTCTTACAGCCATCGTGACAGCTGGGGGTAATGGAGCCGAAGGTGCTCCAGGATCAGAGTTGTTTCACCAATGGGAAGGATCTGAACATGCCAAACAGCCCAAAGCTATAATCCGTAAACCTAGTCTCAAAACGGGGGCTCTGAGTTCTAATCCGTAATCCGCCCCAACCGGACAATCCGATAGTTTGTAATCCGTAAACCCCCTTAGGATTGAGGATTGCGTTTAGTTCTTTAACTTTATTCATCCACTTCATGCTGAGTTCATCTCCAAGGGTTGTCTCGATCAAGAGCATTGCACCGTTCATTGAACATAATCACTGCTTTTTTGACCCCCTTCGAACATGTACAAATTCAGGGGGCCGAAAGGTAGATCCAACATGATCCAACAATGCTTGCAAATTGCAAGTATGACATAACAACAAAAATGTAAGAAGGCTCAACATAGAGTGAATATAGAGACTTCTTTTACCCTGGTTGTTCCCGAATATGAGTAACTGTGGGTTCAACAAAAACACGAAGCTTCCTCAACATGTGTTATACTTGATCTTGAACATCGCCGAGAAATAGCCGTAAGCATCAACCAATGGCAAACATGTGGACTTTGTCCAAAAGGGACGGTGCTAGACGGTCCAATGGGATTGCGCCATTCTCGCAACTGTCTGGACACAAAACCTCTTGCACTAGGTGGCACCCACCTTCGCTAGTATGAACACATGTCACCTTTCAAACACTCGACTGGCTGCACCTGTGGGGCAGGCTCTGATGAACCTGAGTGAAAGGGCTACTTGTCCAGCTCCATTGCAAACATGAGCTCGTCCCAGAGATTCACAACACAGTCTGCCGCATCGACAGCTGAAAGACATGCAAGGTGATTGCTAGGAGTTTGCTTTCCTTGTTCGGCCTTTCCGTTTCGCTGTCTTCTTATTTTTTCACTTTCGTGCCTACAGTGCTGTGTTCCCCTTTCTTTCTGTATCGTGTTCCTACATTGGGGACCAACTAAGTTCTGCCTCAGTGTCAGATCATTGCAAGGAAAAAAGAGGATTGCTTTCTGAAGCTTGGAGCGTTTTCGCCAAGTCACCTGTGTCAGGTAAAGTGACGGTGCCCGGCGGCAGGGGCTGCTGCCAGACTCGACCCTTCTTTGGAGGTCGTGTAGAGAAAACTCTCCCAGGCTCAAATGGACCCAGGTTCTCTCGAGAGCTTGCGCACTCTCGTGGCTCTGGCTCCGGAACTTGTCCACTCTTGGGGACCTCCGTTCGAGCCACGCGAGGCGGCACTGTAGCTAGCTAGATACGTTGGGATCAGTCTGGGAAACCCAAATTCAATCCAAGCGATTTCAGCGTAAAGCAACATGTGGTTTGCATAGCATCACATACATCTATTGCACATCATATACAGTATCATCATATGACTATCTGAGTCTGCATGTGACTTGAAAGCAGGTGGACTTTGCAGTGTTCCAACATGCTCCAACATTTCCACACTTGGGCTTTGTTATTTGGTAGAAGAATTCACTTCATTGTGGGCCACCAATAATGTCCAAGAATCGAGTCTTAAATTTTCCTGCCAAAATCTAGAAGATCTGATGGGGTTTTCTTTGGACCATGGATCCACCAGCTACGCGAGACCTCGTCACGGGAGATTGGATCGTGAGGGCACCTGTCCAGAGAACTCCTCGGCCACGTCTTTCAAATCCCTGAAGTATCCGCCTAAGATACGACTCAAAAACCCGGGGGAAACTCAGCAACGTACTTTCACCGAAACAAGCACACCATGAACACGCATGTTTCTCTATGTGTTCTGAGGTTGGGACACATCAACACACATCATGCAAGATTGTCCCACAAATTCGTTGTTCCTAGCCCACATTATGTATAGTTCTGAACTTTAAATTCAATCAATTTGTTTCCTTGCAGTTTGAGTTGTTCTGAACCTGCTGCAGCTGGTGAAAGTTGCTCAAGCAGCTGAGAACTGAGGCTCAAGATTGAACTGCTTCCGCTGTTGTATTGTAGCAGTTGTTTTAAAATGTTGTTGAACCGTCGCTAGTAGATAGCTATGGTCTCTGGTTGCTCGCAAAGCTTTGCACTGAGCACTGTAGGGACCTTCTCTGCATGTCTTTGCACTCAACCCCCATCACCAGACCTGAACGGGTCGCCCAGATCGTAAACCTCACCAAGTCATCCTAGATTTGCTTAAGGAACCGAGAAAAAAGCATAATCCCGAATACCTATTTTAAAACGTGCCCCAAGTAAAAAGTATCACGTAAGAACCCCCTAAATACGGTTTATATTTGTGTTTAATTTATATACCGTCCTCGAAAGCCGCTACTAAACTACCAACATGGCCGACTTTTGTGGATTTTTTAATCACCAGTAGGTCGGTCCCAAAAAACAACTGTGCCCACCTCTGTCCACCCTGTCTATCGACCATGACAGGCCGCAATTTACACCAGCAGGCTTTCCTTCCCCCAGATGGCACGGACTCGCGCAAACGCACTTGCCACTGAGGTCACGTAAAGCCGCATGGCACAGCGACATCACCTTTCGAAAGCTTTAGTTGTTAGCCTAATGAAGAACCACTATTCTAATAAACGTTTTTGTAGGGGAAAGGAAGACCCTTCGATCTGGAGGTTTTTTTGCTTTTGTTTTGATACGAGGTATTTAATAAAGGATTTCATGTAAAATTATGTATATTACATTTTCCTGATATTTGTTTTAATTATTTTAAAACATGCATCTGAGATTTTCTTAATTGGGGGGGGGGGCCGTGATTTTAAATTGGTGGACGGGATTATTCCCCAGAAGAGAACTCACCTGTAGGGAAAATAACAATCAAAGAAACTAGGTCATTTGACTTGATCAATTGATCAAGCCCTGGAGTCGATGTCGAGTGCCAAGCGGCCAGCTGGTAAATCTGAAAATCCTGGAACCCCGACAGATAGTTCCTGCAGGACCCGATCGCAAACACATGCAAAAACCCTCTGATTTTGCTTCAGGCAGCGCGGCAGCTTTCAAAAAGCTTCGTCAATACACAACCGGTTGATTCCGAATCGATTCAAAGGTGCTCCAGCCGCAGCAGTGCCTCCTAAACATGAGAAGATATTTCTAAAACGCTTCACCAGTGGAACTAGCCAGTAGCCTACACATCTTCCCCAAAACAGCGAGAGGAAGAGCGCCTCCGCAGCGTACTCTGGGCTGACGGAGATGTGTGGGGCCACAAAATTGCTTTCACGCTCACACGAACCTCGGAGAAGGCCGTTCTCACCGACCGGATGGCCCGTTTTCTCACCGAAGGGTTCCAACGGTTCGTCCCAGATCGACCGCTTTTTCGGCACAGCCCATCCGAACGGAGTGAGAAAAACAACGAAGCCCATCCGAACAAAGCACAGCAGAAAGAAGAAGAAGAAGAAGAAGAAACCTCAGCATAAGAGAAACCTCAGTATGACAGAAAAGTATACTTAAGTGTCTTAAGAGTCCCTGTTCCAACAGGAATAATCCAGCAAAGCTTACCAAGCCGAAGCCACAAGAAGTTGAGGTAGTTACAGCTTAAGTTCATGAGCATGTAATTGAATGAACATACCTGACTTGTCATAGATCAACTGCGGTTTCTAGTCCTCTGGCTTAGTGACACAATTGTATAATGTATTATATCATAATGAACAGTATATATATATATATGAGAGAGAGAGAGAGTCAACAGTTAGAGCTCATCTTGGGTCAGCACTGCTTCGGCTGGTATTGCTGCTAGAACCTGAGTCTTCGCCACATCTTTGCCCCTTCAAGCCCTTGAGATCCCTCGAGACTCGTCAGTCCGGTGTGGTTGGTTCTCTGCCCCTAAGAATGAACATCTCTTCGAAGGTTTTTGCTTGAAGAGCTTTTGCTCGAAGAAACGCTGAGCTCAGCACTGGGATGATTGAAAGGATTCCAAAAGCCGGAGGCGCTGCTGGAGTTCGAGGTCACCAGTGAGGCACCGCCTAATCCGCTTCAACCGTGGTCGACCGTCGGTCACGCCGCTGGGAGGGTGAACGGCAAAGACCACGGCGGAGCTCTGCTTCCGTCCACCAGGACTCAGCTGTACTAGCGATGGCCTCCAACCTAATAGCTGCTATTGCTATAGTAGCGATGGCCTTTTGTTACGTTCGTAGTAAGGCCAGGAGCGCCCCCTTCGGTGCGCGTGCGATCGCTCCGTTCGTAGCGATGCCTGTTGTTATGGTGCATGTCCACACCTACAACTTGGTTATGTTGATACATCGTGATTTGAGGAAACATCCAACCCCAAAGACCATGACGCCACCAGTGGAGCTACCAAGGCACTTTCGAATGTCTGCATTGGACAGCCGGCAATTGTCTGCATCGGTCAGTCCACAGACCACAGGACTAGCTGTCCTTAGTCCTTAAATTTGTTTCTTGAAAATCATCGAAATACAAACGAGTCATCCACTTGCCTCAGTTGTAGGTCGTACAAGTAGCTATTATTGGTAGTGAGATGGGCCAAGGCGGCCAAAGGTTCAGTGGATTCATGAATCACACCACGCCGAAGGATAAACTCCAAGAGCCAAACCAGCGGGTCAGGAGTTTGTTTGCAGGTGGAGGCAAGAGTCGAAAGTAACAATTCCTTCAACAAAATCGTAGAACATTTGCTGCATTGTTATATAACTGTATAATCTATATACGTACATAATGTATATATATATATATACATAATGTATATATATATATGTATGTATATCCAAGCTCTGAGTTATATATTATCATGACCCGGTGAATCTCTGTGGAAAGCCCCCCAGAGCACACCATCCTTGATTGCCTTCAGACTCACTTAGACTCGTCTGACCACATGTGCTGTCCTGACCGCATGACACCAAAAAGCACCTCTGCGCTCCTATGTCCGATGCCGATGGGCTGTGACCTGCGCACACCGATGGGCTGTGTCCGATGCCACTCTCCTGACTGCCAGTCTCTTTCTTAGCGACTCTTGTCGAGGAGTACGGCCACTCTAGTAGTGGAAAACACAAGACCAGCTGTTTGCTGGCATTCTATCATGGCCTGTTTCTCTGATTCCGTCCTCCTTTGGTCGCTGAGGAAAGTGCCCAAGCATCGAATGTGTTCGGAGATGAACCTGACATGAATTCAATATTCCAAACGAAAGCCGAGCCTGATGAATCCTTCTGCATCCTAGGCAGTAGCTACTTGAGCTTCGTAGCTACTTGTAAGCATCATCCATAGCGGCCTACCCCCCTGTGGCCTAAAACACAGAGATAAAAGGGGTTTCTAAAAATAGCACAATATGACCGGGATGGAATTTTGGAATGTTTGAAGCTAAAAGGGGACAGAGGTATATTACTGTATGAGTTGTTGTTGTTGCTGTTGTTTTTTTGTGTGGGGGGGAACAGGGGGGGGCCGGTTAACTGGTTCACTATGTCTCCAAATCCGCCGACCCAGCGACGATGAAGAACGCGCGCCGATGACGAATGAGGAACTTGGAAGGCTGGGAGAGGGAACGGCCGGACGTGGCCACGCGTGGCCGTTGAATGTGGGGGACCTTGGGGAATTTGAGGCGCTGTGGCACGATTTGTTCGTGGCAAATACATAGGGTAATGCTGTGGCAAAGGGAATACACACGGACGCCTGTGACGGGCGTCACAGAGGGTGGCCAGAGACCGGAAGTAGAGATGGAAGTCGACTTGTGGCACTGAACCGGTGTCAGAAAGCAACGCTTGGCACTGAGCCTGGCGCTCCGGGGGGTGATTTTTGGTGTGGGGAAATACATTGGGTAACACCAGGCAATACACACGGACGGACGCCTGTGATACCCCGGTCAAGGAAAAAGCAGCGCTGGTGCAAATTGTATGAAACCATTGGGTTGAACAATTCTTAGCAACCCATTGGTCTCATGGGGAAACTATGAGACCATATGAGACCTATCATTTTTAGTCTCAGCAAGTTTGATTTCCCTAACAATGAATGAAAGCACGGGAGGGTAAACCGCCCTCAGGAAGCGGGGGACATCCATAGGTCCATACTCATCATATCATCAGCCAAATGATGTCCGAATGATATCAGGAGACGAGGAAGTGTATATAGATTCTTTCGGGGGGGGAAGAATCACCCACCCCAAATGATTTCTCAGTTCTATGATTCGGGGATCACTCGATTCCGCAGGTTCACCCAACACCGAATTCTCGGCTTTCTTGCCTGCGCTCGGCATTGCTGAAGTGAAGCTCCTTCATGACCTCGAGCCTGGCCTGGAAGATCACAGATGGGGACACGCTGGTCTCTCTTTCAATCAAAGCGATAAAAAAACGAAAGGGACGCCCTTTATCGGATACGAGGTGAAGATTTCTCCCATGCATTTAGAACAGTGAGTTGAAGAAAGGGGGCCATAGCAGTTCAACATGAGTCAAAGTTCGAGTTCCGCTCCAGTGGGTTTGTTCACCAAGAGAGCGTTCTTCTTCGATACGGAGGGTGACCATCCCCTAGACGTGTTGATAACACATATAGATGCCTTCGAGCACGTGACATCCACATTAATTACACAGGACAAGTTGGAGACGCGATTTTTTGGTAACTCAAGGACTGGTGCATTCATCCAGAAGGATCCCCCGTGATTGTTCATAGGGGCGTCGATTTTTCATTTTATAAGCTCTGGGGGGTTATAAAATGTGTGGGATAGGTTTTTTTGGTTCATAAAATATAAAACCAGCTAGTCTATAAAATGACCAGCGCAGGTTATGATAGGTTAAGATAGAAATCGACGTCCAGGAAAACATTTTATGACATGCGAATTGCGAATCGGAAATGTCCGTAAGATGCCAAATCCGTAGCCTTTATAAAATGAACATTCGTATGTCAAGACCTCAAGATGCCAAATAACTAATAATTAACAATTAACTAGCTACTTTTTTTGTATTTTTTCTCTCCCCCTGTCTCTGTGTCTATTCCCTTAACGGGGAGGGACACGGTGCACCACGGTGAGGGATGGCACCTCCACGGCGAACCGCGGGGAACCAACCGGTGCGCATCTTCGGCTTGAACGAGTCCTTCGCTCGGGTCTCCCTGTGTTGAATTGGACTTGGGGGTTCCAGAGGGGTTCCAGAGTTTATAAAAGGATGATTCCTGACCATCCGGTTGGGATATTTTGTTTGTTCCACTGGAATGATTTTTTCTAAACATCAGCTTTGTTTTTTTGTAATCACATGTAATCTCTGATTCTTGGAGTACATTCTTTGTTGAAATTTTGTGTGTTTTGCCAGGAGGGGTAGCTGCACAGGCGACTGCTTCTGAGCAGGTTGCCAAGGAGATGCAGGAGACTTGCGTCTTCATAGTTGGTGTTTCCTTGAGGGTTCCACAGGGGTTCCAGAGTTTATAAAATGAGAGTTCCTGACCATCCGCTTGGGATGTTTGTTTTTGCACATGGAATTCATTTTATAAACATCAGCTTTGTTTTTTCGTAATCAGTAATTCTGGGACTTTGTGGCTGTCAACCCACTAGCTGATGGACAAGGTTAATGTAAAAACACATTGCGTGTTTTGCCAGGAGGGGAAGCTGCGCAGGCGACTGCTGCTGAGCAGGTTTCCAAGGATGATGCAGGAGACTTGCGTCTTCGTAGTTGGTTTTTCCTTGCGGGTTCCAGAGGGGTTCCAGAGTTTATAAAATGATGATTCCTGACCAACCGGTTGGAATATTTTGTTTGTTCCACTGGAATACATTTTATAAACATCAGCTTTGACATGTAATCACTAATTCTTGGAGTACAGTCTTTTCTGAAATTTGGTGTGTTTTGCCGGGAGGGGTAGCTGCACAGGCGACTGCTTCTGAGCAGGTTGCCAAGGATGATGCAGGAGACTTGCGTCTTCATAGTTGGTGTTTCCTTGAGGGTTCCACAGGGGTTCCACAGTGGTTCCACAGAGGGGTTCCACAGTGGTTCCACAGAGGGGTTCCTTGGATTATTCCAAATCTGAAATGTCAGAATCTGAAAATTCAGAATCTGAATCATTACTAAAGAGGAAATGATTCAGAATCTTAAAAATCTGAATCTGTATTAGCTGATGTACTTTGCATAGCTGTGTATAAAAACACAACATTTTATCAATCAATAAATACACATATTGATTAGTATGTACGGTTTGCATTGTTGATATGATATTTTGTTATATGTACATAATATTGGCCGTCGGTTTATAAAATTATGTTTTTATGCTTTAATGCAAATAAATGACCCTGAACAGTGTTTTTGTAAAATGATAAAACGTGTTCAGACCATCCTCCGACAACTCGACAAGTGAATTCTTATAAAATGATATCACGGGGTTCACCTGCCCTCTATTGCTGTCATTCAGTGTCCAAGTTAGTAAATTTTATTACAGTAAATGACCTATGTACATCGATACTCCAGATCTTATGTAGTTATCCTTTAAAACAATAACAAATACAAACCCTCATGTTTATAATAAAAAAATCTTGGAATTTGCATTTTGTAAGAGAAAAGGATCTACATTTTATAAGCCATCAATCACGGGGGATCCAGAAGGTGCATTCACCCGTGGCAAGTCGTCCGAACGCCTCGTTGTTTACAAGGAGGCGGGGGGTCTGCTGCTTGGTTTCTCCTCTCAGAATTGGACGCTTGATTAGCAAGTGAGTCTATGGACTTCACACACAGGCAGAATTGATTGGAACTGTCAACGAGTGTCTTAACTATCATGCCTTGATGAAGCTCCTGCACTTGGTGAAGCAAGTCCCTCCGGAGACACGGTGACCAGCTGACCAAAGCGTTCAGCGAGACGACTGGTGACCCGCTGTGACGACGAGACTGGCCGAGTTAACTGTTGGTCGATTCCGCAAACTTCTTTCAGCAACATGGGTGTGTATTCTTTCTTAGAGGCAGGTTTTCCCTTTCAAACGGGACTATGGTACGAGTAGACTGGTCTTCACTATCCCGAACCGAACCCAGGTCGGAACGCTCCAAGGCAAACGTCGTCCCAGGTGAAGTCCAGGTCGAAGGCATTCCGACGCTGTGAGGTGAACGCGCCCGCGCAGTCTTCGCCTGTTCATCCACCCTGGCCAGCAAAAGGGACATGGCCTCGTTCGAGCAGGTTGCGCAGGGAAGTCGTCCGGTTGTGTCCAAAAGCGAAGTCGGCAGGTCGGATCGTCCAGAAGAATGGACAAGCCCCATGGGCAACAACACAATAACTAAGTGTGAGTGTGCATGAATTTGTGGTAAAGATATTAGACCTTAAATCCCACTGCCGCAGCCATTGCAAGCACTCGTGGGGAATAAAGGACAAATGATGGGGATGGGTACTAAGCTTTGCCCATCTCTCGGTGCACACAGGATGTTTTGTAGTGAAAGACCTGCAAATCAGCACCCACAATGCCATTCTAATTAGCAACCAGCACCCACCTTTTTGGCGCCCAGTCGTGCCACTCTGGCCTCCCCAAAGGTGTCGATTTTATCCACCTTGGGAGGCATCACCTGGGAGGTGTCATTGGTGGCACCAAGAGTGCCACACAGGAGAGGACCAAATACCGCTCACGCATGCGACGCTTATTGGCAAACAGTTTGCAGATTCAGATTGTACCTGGCAGGCTAAACACATTTGGCAGTAGGGCCGTGTCAATGCTTGAAGGATGCTTGGAAAGGATCATTGTTATTGCTTCCTTGGATTTCCTTGGCCATGAACTGTGAGACTTGCTGCTGGTGATGCTAGGGTTCTCATGACTCTGCTCTCACCCATATCACCTCCACTGGTGGCGGTGGCAAACTTGGTCTGGGTTTCCTCTCCTGCATTGTGTGTCTTTGCCAAATTCTCAAGATTCATTCCTCTAGAGGCTCTGCAGGAGAAACTCAAGCACTTCAGAAGACTTGTGCTGCTCAACAGGAATGCGTTATGATGTGTTGATATCAGGTTGACTTGCGAATTGTCAAACATTACTTCCACATTCTCTAGATTTGCTCATTCGCCAGCCATTGATTTGTACCAACCAAAGCCCTTCAGCGCAAAAGACAGCGCCTGAGAGTGACCCTTCGAAACCTAGCCGCCGGAGCGACCGTATGAACCGTGCAGCACGGTGCTTCGTTTTCACAAAGAGATGAGTCTGTTTAGAGATCACAGGTTTCATTCTAACAAAAAAGAAGCTATCCAAGCCTGACCCTGGAATTGTTTTTTCACTGTAGGTTGGAGTCTCCAACTGATGCAAAACAGCCAGCCTCTCTTTGTTCGATTAAAGCGGCTGAGATTGCGGAAAAAACAAACAATGATGAGATGAGTCTCACACATTTATGAAATTAACAAGGACCTGTCAGATTGTTCACCCCAGGACATTTCTGAAATCCAAAACGTAAGAAATCAGTTCTTTCTTTGTGGCGTGTTGACTGATGAAGGTGAACGGTTCACTCCATACACGAGATTCTAAGCCAAGGAGCGATGATGCCCTCTCGCCAAAGTGCGAAAAGGATTCGGGCGACGTTCCGAGCATCTGCGATGCCTGCAGCTTCTGAAGAGCGAGGATTGTTTGTCAATGTGCGTCCTCTACTTACCAAGTGCATGTGCTTTTACAGTTGTAGTCCACTGCCAAAACCTTACAAAAAGGAAGTCTTTTGCCTGACAATCATGCATCACCAAGCATTGTGCGCATATTACAATAGCTTTTCATTGTAGACAAATAATCCTTTTTGGATCCACAATTACACGCATATCAAATATATTCAACATAACAATATATGATTCATGTTCATTTGGCACCCTCTTGAGACGACGGCTGAGGGTCCAACCCGAATGCAGTCGCCCCAAATTGGGCACTCGCAGGAACTGGGCGATGCGACTCGAACTGGCACTCTCGAGTTTGTGGATGCGTGCGCGAAAAAGCTCCCAGTGGCGTTCTTGCTCCGTTCGTAGCGATGCCCTTTGTTCCCAGTAGCGTTCTTGTTCCCAATAGTAAGGCCAGGAGCCCGTTCGTAGCGTCCTCTACACACACCCCATTGATATGGCTGCGATGGGTGCGAGATGGGCGTGAGGGACCCCCACCTCGACGATCCTCGTCACCTGAAGCGACCCAGATAAACCCTCCGACCCAACAGCAAATGACCCTCGGTTTTAGGGTGCTTGACAGAACACATACCTTGCATTGCTATCACTTGGTACTCAAGTACCAACCTATCGGATTCGGTTCCCGATCACTATATAATATATATATATATATATTGGGAATCGAGAGATCAATGATAGGTACCCTATAATTATCATCCTGTCCTATACTATACCATATTATACCTAACTATTGGTGATTGATCTGCATGAATCATTGCGCCATGAAAGGCCATGATCCCACTGTCTAAAGAACAAACACATCCTCATGAATCTCATGGCACCCAACGGCCCCACGCAGCACGAAGGATCCACCGTTCTCGCGACTGACGAATCGGCGACCGACAATGGTCGAGGGGTTTTAATCCTCTTGCTCCTAGTAGTACGGCCAGGAGCTCCTAGTAGCGTCCTTGCTCCTAGTAGCGATGCCAGGAGCCCCTAGTAGCTTCTTGTTCCTCTATTTGAGGAACCTAATAGCAATGGCCTCCAAGCTACTAGCGATGGGCCGACCTTGAGCATCATGGAGATCTTGCCCCGACCAGGCTTCAGGCCTGAGGGATAGACCTGCCGGGCGCAAGACATCTACATTTGGCTTAGGCATTGCCCGTGACAGCCCGTTGTTCATTAAAATACATGAAGAAGAAAGAAGCGGATATCTCAAGCTGCTGTTTCCTTCCACACCCGGAACTTTCCACATTCTGTGATCTATATTGTTCAAAAGGGTCAATTCTTAAGTTCGGATGTCAACGAGCGGTTTTTGGGACACTTCATCGGATGTAGAACGATGGCCCATGTCATAAAAAGATGCGCCCACACAATTACCTTGCTTGGCCAGCCTCTATGTCAATTCGGGTGAACCTGTTCAAAGAAGCGCGTTCGCACTCGGCGGAACTTTTTTCTACGAAGCTTCATCCTGCAAAATCTGAATGGCGCACAAATCCGCCATGCGGCCATTCGTTGGACACTCGACATATGATGAAGTCTGTATAGAAAGTATGTGGCAATCTCAGCTGAGGATTCAAAGGAGGTTTTTACAATCCCTGATATATTTTGTGGTATCATTGCCGAAACTCTAGATTGATGCAAAGAAGACTCACCTGATTAAGAGGAATCACCTTCTGAACCAATTTGGGCACCAAATCCCCAGCTTCTACCAGCAAATGGTGCTGGCCACCACCTTGAGGTCCAGATGGGCGTCTTTTGAGTCGGGTGTTTTAACCAGAGCCTATGCCACGAGACTGGACTCGTGCACCGAAGTTTTTTCACTTCTTCCGGAAGGAATTTTTTCATTCTCAAGAAACTGAAACCAACCCACACAACCCCATTTCTGGGCCAAAAACATCCAAAAGCTATACTCTCTGCGCCTGCGAGGACCGCAGAAGGAAAGAGTCAGCCATGCAGCGTGCTCCAGATTCGAGTCAGCCAATGACCAGCAAGTTGAATTGCCAATTGAAAACAATCGAATTTTAAGCCACCTCGAACAGTTAAGTTATATATATAAGGGAAGGGCCTTCAACAAGAGTCTGGTCCAGGAGTTGCTTTCAGCATGGGAAGCAAAAGGAAACCTTTATCAGTTTTCTTTTGAATTCCAGCCTTGCTGAACAGGCATCAAAACAAGATGGAACCCACGAGCCCGAATGCAACACGTACTCAAAAACAAACACCTAAAACATTTTTGACACTCTTGTAGGAGACTCTTGTGGGGAAATCTTGCAGGACACTCTTGTCGGCCATTTTTGTGGGACACTTTTGCGGGACACTCTTGTGGGACACTCTTGTTTGTCACTCTTGTGGGACACTCTTGTATGACACTCACTCTTGCGGGGCACTCTTCCGGAACACTCTTATAGGACACTGTTGTGTGTCACTCTTGTAGGACATTCTTGTGCGTCGCTCTTGTGAGACACTCTCGTAGGACACTCTTGTGGGGCACTCTTGCGGAACACTCTTCTGGCACTCGTCGGACACTCTTGTGGAACACTCGTGGGACAATCTTGTAGGACACTCTTGTGGGACACCCTTGTATGTCACTCTTGTGGGGCACTCTTGGGCAATCTTGTGGAACACTGGTGCGGAAGACTCTTGTAGGACACTTTTGTGGGACACTCTTGTAGGAAACTCTCGTGGGACACTCTTGTGGGACGCGCTTGTAGGACACACTCGTGGGACATCCTTGCAAGACACTCTTGTGGGACACTCTTGGAGGACACTTTTGTGGGGCACTCTTGCGAAACACTCTTGTAGGACACTTTTGCGAACACTCTTGTAATAGGACACTTAGGACACTCTTGTGGGACACTCTTGTAGGACACTCTTGTAGGCCACTCTCGTAGGACACTCTTGTGGGACACTCTTGTTAGCCACTCTTGGGAAACACTCTGGTATGACACTCACTCTTGCGGGGCACTCTTGCAGAACACTCTTGTAGGACACTCTTGTACGACACTCTGGTGGGAAACTCTGGTACGACACTCTTGTCTGGCACTCTTGCGGAACACTCTTGTGGGACACTCTTGTTTGTCACTCTTGTGGGAGACTCTGGTAGGACACTCTGCGGAACAGTCTTGTAGGACACTCTTGTGGGACACCAAATTGTATGTCACTCTTGTGGAACGTGCTCGTAGGACACTCTGGGCAGACACTGTTGTACTTCAAGTCTGCAAAACGAGCGTTACGTACGAGACTTCTTCCGCAGTTCACGCCCGCTCACACGCCAATCCCAATGTCGCAGCGACATTCACCTCCACCACAACTCGCAACCTCGCGATTCCCTGTGCCTGCCACGGAAATTTGCTCGTCCACACCTCCAACGCGCACAAGGCACAAATGCCACGAAATGTGATCTCCGCCACACCTCGCAACCTCACGACTCCCTCCGCCTGCCACGAAAATTGCACTTCCACACCTCAAAGCCCGCAGGAAGTACTGCACCTGCCACGGAAAGTGACAACATTATATTATATCATGTGAGCTTCAACAAAATTTGCACCACACCACACGTTTGGAATGATTTCGACACGTTCTGAGCACATTCCCATCCACCAAAAACGCCATTTCAGCTGAGACTTGTCACGAAAGCACAGCCTCGATGGAACACCCTGAAACGCAAATCCCAATGTCACAGCCACGAAGGTGGTATTTTGGGGGTGTTCCAAACGCCAACCCCACTGCGGATCTCACAAAACGCTGCGCCTGCGCAGTGAAATCATCCTCCACACTTCAACATCTTACGTTTCCACACCTTTCCTCGCTATTTCACACGAATCTGACACGTCGCGCTTCCATGAAAAACCCTCTCCAAAAGCTTCCCCCTTGCAGCGCCTAAGCGCCCTATACCGCGAACACACGCAAACGGTTGCAAACGGTTGCGAACGGTTGTGAAAGCTGAGACAACGAGTCGTGAACAACGCTCTACCCCGAGACCCCCAGAGTTCATGAGAACCCTTCGCTACGCATTCGGGAAAAGGATACCAAAGGAACTCAGTGCTTCAGTGATGAGTTTTCTTGCAAGGGGACAAACCCCAAAACAAGTCATAGAATTACAAATCAATTCCAGAGTGCCGGCGACAAATGGTTTTTGCTAGTACATTGATACAAATGTAGTAAGAACTGCGAATCAAGGGAATCTGCCTAGAGTCGGGCATTTTCCAAACACCATAACCACCACCACTTGTATGAAAGAAAAACAGGGGAAAAGAACAAACAGTAAAGCAAAGTAAACAAAGGACTTCTGGGGAGAACAAGCTGCTTGTCTTTCCAACCCGCAAAACGATTTCTCAAACAATTCCAGCACCTGGAATTGCCTGGAATAATGCTGAGAAAACATTCTATTGTTCCACTTGACAAATCAAGATCCTAGATTAGTGAATGTGCAACACGACATGACTTCTTGTTTCGGAAGCTGAAGCAAGGTTCAAAGCAGGGCATGGCCGTGCCGCCGAAACAACAATTGTGTGTACGAAAGCAACAGGAAATCGAGGGTCCAAACCTGTAGCACAATTGCCATGCTGCCCTGCCAACAATTCAACCTGTGAGAGCATGCACTGGCAGCAGAATTCAGCTCTGGAGTCAAGCACCTGCCAGTAGAAAGAGTGAACTCCTTGTGACTCACTGCCAGTAGGGACATCTAAAGTGAAAACTTTGAAGAAGGAAAACTCACCCAAACCCATTGGGCCACTTCTCCCTATTCCAATGCACACTCACATGACTATCCATTGCCTTTTGATTTTTGGACGTTCGTGCCGGACGTCCAAATGGCCTGGAGAGAGCAGGGATCTTGTGGTGTACTCTCGTGACACGGAAACACGGTCAGCTTGTCTATGGACTAGGTTGTACTTCCGTATCTGGAAGTTCCAGCAAGTTGACAAACAATTTGATCAGGGTGGTGATGTTTTTTTCTGATCATTGTAGATGGCGTGCACAGTGCCCAACAAACAAGGTCTGTCCTGCTCCTTTGGGCTGGACTGAGCGAACGGATCGACCGCCTGGCAGTGTCTGTGAGGCAGCATGTCTTGATGCCAGCACAAGGAGCACAACTTGTGTGTCTGCCCCTGTTCAACACGCTGGTGAATTAGTGCCATAATGTGCCAACCTGCCAATTCCTCCAATGATTTCAACTCTCAGTCATTGATGATCCAACGAAGAACCAAGTTCTGCGTATCATCTCAATAGTGGTCCTTCACAGACTTGCAATGTGATTTGCCTGAACGAATATCTGAAAGTATCTCTTCCCTTGCTGCCCGAAGGTTCTTGGTTTTACCACTTGGACCCATGTTGACCCCCTTCAGCTCCCGCCTCTCAGTCAGCCATCAGTGCAGCTCGTTCAGCCTCAGCCTGAGCCAAGCGATCTTGGGCACGAAGCACCTGGCGCGATCCCGATCCCAAGGTTCAGAACCGGATGGACATAGCCCTCCAATGGAACACCCTAACCGGTCAGTGGTAGTAAATATAAAGGGACACAAAAAGTCACTGTTCATAAAGGGACATATCGGCTTTGTCAGGTGAGGAACAAAATAACATCTGAGTCTATACAGGATGTAGTAGGCATGATGAAACATCGATCAGGCCCCCCCGAAAGAGAAAAGCAACGGTGAAAGGCCGGAGATGGACTGGATTGAAAGGACTTCCCACAAACGTGTCACAACATGGGACAACAAAGAAAGAACATATACACATGTTTCTAACGTGCAAAGTATGTTGCATTTGTTGCATTTGTGTTCTATGCCACCCAAAAAAGAAGAGATGCCAGGCAACTTGCCCTTGTTTTTCTTGCTTCCGGATCTCCGGTTGGTGTTGTTTTTGTATCCCCACATATCCTTCTGCGATCTTCTGCGAGCCTCTCACAACACAGGATACAGCAAATGGAGTAGATGCATACAGTATGTCCATAGTTCTTCCCAGAACCTAGCCAATCCCAGAACCTGCCTCGCAGAGCAGGCTTTGTGAACACCATTGAAAGTATCTGAACTCTGAACGCTAGTAAGTAGCGATGGCCTCCAACCTACTAGCTTCTTGCTACTACTACTCCAAGCCGCTAATCAAACGCCATCTCAGGCCCCCGAATGAACCCCCCCGTTCTCCGAATGCCCCGAATCCTCCCGTCATTCGAAACGCCGAGTCGTCACAAAGCATGTCGAGACGTCACGCGACTCGTTCGTTCCACAAAGCATGGCAAAGCTGTTCACTTGTAGATTTACTTGGAACCCACCGGTCTTTCTGGAAAAGAACACATCCAAAGATCCCAAAGGAATCCAAATGACACAGAACTGATCTGAGTTTAAGTCGGATATAGTTGGTTTATGTATTATGTATATGTTGGTTGTTGGTTTACATAATTGGCTCGATATTGGCTTGATGGTCTGCAGTGACTGGCTCCCGACCGGGAGCCTCCTCAGCTTGATCACGTGACACAGCATCAATGCGACTGGCCCTTGGCCAAGACATCGACTGACATCAACAGCATTGAATCCAGGCCATTCATGAGAAACTGACCAGCTTAGCTGAAAACAGCCATCTAGACAGATCTAGACACCTACAGACTCCAAACACTAGCAGCCAAAACTCCCATTGCTAAGTTTATACTGCAAGAAAGATCCTGCAGGAATGCAGTACAAGCGTATGCGTCTTGCTTGATGGGGCAAGTGTGATCAAATATCCGAAATATCCACAACATTCATCACAGCACACTTTCATTGCAACATACCAACCATTCTTGCCTGTTTTGCTGGTACACACGATAGCATCGTTCAGCCTGCCGCGCCAAAGGTGCATGCTAAATGAATGCCATACCATACTTGCAATATCTTGCAATACTTTTTTTTGGTGCTTCAAATGAGAAAAAGCAAGAGCAAAACAGCAACAAAGGATTCTTTAGCAAAAGTGCAAGGTCCCTACAGACCCAAGCAAAATTGAACAAACAAATGGCTGCTTGCTGGTGTTTGGAAGAATGAGCGTCGACAGTGGACATTGAAAGATTCAAGACGTGGTTCTTCGGTGTCCTTCTCCTTCTGCTCGTTAGTTCTCTTAGCATGCTGTTTTTGCTTTGATTGATCTCGGCGTTTCGCTTGGAATGTTGTTTTTCATTGTATTGGTTATTGGTTAATTGGTTTGTTTTTTTTTGCAGCGCATTCACTGTTCTGTTCAGGAGGCTGCAAATGGCATACCGTACAGCTTTGCGCTCAAAAGGACATCAGTTTCGAGATTCGGATCTGTTGTATGTTTACTGTCATTGTTTTTGTGCTTCCAAGGTTCCAATATTGCTACTTGAGTTCAAGATAATCAACACCATCCATCAAATTGACATTAGTGTGATTCCAAATCTCCTGTCAACCTTTTTTTGTGCAAAGCATCGCTCGTGAAAGCATGTTGACGTCCTCTTGTTGGTTGGAACTGACCCTCAACTCCTTAGTTTTTTTCTGGAGTTATAACCACAAATTGGTGATGGATTGTCCGACTATACTGCAGTCATATGTTACAATCGATAGGGCCATGATCGCCGGCTGATGCTGATCGCGTGGGCCTTTTCCAAAGTCTCCGGGCGGAACGTGGTGAGGATGACTTGCGAGGTCCTCGTGAGGGCGATCGCGGCCAAGAATCGATTTGCTGGTGTTGCTACCAATCCCAAGCAAGATCGAGCAAGGGCTTCTTCAAGCTCTAAATTCTAAAATACTGTTTGCCACATGTGAGGTCTTTGGCGGCAACCTGCATCCTTTTGGGAATTCTGCAACCACACTCACAGTTTCCACCTGGCAGTTTTCGCCACCAAATTGGCCAAAGCAGATCGATAGGATGCATCGAGCGCGGCATCTACTTCATCAAGCAGGTAGAATGGAGCAGGCCTCATCAATCAACAACTTGCCAAGTGGTGGAAGTCCCTCCGAACTATGGAAGGCCACAGTCAGGTCTTGACCAGCAGCTATGACATGCTGTGACACATCGTCACCTTGCAGACTGGTACCTCTGGTACTCTTGGTCCCTACAGATTTCGGTAATTACCTGAGTTCCAGACTCCAGTCGCTGAATAGCAAACACCAGGCTGAGGGCCACGACCTATACAGCGAGCGAAAGGAAGGACTCGGTCGAGTGCCAGCGACTAATGCCCGGATCTGTCAAGACATGTCAAGACCGTTTGATGAAACTGACTGATACATGCAAGGCATTCGATTTGCAACATGCCATGTAGCTCCGATTCATGCGGCTCAATGTAGCAACCATGGTGTTAATTGATTCGACAACTTGGCACTTCAATTCGACACCTAGCAAAGCACCCCAGTCCGTGTACTCTTCTTGGAACCCATGGTTTTGACATGTTTTGACTGGTACATCTCACACCAGTGCTTGCCGCAAAAAAACAAGATGTTGCAGGATCAGGATCACTTCGCCACTATTGCATACTGTTCAGCAGCATGGTTTCACCACTTTGGAGCGTGCTTCCAAACTGTGTTACGACGATGTCTGATTACACATTTCGTGTTCTCCGGACGATGTGCCAGTCGAGCACGCCACCGGTGTATCGGTTGATGGGTTCGGTGCGATGTGCGATGTGGTGCGATGGGTGTATCGGTGCAAACGTGTTTTGAGGGTAGAGTAGAAACATGTTTGTACACTGAAACAGTTCATTCTTGATCAAGACACACCGCCGTTGTCCAATCTTCTCACCTTGTGAAATCATGGGTCCTCTAAAATGATGTTCAACTCACCGGCTCAACTTGAGCATCCAAAGCCCAAGCATCGGGCCGTCTTCTGCCCGCCGGACAGCTGGTTCATGGTCAAGAAGGATGTGGCTTGACCCGTGAATGACACCTGACCATAAAGCAGCTCTGCAGATGCATTGAGAATTTGACACCCATGATCATCCATGCACTTGGCCAGTGCATTTTGGCCCACAAACTGCACAAGGGAGAAGAGGGGCACTGCTTGCACTACCTGCTTACCTGCCTACCTATCCAGGAAAGCGCTAGTGGGACAAACAGGATCAGTCGGCTAAAGGCCTGGACACCACCGCGCCAAAGGACGAGAAAACACTGTCTGAAACGATCGAAACACAGGTTACCGTCAAACCCAAAACAAGATTGCTTGTGCAACAAAAGGTGCCAGTGACAAAACAAATTGATCTAAGTTGAATTTCGCACAAATTCCTGGAAAATAAGTTCAACTTGCCCATTTAAGGTTTGCACGTCCAATCAACTCGGTGCTTGGCCACAAATTACCAAACAAAATCACACACACAACACGATACATCAATCCCATGTTTTGATCAGCAAAGAGAACTGCTAGGCTATACTCAAAAAATGTTCGCCAAGTCTATCAAAGACGTAAATATACTTACCCTACATTACTCTTGACATGTTCAAAGGTGTGAATAGACGTATCACGTGTATATACATATAGAGCATGGCTCATGGCCACATCACGTCAAACCATGCAAGCGCACCTCGATGCGGACACCCACGATGTCTCCCAAGGAAGCCTGCGACGACCAAAACACTTGGTGTGGCGTTCGTCTCTGCAAGAGTTACCTGCCAGTTCATCACTTCTGAACCGTCTTCGTCTGACGGCGACGGCGTTCTCCCGGTTCTCATCCGCGCGGGTCGCCTCTTGGCTGCCGTCAGTATCACCGGTCATCTCCACGTCTCGATCGCGACGGAGCTGCTTTAGCCTCGTCTCGTGCGGTGTGTGTGTGTACCCCTTGGAATCATAGGGATCCTCTTGGGGCAGGAGCACCATTGCAAGTCTCCTGCCAACGAAGACACTTGCAATTGGTGGTGATACCAACCTGATCAGTCTGGCATACCTGCAGTGATGACTTGACACTACCTCTTGGGCCCCGTTGTTACTAGAACAAGTCACCACCCTTTGCATCGGTTTGAGCTCTGCAGACAAGTACGGATCGTCGTCACCTTGTCGTCGAGTTCGTGACCGTTGTTCCTTTTGACCTGGTACCCTTAGGCATTCACACCTAGGTGGGCGTGTGGCATGTGGCCTTCAGATCCGTACGTAAGTCAATAAGTGTGTGTGTGTGTTGTGTCGTGGGTGACAAGTGGTGCATATATATATATATATATCTTCTAGTTGGCATGATTGGATTCTGAAAACTTTATATGGGGAATGGTTCTACTTCATTTGCATCGCCATCGCAGTACTAATTCCAACACATGCGCCAACAATGTTTCAAGTCCGTCGGTAGTCCATAAAGCATCAAAATGTATGAATTACACCACCGTAGACCCCAAACAGTTTGTGTTTTTCAAAATCGAAACTAGAGCCTGCGACGTCCAGAGCTGGGAGACAAATGTAAAGGATTGCAAGGCAGAGACGGACACAGCAGTACAGAGCGGGCAGACACATCTTAAGAAAGAATTGAGAAGCCCTAGCAGTAAACCTTTTGGGGAATCATTCTTCAAGCGCGAACATGATGTCAGCGGGGAGCTGACCACGTGAGGACAAGAAACAAAAGCATGAGGAGCGAAGGATGTGACATGAAATTGATTTTTGGTGCCTGACGTATGCCCTCCGCCCCAACTGAACAGAGAGATCGCTGCCACGCCGCCGTAATCCAATCTGGTCATTCATCGAACTGTTGCCCGAAAAGAAACAAAGCTGAGAGAGTTACACAGTGTGGCAGGAATGCAATCCCTGAGACAGTCACGCACCCCTTGCAAAGGAGCAAGAACCTTTCACAGGCGAACCTGTTCCAGCGGACAGGGCAGAAAACAGCAGTGCAGGCACCAAACCTGAAAGACAAAAAAGAAAGAAATCACATGGGAGACAAATGAATAGAAATGCTACATGGCCAGCGGAAAAGGGCGGCAGCACCAGTGACAGACCCTGGAAACAAATGAATAGACATGTTGCATGCCCAGCGGAAAAGGGCGGACACCAGCAGTGACAGACCTGGAAAACAATGAATAGAAATGTTGCATCGCCAGCGGAAAAGGGCAGACACCAACAGTGACAGACCTGGGAGACTAATGAATAGAAATGCTGCATGGCCGACGAAAAGGGCGGACACCAGCAGTGACAGACCTGGGAGACAAATGAATAGAAATGCTACATGGCCAACGGAAAAGGGCCGACAGCAGCAGTTGCGGACCTGGGAAACACATGAATAGAAATGCTTCATGGCCAACGGAAAAGGGCGGACACCACCAGTGACAGACCTGAAAGACAAATGAATAGAAATGCTACATGGCACCAGCAGTGACGGACCTGGGACACAAATGAATAGAAATGCTTCATGGCCAATAGACAAGGACACACCAGTGACAGACCTGGGAGACAAATGAATAGAAATGCTACATGGCCAACGGAAAAGGGCGGACACCAGCAGTGACAGACCTGCGAGACAAATGAATAGAAACAGCGGAAAAGGGCGGACACCGCCAGTGACAAGCCTGGGGGACAAATGAATAGAAATGCTGCATGGGGCGGAAATTAGCAGTGACAGGCATGGGAGACAAATGAATAGAAACAGCGGAAAAGGGCGGACACCACCAGTGACAGACATGGGAGACAGACGAACAGAAATGTTGCATCGCCAGCGGAAAAGGGCGGACACCAGCAGTGACAGACCTGGGAGGCAAATGAATAGAAATGCTGCATGGCCAACGGAAAGGGGGCGGACAACGTCAGTGACAAGACCTGGGAGACAAATGAATAGAGAAATGCTACATGGCCAGCGTCCAAGGGCGGACACCACCAGTGACAGACCTGGGAGATGAACAGAAATGCTATATGACCAACGGAAAAGGACGGACACCAGCAGTGCAGGCTGGGAGACAAACGAATAGAAATGCTACGTGGCCAGCAGAAAGAGGCGGACACCAGCAGTGACAAACCTGGGAGACACATGAATAGAAATGCTACATGGCCAGCGCTTAAGGGCGGACACCAGCAGTGACAGATGTGGCGGACAAATCCAGCAGGAAAGGGCCAGTGACAGGCCTGGGAGACAAATGAACAGAAATACTGCATGGCCAGCCGAAAAGGGCGGACATTAGCAATGACACACCTGGGAGACAAATGAAAAGAAATGCTACACGACCAGCGGAAAAGGGCGGACACCACCAGTGACAGACCTGGGAGACACATGAATAGAAATGCTGCATGGCCAGCGGAAAAGGGCGGACCAGCAGTGACAGACCTGGGAGACGGATGAATAGAAATGTTACATGGCCAGTGGAAATGGGCGGACACCAGCAGTGACACAAAGGGCGGACAGGAAAGAATTGTAAACTGTTTGGGGAAAAAGTGGGAGACAAGCCGCCCGAAACCCCACTACAAGCACCCAGCCCGGGAGACAAATGAAAAGAAGTGGGAGACAAATGAAAAGAAGTGGGAGACAAATAAGAGGAAGTGGGGGACAAGCCGCCCTGGAACCCACAAGCAGAAAAGAAGTAGGAGACAAATGAAAGGAAGTGGGAGACAAGCCGGCCGGAAACCCGACCACAAGCACCCAGCCTGGGAGACAAATGAAAGGAAGTGGGAGACAAGCCACCCGGGAACCCGACTACAAGCACCCAGCCTGGGAGACAAATGAAAAGAACTGGGAGACAAATGAAAAGAAGTGGGAGACAAGTGAAAGGAAGTGGGAGACAAGCCGGCCGGGAACCCGACCAGACCATCCAGCACCCCAAGGCGACCATTCTTTAAAGCATTGAGAACCCCTAACAGTAAACTGTTTGGGGAATAAACTCATATAAATACGTGTTGTGCATACTGACCTTGATCTTTTATTCCATCTCCATGCGGTCTTGCAAGTCCTTGAACATATGAGGTCATTTCCAGGCCAAAACTATCAAACATGTTGGGTTCGTTCGACACATCGCAAAGTACATCAAAATACAACCACACTGTACACCGATGTATACTGCACATTCAGCTCTTGTGTTGCAACATCCCTGTCAGAAAGCAAAGGCCCTGCGATGCCCTGCGGCTCTGCATCAGAAAAAATACCAAAAATGACACACAATCAAACAAAAACGGTTGTTCTTCTTTCGGTGTTTTTAGAAACGGTTGTTCTTGCACACCCAGCGGCTTCCCAGCGCCTCCGGGCACCATCTCACCAAAGACCTGAGGTGTCTCACGGACCGTGTCCCCGGAGCCTCAAATGACTCCATTGTAGGGGCAACAAAGTGCTTTGGGCAACATGTTTTGGGCAATAAAACCTTGTGTGGATAAATGGTGTATACTTCAATACTTCCGAAAGACTTCTCTAAAGGTGGAGGAAAATGAATGAACATGACGAAGCCTGGTATACCCTGGTTGGTTGCCAAGTTTCATGGATGGTCCAGTTGGTGGAAGTTGGGGTCGCGGAGCCGCTGAGCCCAGAGACTTGGAGAAAACTCGGTGGAATGCGTGGAGAAAACTCGTCTACCAACAGGAAGCAAATGTGATGTCAGGTGTACAGGTTTCATCACCTGGGATGTCAGTCGGATGGGCTTCATTGACATCCTGGGATGCTTGGACAGTTCCAGGGACCTCGATCGATGCTGCCTGACCCGTCACCGCCTGTTGGAAATGGCCGTTCACCCGTCGGAGAGTCTCCAGCACCTGATGGCGATGCCGGCATTGGGATGGGCGCGATGTCAGGCGGGGATGAATCACAGCGAACCAAACATGGCATTGGGATGAATCGGACACGCGGGTTGAAAGTTACGTTTGTCACTCTCAGAGCTCTTCTGACATCGAAGCTGTTTGTGCACATGTAATACAAGTCATTGGGTCAGTCACGCTTGATCCACAGAATTGAAACAGCAGTTGATATCCTGGAAATGAGATGGGTAAGCTTAGATAAGGATTTTGTATGAGTAAGCAGGCATTACCTGAGCGTCCTGCAGCATGCTGCTTTTGAGCATCGATTTGCTGAATGGCCTTCCATGTGGGCAAATTGTACCCGGAACAGATACCGATCACGGGTTGGCTGAGGTGAGAAGCACCAGTCTCTAAACATCATGTTAACATATGTTAACATTGTACTCCCCATTGCGTGTATTCCACGTGTATATCACGAGAGGGCACCGAGTAGTGTCGAGTCTGACTCTTGTGTGCAAGATCGTGTCTGTGACGCTCGAAACATGATAACACACCCCCACACGGCAGTGCGTTTGCAATATGTTTGCAAAAAGGATTAAAATTATACCAGCATAGACCCCAAACAGCTTCAAAACGATTCGTTTAGACCAATATTAGTCAAAAAAGGATTTCTTGGTACGCCTTAATTACCTTCACCCCAAGAGCAAACTGCTTCATCAATGATTTTTTGTCGGCATTGACATCGCTATTTGTTCGGCCACACTCCTCTCCAGTAAACCGGGCCACAGAGACCAGCCACAGAATTCAGGGGCACGGCCAGGACAAGGACAAGAGGAGGACAAGACCCGGACACAGAGCCAGGCCACAGAGGACAAGGCCCAGCCACAGAGCCCAGCCACAAACGACAGGAGGAGGACAAGGCCTGGACACAGAGCCGCGGCCAGTGAGTGTGGCCAGCTCCTTTTTTCTAAGATAGAACCCCAACAGTAAACTGTTTGGGGAAAATGCGCCTATAACTATATGTTGTCGTTATATTTGTGGAAGTAATTACTTGAGGGGAAGGGGGAAGGACGACCAAACGTTGTTTCAATGACATTCTTGGTATGATCACACAGTTTTCATCAAGAGCGACTATGTTGGTACAAACACTGATAGACTCGGTCCCAGTGTGTCAACATTTGTCAACATCCAATCAGAATCGGTGCAGGTCCACGAGGGAAATGTTTTTTCAGCGTCAGCAAGCACAGACAAATCGAAAAGGCGCGAGTGAAGAGGTCCAACAGATCCAAGTACAAACAAATCGAAAACCGACAAAAATGGGTTCAGTCTAGCCACACGAATCACGCAGACTGAGACTGATCACACGAAGACGAGGACGAAGAAGAAGCAGAAGCAAACAAAAAAAGACAAACAAACAACCATATTCAAAAAAAGTGGGAAAGAGAAGAAGTGAGAAATACATCGACACATGAACCTGAAAAAGAACAAGCAGCTCCTTAAAGATTCACTATAAACAAACATAAACAAACTACAACATATAACATATATATATATATATAATATATATATATATATGTGTCAGCTCACTCTGTTTTCAGGATTGCCGGCTCAGATCGACGTTCCGCCTCCTCGGGTGGGAGTGGTGGGCCACTTGAGCCTCAACTACGTTTGCCAGACACATTGCGTCGGACGCCGGCTTCGACTTCATATACACATACTGTATCATGCACATGTTCGTCAACGTGGCATCATCTAGAACGAGCTAATCCGGACGAACACCATTACTCAACTCCCAAGCGCACCCCCCACACACCACATCTTCCAACGCGCGTGCGCGTTGGAGCGCATCGTCGAAGCGCATCACCGTCCCCTTCCCTCCTTGACCGAAGATGCATCGAATGTGCAAAGACACGCGCGCATGCCACGCTCATTTCCCCCCCCAGTGGCCCTGCAGGTATCTGGACACATCGCAAATACCACGCAAAAATTGGGGCGTGACATCAAAAACACCTCTGGAATATCTTCAACCATCTTCAACCTCATTGGTCAGTCGCGGCTGTTTTGCTCTCAAGCACTCAAGGTTGATTCAATGCTAGTGGGTGCTTTTTATGCCCTGCTTACGCTGGCAAGCAATCAGCTAAAAGCAAGTGGCCATGCCTCTGCGATAGCGGACTCTCCTGCATCAATGTCCTGGAAGGGTGCACGAGAGAGCACAAGTACAGCCAAATGGCCTCCTACCCAATAGCAAAAGGAACCTATATAATAGCAATTGCCCCCTACTAGCGATGGCCTCCAACCTAATAGCAATGGCCCCCTACTAGCGATGTCCTCCAACCTAATAGCGATGGCCTCCAACCTAATTGGCGCGCAGCAACTAATCATGAGGCATTTCTGTTGGTATTTCATTGGATGCCCTCTGTCTGCCATCTTGACAACTGGGATTCGATGGCTGTAGCGCTGCTTCGCTTTGCCAAGGACCCTGTGAAACATGGGCATCGTGTCAGCTGGACAAATAAAACGAGATCTTTGATATTGTATTATTTCTATTATTATTCTAATAGCTTCTTGTTACTACTAGTAAGGCACTTGTTCCTACTAGCGATGCACTTGTTCCTAGTAGCGAAAATGTGTTCTTCTATTATGTGTTCTTCTTCGACAGTCTAAGAAAGTGATGTCCGGAGCTTACCTCCTTTCGGTTTCGGAGGTCTACCAGCTGGACCGAGAAATTCTCATACCTGGCCGAAAAGGAAGATCCTTTGTTTTTCCGAAAGATGCTGAGATACCAGCACCAACCCCTTCAGCAAAAAGACATATCATAGGCTCAATTGGGGTACGGGACATATAACTTACATACAACACAACCACACCAACAAGAAAAAAAGGCCCTTAGACCTGTGGTTGTGAGAATCTCTCTCGTAATTAATTGCACGTGAATTTCAACAAACAGGTTCAATCCTAACACGTGAATGTTTATTTGGTTTGTCAGGAATCTTTTGGAAATGCATCGCTGTGTTTGATGCCCTCGGCTTCTCATCTTCTTCATGTTGACACCCACTCGCAATGGGCTCGAAAAGAAGCGTGATGCCATGTTGATGGGCTCGAGGTTAAAGTTGGGAACATCTTTAGTGTATTTCGAGGTGTTGAAGCATGTTGAAGCATCTTCCAGAATTCACCGCTTGGATCTTATGGGTTTGTACATGGGAACCTGAAGGTCTACAGTTTAAAGCTGTCCATTTCGCGCTTCAAGATCTTTCAAGCGTTGTTCGTATTCAGGGGCACCGGAAACCAAGGAAGTAGAATTCTCCAGACTGCCAGGCCATCACTTCTAGGTTGGAGGCCATCGCTAGTAGGTTCTTCCTTTTGTTTCGGCTCGGCGCGAGGCGCTTATCGCTCATGGTGTCCGGACTGTTCCACCGCTTTGCGATTCACGTGCTGGAAGGCCTGGAATCTCGAACTCGATTCGATGCTGTGTCGGATCATTAGAGAAACATCTGGGACGTTTGAGTCATTATGGACATCTTGCTACATAATCAAAGTCAGAAAGCACGTGAATCTTGCTGAATCACTTACAAGAAGGGATCCCCATTCTATTGATAGGCATCTCAAACATAGAAGCGTGCTCTTTTCTACAAGTGAAAAAAGGTGAGGTATCTTGTGTCAGTGCAAATCATGATAAATATCACAGTGCTGGATCTACATACACAACAAACAACACAAATAATAACAACAAGAGTTAGGATTTAGAACAACAAAAGGAGCGCAGAAGGAGGATAAATTGAAGACACAACCAAAAAGAAACAAAAACCATGTGCTGTCCTTCATGTGGAGAAAGCAGCAACAGCACTTTGTTTACAATCAGAAATGAAAGCACAAACAATCACAACTAGAGGATTTACTAGAGCGTTAAAAGCAAACTCTGGAACTGTGAGGAAGACAGAAGCAGCAAGAAACATCCCTTTAGTAGTGGCATCAAGAAACATCCCTTTAGTAGTGGCATTAACATCGCAACCCTTGTCTTGTCTTTTTGACTGAGACTGAGACTTGATCCACAACAAACAACGGCAAGACTATTCAATAGGCTATTCAATAGTCGCCTGCAAAGCACGATTTGCTTCAGAGAGTTCTTGAACCTCAGCGCACAAAATATGGTTCATATATCGGATGCTCCCGATGGTACCGACCTCTTTGGGGCCACTTACACTGGTGCAAAAAGTATGTTCATGTCAACGTGAGTAGTTTCGGCCCACGGTTCAGAACCGTGGTTGCGACAATGTCAACGTGCTGTTTCTGGTCTACAATGAACGGCAGTGTTGTTGCGGTCTTGTTCAAAGGCACAGACCCAAAGACAGGAAAACCAAAAAAGACAAGAGTTTCTTGCCTGGTGGCCAGGCTTCTTCCCGTCACAAATGCATTCTTTTTGACGCCAAAGCCCACTCGTATTGTCCCTCAAGCGCCCTGATGTTGCTGAATGATTTGAAGTGGTTGCGGCAACATGGAAAGCACCATCCAAACGCTTGAGGTTGGCAGGGACTTTGTAGAATAATAACCATGTTCCAGGACCTTCAAAGTGACCTTTTGAGATCTCAGAATGAGGTCACTTAGACCCTAAAGAGGCCACTTAGAGACGCCAAAGAGGTCACATTGAAGGTCCTGGTTAGTTATTTGAGATTGCAGACCAGGAAAGCTCTCTTGGATCTGGTTGAAAGCGCACCATTTGATAGCATTTGTTTGAATTCACACATCCAACAAGAAAATACAAGAAACACTTCTGGATCCAAAAATGTATCAATCCATCATACGGATCCAAAGCTTCCTGCTGGCTTGGACCGGTCACACGGCCGACCTGTCATTTGACCACTTGTGCCACCACGAAAAAAGCCGAACGCTTCTTCCGTGTTGGAAAGGAGATCTTGCTCCGCGTGGGAAACAACACTGGGAAGCTCTGACCTGCAGGAGCCAGTACTGATTGCCTTATGTTCTATGCTATGGATAAGCCTCCAAGCACACATGGCACGAGACACAAAATGTCACCCGCACCACCTGCGTTTCCGCGGGGCGCAAGGTTTCATCATGCTCCTCATTGAGAGACATGGCCCAGCTGGGTGAAGAGATTCATTCTGCAATGCCGGGAGAACGTACCCGACCTTCCGAATCAAATGCACTGTGGCAGTACAAATGAAATGGAAGCTCACGCTTCGGGATCGTTTCAAAAACTAAGCTTGCAACCTGAACATGAAACCTAGCAGTCAGCAAATGAGGTTTCATTGGTGTCTATTGTCACTGCAGGTTTCTTGTGTCCAAATCGCAACTTGCGAGTTGCTCATCACGTCAAGGACTTGCCCGATCCAAACCTCCTAGTGAAGCGGACTAGACAAACTGCCACGAGTAACTGCTCTGCAATTGGTTCATGTGCCAATCAGGTGACCCACAAGCCACAGGCTAATCAATCAGTAAAGAACAATGATGCACCATGTCAGGAATGCCTGGACGTGCTGAAATATTGCAAGCTAAGACTCAGTGAAACAAGGAAATCATTTATTGGACGTTTTTGAGTATTGGCCATGCCGGCCCCAGGATGCAAATGGAAGTTGGCGAGAATCTTCTAAAAGCACCCTACATCACAGGTCGAAGATTGATGGGACGAGGACAAAACATCTCAACATCCTATTTGAGTTGCGATCACCACCCTTCAATCTTAGGACTCGATAGGTGTCAGTCAGCCGCCAACTTCCCCCACAATGTGCTACGCCATGTTGCACCAAATTAAAAATCTGCATGCCCCGCCGAATCCTAAAAACATAGGACCAGTTGAGACAAGTTATACTGATCTATTTGAGCAGCATCTTCATCAAGAAGCGCCTGGCAAAAAGTGTTTAACTATTACATTAAACAAGTCAACCATAGTAGAACAAGTTCAATGCACTCCTTCCTCGGCGTTTGCCGCACTTCTTTCTCAGTATCTAGAGGCATTGGGGTGCAACAATTGGGAAACTTCTGCATAAGCCTTGGCATCCGTTTGTTCCTGTGAATTTGTCAGCTGGGCCCATCTTGTACAAAGAGAAGCTCAAATACCTTCTTGGTCAATCCCTTGGAGCCTTGGACTCCGACTGACTTGGATCACGTTTGCTACTTCCTTCAGATTCACCATTTATTATCATGTAAGCACCCCTTGCAACATTGGACTGAAGTAAGCAACCCGATTGTGAGGGCGGGGGGCACGATTTTCAAACAACCTTCCCACACCTCAACACTCTTGCTTTCTCTCCCAAGTTGATACAATTTGCTTCACACAACGATACACAAGTGAAATGTCGGCGCCACATCGAAAGGCTTTCGCTAGGCAAAATACCATGTCATAAGGACATTTCAATAGAGTCTATACACAGGTTGTTGATGCTGCTCAGTGGAATTGGGACGGCCCGTTGTGGTCCACTGAGATCTCACAAGCGAAACAAGATCTGCGACCGCGACTGTGCAGAATCGTCATTAAGCAACATTCCAGCGAAATGGTGAGCATCCCTTAGCAAGCTGCATCAACATCATTTAAATCACTCTCACATTTGAAGGAAGAAGTCGGGCCCATCATAAGTGGTTTATTACCTTTTCAAGCTCCACTTAATCAGGATATCTTGCAACGTCGGCAAGCTAGACATGAGGAGACTCTGTTCTCCAGCCCCTAAGCTGATCAATTGCAAAAACAAACCGCTGCAAATAGTCAGAAATAGCATATCTTCTCGTATACATTGCCCAAGCTAGGGCTTACCGCTGCTAGTTTGGTGGGGAAGCAACCTTGATGTCTTGTATGTTCTGCTGACTGCTGGAGATATCAAGTATACACAACTCCCGTAAATTCTGCCCACAACACATCCAACTGTTCCCTTCCAAGGATGAGACCTCATTATAGTACCTTTATGGACCAGAAAATACATGCAAACAAAGTTGCCCTTAAACCGAGTCTCGACCATCGGTAACACGCGCACTTCGTTCTATTGAAGTTCCTGGACTCTAAGACCCGCACATGATTTCTGGGGAACCCGGGAACCCCACCATACAACGCAAGACTTCTGCTTGAGCCAGCAAAAACAACCACTCAGACTACCACTTGGACTGGCCCATCCTTTCTACTCCCGCAATTCGAGTCGCTTCCCACTAGAAGCGCTTTCATTCAATCAACTCAAATACTGCCTCATATAATATACACGACAACAAATCATGTCCCTATACCCCCTCCCAGGAAGCCTGCCGACTGTGTGCAAACAAAGCACTCATACTCCACCACATAGTAGTCCACGAATCCGTTGTCGTCAAAATCATTTTCAGACACCTCAGCATGGACAAGCGATCAAACTCTGAAGAGCGCATCCTCAATTGCTCCGAAGAGCGCGGAACCTTTTTCTCAGGCGCGATTCTATGACTGCCTTAGAACCAGTGTCGTTGAAGCTTTTTTAAAGCGGTGCAATGGACGGATCGACTGGGCCTCCAACTGACTTTAGAATAGTATGAAACATGGCTCGAACCAACTACCAAATACCTACTACCTCGAACTCCATCAATAAATGAGTGGTTAGCAAGAGCTCCCAAAGTCGAGCTCATGACGTGACCCACATCTGCCGTTGTGTGCGGTGCTTTGCCCACCGCTGCAGGCTTGGCTTTTGCCTCGAAGTGATTTCGAAATCAGCCAAGGCAGGAAACAAGAGGCGGTGCACTGGGAACAAAACAAGGCCAGCATGCCTGCATCTCTTCACGAAAACACGCATATCACATTTCCGGAATAAGGCATGGTGCCCTTTTCAATGTGGAAACACAGGGATGAAGAACTTACATGAAGGGTGGAACAGCATGGTTTTGATTCCGTGACTTGGCAGATTCTATACCCTTCCTGTGCCAATCCTGCTCTGGGCCCGTGTTGGCCTTTGCTTCATTGAGCACGCTTAGTTCTATGAGTCTGTAGATACACGACAAAGGCCCACCTATATGTTCCTCTTTCGTACAAAGCACTCCTTCCAAAATGAGATGTTCCATGTCTTCGGCTTCATTTCACACTGGAAGCAATTGACTGAGGCTTTTTGATGGAGGCAGCGTGAATTTCTTCACATGGTCAATATGACATGCCTCTGCGCATTTGGACCCTATGGCCTTGGATTTTGCTTTTGGCACTTCCACAAGGATGTTGGTCGAGCCCGCTGCCGCCTGCTACAAATGCACAAATCGCATCAGTCCTTGGGTATAATAGTATATCATACAGTATATCCCATTTCCAGTAAAAGCGGATGATGATGGTTTGTAAAGACCTTTCACGCAAGTATTATTGATAATAGTTTACCAACTTTGACTGATGGGGACACACCGTAATCAGTCCACAAAGAATTAAAGGACAATAAGTTGAAGTAAAAATACCCAGTTACGTTACGGACTCATGCCTTGCAACCCTGCTTAGCAGGCCTGCATGATGGTCTATCCCTAAATCACTGCAACGATTGCATCATAGTGCATCCCCCAAGGCCATGGAACATTGAATATTCCAAGAACCGTGGGGCACTCGTAGAATAGTTAGTTAGTGTGCCCGAAGTACGTATCAAAACCCCACAAAGTTCATCAAAAGGTCAACAAATGTGGATCAACCAGGTTTGTCACTGAGGCAGCTCGTGTTCTTTTCTTTTGGACTGATCCCGAGAGTTGGAACTTTGACAACTGAGGGTCAATGGCGGATCTGTGTTCGGCTGACAAGCTGATCTAATGAATACAGGATTACCAGGTGCACAAGCCCGCTTTGACCTGCTTTCTTGACCCAATGTTTGCACACCCAAACCCCATGACTGGGCCTTTTTCGGCCGCAAAGTCCTCAATTCATCCCGCCGGTGTGCAAAGGTGCAGTTCTGACCTTGCCTGGCACACAGGTGCATTCAGACGCACAACTTGATACGGATCACATCAGACTTATTGATACGAGTAGGGACAAGGACGCTACTAGGGGAACAAGAACGCTACGAACGGGGCTCCTGGCCTTACTACTAGGAGCAAGGACGCTACGAACGGGGCTCCTGGCCTTACTACTATATAGGAGCAAGAAGCTACTGGGAACAAAGGGCATCGCTACGAACGGAGCAAGGACGCTAACGGGGCTCCTGGCATCGCTACGACCGTGGCTCCCGTGCTGTCGGGCTTGGGGAACACCGAGACCGCGTTCGACGCACTGCGCAAAGGACAAGAACCAGAGGTTGAGCAACTTGTGCAGTGAGTCTTACGGAGAAACCTCCAGTTGGAGCGGCTTACCCCCCCATGTTAGCACAGCCAGTAGTTCCCATGTGGCCTTTCTGCACCTGCTCTTACCCATGGTCAAGAAGCTCAAATATGGCACTTCATTCGAGCAAGACCTATCCAATGGGGGGCTAATCATGTTTGACTGTTGCAACGATGTGAAGCCAAAGAGTCCTATATGATCAAACATGCTACGCTTCATGTTCAGTGGCTCACAGGATCAAAGCTCAAAAGAAAGGCAACAGGATGATGCAAGCTTGCACTAATCCCAACACATGACTAGATTCGTACTGTATGTCGAAATACGTTCATAGTCTTTAGCAGCTCTCCTCTTGTCCAGTTGACTTTCATCATCCAAGGCACATACACTCCCCAGATTGAAATTTCTTGCAAAGCCTCATGTCGACATGGCATCTCTCTTTTCCCTGTTCCTCTCTCTCTCTCTCTCAAACCGGCTAGCAAGAGGGAAAACATCCTTACGCACCAGCCGACTCTGTTGCCCTTCCAACCCAACAAATACAGTAAACGCGGATGAACATGCATATGAGATATCATGACGTGAATCTATAGAGACTGAGCTGCTGCTTCCAAACCTATGGTCGGCACTCAAAGAGAAAATCACAACAAAAAATAGAAAAGGTCCGTTGAAGCCAAAATCCTGCAGAACTCCGCAAAAAATATCCCTCAAATACTACACAGCTAGCAGTTCCAGTTCTTGTGGAAAGTCTCGTTCACCTCAAACAATAGACGGAACAAGTTAACTGAGTGGACTTGGATGGACTTGGGCGGGCTTGAAATACCACAACCAGTCGTGTCGTCTTAACACACATCGATCGCATCGAGGTCCGCCTGCGAAACAAACGATACGATCATGTCGAGGCCCCCTTTGGCTCAGTGGAGCAGAAATGTCCACCGGGGAAACACTTCTGACGTCCGCAAATTGTGCCCTAGAAGCCAAAACTCTTGCGCAGATTCCCAAGGAAGCTTCTAGTTACTAGAAAGCTTTATTGTTCTAATTTGTAGCGGTGGCCTCCAACCTACTTGCCATGGCCTCCACCCAGTAGCAAATTGTGCCCTAAAAACCAAAACTCTTTCCATGCAGCCGAAACTCTTTGTCTTCGACAAGTTTGGGGTTTCACGCAATTCGGCCTGAAGGTTTGAGCAGTTCGGGAACAGTTTGTTCGGGGTGGTGGGATGTGGTCGCAACTTCTAAGGGCTTCTACGATTGAGTGGCTGGATCGAAGGTTGCATACGGACTCGCAAAGAACACAACTCCAGTGTAGCCAACTTAACTAAAATGCAAAATCAGGAAGGGTGGATCTTTGGTGCATTGTGATCTTCTGCGATGGCTGTGTGCAAACGACGGAATTGAAATTTAAAACATAAGAGATCTATGCAAAATGACATGCTAGATTTGACCAAATGGGCCAATGCCAATTGTCTAGGGTCGACTGTCACATCTGAGATGCTGCGAGCAACGGACCGCTGCACGGTGACCGCACCTCCCCGTGGGCGAATGCGCAATTAGCACCTCGCTTGCAACTCCCTCGGGCCCAGAAGGCACAAAGCCTCGCTCGACGAGGTTCGTCCTGTTGGGCACCGAGCGCGTGACTGTTGGGCACTACTGAGAAAAACACATAGCGGCAGCATACCGCATGCCCCCACGACCAAACGCAACCCCGGATTCGGATCGGAAGGATCCGTTGCCCAAAAGTGACCAAACAGAAAAGAACAAGGCCGAAGGCCTGTTGCAATTGACCTTTTTTCTAAGGAGGCAATACGAGGCGCCCAGTTAATTAAGGGAGAAGTTCGATACTGGCTACTTAAGCTACTACAATAAGGACTCAGGATAGCTCACGCTTCGCACTATTCACCTATAGATTTGTGCGTATACAAGGGTTGACGGTTCACAACCTTTCCTTGCTCCGTCTTTGCTGCCAAGGCAACTGTGTACACCGAAAAAACACGCTTTGTTGGCGTGTTGGAAGTGATCATCAAAGGGCCTGGACATCACTGGGGGACGAAGCAGTGAGATGCTCGCTGGATCAACGCCAAACCAGCGAAACCATCGATATGTTTGTCTTCGGCTGTTGGACCGTTGGATATGATCGACAGCATCCCTCATCGGAGTGAGCGGAGATAAATCCAAATCGAACATGACATATAATATGTACCGGACGCTCTTGGGAAATGAAACTGTCCACACTCTGGTGACAAATCTAGAGCTTCCGGATGATTGAGAGGAGCCACAGAACAGATATTCTTTGGCGGGTAATCACGGTGCAAGCTGGGAGATTTGGAAACTGATTCTCAAAATAGCAAGGCCCTTAACCCGGTTTCTTTTTGGGACGGTCCATCCATGCACAAGATCAAATCTTTATCCTTTTGAGCACACATAGTTCGAAGGTTTTGCCACTCGAACAGAAAAGCAAACAGAACATGGAACACACCCAGAGCATCTGTAAGTTTCCCATGCAAAACTGTGCTGTGTGGAAGCTCAACTTGTCATTATTGCTCAACCATTTGACGGCAACAGGCAACACGCGCAGCGGCTTCGTTTCTGCGGCGGAGATGCAGAAACGGCTCACAAGTCAGCGGGTTTCAACTCGCGAAAGAAAAATATGAGTCATGAGTCATTATATAGATTCAACATGATTCAATCATCCCAAGTGAAGGTTGAAAACATCTAGAACCATGACCCAGGCAACCTTTGCCACTTTGCTAGTCCACTTTGCTCAGGATGTAGATAGAGACCAGCCAGGGTTCGAGCTCTGTGCAGGGTTTCATCCTCTTCTTATGAAAGAATCACCCCGCCTGATACATCTGGCCAAAAACACATGAGTCGCGTCCTGACAACAAAAAAACACTTGAGCAAACAAACAAACCGACCGGTGATACCGGTGATACCAGTGGTACCGAACGGGTGACCGGTGGAATGGAAGGCCGAAACTCGCCTGCGAAGGCCGAGAGATCGGCTGCCTGACCGTTGCGCCCTGGGCATTGCGCTCGCCCAAGCTCGTCTGTGAAAGTCGTTTGAGAGAAGGGCAAGAAAAAAGGACGAGTTTCCCACCAGGGTGGATCCACCCGTTGGAACTGGGTCAAAACTGCCACCTGGGGTCTGGGAAGCTGTGGAAACCACTTAGGGTGCTTATGATGGTATAATGAGGCCGAAGGAGCACCGTTGTCTGTTCTCTCATCTTGAACCAAACGGCCGCAAGGAAGCGCTAGGGGTATCTCCGATCCCCGTGTGTCGCTGGTGATTCAATTGACTGGCCGGCATGTGATATATATATAATTATAAAGAATAGATTGGTCGGGCAACCGACATCGGTGCACCGACATCCGAGTGGCTAGCCACTCGGCTCTATGATGAAGACATGGCATGCCTCCGTTCCTCTGTCTTCAAATTTGGATCAAGCACCAAACATGAAATCTTCTTTCTACCGGCCATGTCCACAAGAGTCAATTCCCCAAAACACTGCCATGTCCAGGCCTAGACTCACTGGGCTTTGGGCAAGCTGCGGCTTTGAAAGCTCTCTACACTGCTCCACCTACACTCTTTCAAAGCATTCAAAGTCACATTGTTGATTTCATATCTACCATTGGTTAGATTGTCGACAAAGTGAGCAAATAGCTTGTCTTTGCCTTAAACCGGCCTCCTTCTCACCGAGCACTGCTGACTCCAGCTGTTGGAAACATCCACAGAGTGTGACAAAAACACCGCGTCTGGAATTTTCTTTATACACTGTTTTAGCATACGTCCTTTTCAAATCCCTTGTCAGATCCTGGCAAAGATTTCACCTTGTTTGACAGATTTCGTTTCGATTGGACTCTTTCCCACCTCGGCCGGTGCTGCGGCCAAACCTTGCAACTTGGCATCTACCTCCACCTGGGACGACTGGGAGGGGCTGAGGATGGCTGAGGGTTGGAAGACCGTCTCAGCAGCCTGAAGCACCCAGCAACATGGATAGCGGGGCGGAATCGCGGCCGTGGAAGAGGGACGAACACTGGGGCACACCGGGGCACTGGGCATGTGATTGGAGAGATGCACTCCCTGAAATCATCATGACCTTGGCATGGGTTTGCGGAGTTCACTACGTCATGGTCATGCTCTTCGGAATGGCTGGTCATCCAAAACCATGGCCATGCCATCCACGTTGGCATTCTTTCCAGGAGTGTATCTTGAAGCACCCTCAAACATCTCACACCGTCTGCCGAGCACTGGTGGATCCACATCCAATTGCTCAGTTCCTGGAAGGGAATTTCCAGCAAACAGAACAACCTCAGGCGTTTGAAGGGAGCGAAGGCCATCTTCGCGATTACTTTCAAACTTGTAGCTTATTGTAGCTGTGTCTCTTGTGAATCATGAATCATACGGCTTTTATCCACACAGGGCTTGTTGTCTCGTCAGTTCGTCCGAATGTACGTCTACCGAAGCGGCCAAGCGAAGCCAGCGCCTTCTTGCTCCCTTGTGCACCAAGTTCAGATGTAAGCTGATCAACTCGGACACTGGCCTAGAGATGTCTTTGCTTGCGAAAGTGACATAATCTGGAAAAAGTCTCACCTTCAGCATCTCAAATCCACGTGAATAAACAATCACACTACAAATCTTTGACCACAGCTAACCTTGCCAGCTTTCGACTTGCCACTTCTGAGAGAACTCTTTTTAGCTGACAGGATGGGGGGAATTCATCCTTTGCTACTTATCTTCAAGCGATTTTGGAAGGTATACAGTATACTCAAAAGCCTATGTTCAAGCGATTGAAAACTCTCATGAAATACGTATTTTTATGTTATATGTTTTTGACAGGCAGCAGGCATGTACTAACACCTATACTAACATACTATCATACATGTGGAAATAAGACCCTACGCACAGCTTGCGCTTCTCAGGTTTTTGCTTACGCCCAAGTTCCATATGACAAGGCCATTACTTGGCTTGTCTTGAGAGGTTTTCTGCTCATTTCTACAACCCTGCCCCAAAAAAGATCAGCACGCTCTTCATACTAGTAGCTCTTCATTTCAAAACAAGCACTTTCTCTATGTCTGTAGCTGGCGACCCGATGATCATTTAGGCAAGGTGTTGGAACAAAGGACACAGAAATTCCTAATTCGCAGGCCTTGTTTCATAATCTAGCAATATGGTGGAAGACCTCACAACTCACAAATTCACAACCACAAATTCGACATGATGTAATGTTTTTGGAGAACTCACGCAGGTTTTCCTTGGCCAAAGCGCTCCTCTCTGCCCAAACCGGCCGCAACCGCGCCCCCAACGTCGCAGCTCTGGCTGCGGTTGTCCACGTCTCGCTGACAGGACTCCATGGATCGCACGTGAGAAGAAGTTCACACGCAATGACGCTCGCAGCATAATCGTACGCGAAGGACACACTTTGAAGAAAGGGTCGATCATGGTCGATCCAACATGTAACATATCCAACACGATCGTAGGTGCCAAGTACTTCGGTATACTTCAGAATACTTCAGATATCTTCAGATGTCTTCGGTATGTCAGCATATGTCAGCTATTCTTTGGAGCTGTCCTTTCTCCTCCGCTGAAGCTTCCCGGGCTCCTCCCAGTTGGAGAGATCCCAATGTGAAGGGGCCAATTCGCGTTCGCATTAGCCAGGCCACTTCCAAGCCGACCGCTTGGCACATCTTGCGCAACTGCCTGTTTCGACCTTCATGAATGATGAAGCGCAGTATGGCCTTGCCGCCTTCGGACCGCACCAAGGACACCGAGCATGGCCTCGTCTTGGGCGTCCTCCGCCCGATGCGGAGCCCCTCGGAGAGGCGACGCAGCTGCGAGTCGCCTGGGAGGGGCGTCACCCGCAAGAGGTACTCCTTCTCGCAGCTCTCGGGCCCCAACAAGGTGGCGCCCAGTTGATTGGAATCGGTCAACAAGAGAAGCCCCACACTCGCAGCGTCCAAACGACCGACCGGGCGGAGGGCGGGAACTGCAGAGAGATCGCTCCGAAAGGGTTCAGGCAGCGCGTCCTGAAGGGCTTTGAGGTGCAAGTCACTGGAAGTCACGTGCGTCCTGGAGCTTCGTAAAGAGGTCACCACACCAGGGGGCTTGTTGTAGAGAACCACACGTGGTGGACGGGAGACCCAGTCAGGAGGAGAAACTTCTCCGAAGCCATCCAGTTCCACCGTGTCAGCGTCATTGACCCTATGAAATGGATCCAAGACAGTTGCTCCATTCACCTTCAGCTTTCCTGCCCTGATCTTCCTTTCAGCTTCTCTGCGACTCAAAACTCCTGCCTTGCTGATGAAACGCTCCAGCTTCTCACGTTTTTGGAAGGAAAACATGAGGGTCAGTGACCATTGGGTCAGTGACCTAGGTTGGAGGCCATCGCTATTCGGTTGGAGGCCGCTTCTAGGTTGGAGGCGGGTCAGTGACGATCTCGCCTCATTTCCACGCTTGGAGACGAAGACGCCACACGAGTGGAGTGACCCTACAGGTGCGAAGCGAGTTGGAGGGCCCAGAGCCCGGTGTCCACCGCTTTCCAGACATGGAAGCATTTAGCTCCCACGCACGGTTCACTCAACCAAAGGCTTGAGCCAAGCATCCTGGCAGCATTCCTGAAAAAGAAGAATGAACAGCTCAACACATGCGGAAACGAGCTTTCCGGACTAGTTCGCTTCTACATCTGCCAACCCTAGAAGAAATGGCGAAGTCCTACATGCGCAAATAGAAATACCATCAAATGCCCTTCCCTAACCTTCTTCTTTTCCAACTCATCTTCCCCCCCAGACCCCCGAGGCGCACCTGGGCCGCTTGGTCTGTGACCCGTTGCTCCTCCAACAGGAGTTGCTCCAAATGAGAACGGCCTGAAAGGCACCGAGACAGGTCGGGGCATTTGGGCATCCCAGTATGGGAGGCGTAGCGCGTGCGCATGCACATGCTGCGACGTAATGCATGCAAGCGAAAACCAAGGAGAATTTGACTTCACCAGACCATGCTTACTTCATTAGTCTGTATCATTCTGACTTTTTTCAATCTGTATTGTTCTGTATCTGCATTACAAACTATAACTATACTTGATTGGGTCCCTCTGATCCCCTTTGCCTTTCTCACAAGACTCAGAGATCTTTCGAAGCTCTTCACTTGCTGCGGTGGCACCTTCCCTGGCCTGCGATATTCATCGACGTCCACCAAAGGGCTGGAGAGTGAAGTTTGCACATGTTCCAAGAAACTGGAGCAAAGACAGGGTGGCCAGAAAAAAAACAACAACAACATCAACTTCACATCTGACCTGGCACCTGTGGTGGGTGGTGGGCACATTCAGATCTGTGTGCTCTTGGGCGTCATTGATGCACACAAATGAGTCTGCCACAATGCGACTTATGTCCACTAACCCATACTAACCCAAGTCATGTCAGTAAGTGATAAACAAAATCCCTGGCGACTAGCTCTAACAAGAGGCCTATTGGTGGGGAAGGTCTGGTCGGCCCTCTTCCTGTTTCAATAGATATTCTCCAATCCAGAACCCTCATGCCAAGTCAAATACTTGCCTCTTGATGTTCACGCTCCAGTCTTGCTCGAATCTGTGCAGCCTGAGCACTTTGGATTAGCACACACAGGCAAAAAGGTCGCAAACAACCTGTCTGTCTTGGTCAACACTGGAGTTGTATGGTGGCCCGATGTGGCCCGATTTGATATTTGAATAAACTTCTGTCAAACACCACCCAGTCCTCTTGAGCTTTCTCCAGTGCAGCATCCTGGGATCCGCTGGCAGCCTGGGGACAGCAACATCCGGCCAACTGAACCATTCTGAGAGCTACATAATCTACAGTTTCGATCTGCTTCGGGGAACCCAAAACACCAAATTTTGGTAGTCTTGGTAGAAATAACGCATCAAACAGTCAAGTTGAACCATGCAGTGGAACTGACAACCATTTGCATTTCGCGAACTGGGCAAAAAATATCAAGAAAATAAACAGCGCACTCTACTAGTAACAAGAAACTACTAGGTTGGAGGCCATCGCTATTAGGTTGGAGGCTATATTAGTAACAAGAAACTACTAGTGACATTCAAAACATTGCCGTGGGCGTTTGCGTAAACTCGCCTCAACTTCCAAGGCATGGAGTCGCGGCCGGAGCATGGATTCCAAGGTCGCCTGACGCTCCTGGTGCTGTAAACGATTCGGCGGACTGTTGACAAATATATATATATATATACATATTAAATTTACAATATAACCCACCTCCCCCCAATTTGGATGGTGTGGTGAAACCTCTTCATACGAGGGGTGACATTCATCCAAACAGTCGACATTAAGTCAGGTGCAACAATGCAACATAATATGTGGGCTGTATAGGGCATGCGGTACATTCGTCGGGGCATTCCTCTTGCTGCAGCTCTCGGTGCGAGCTTTGGTGGTTTTGACGGACAACTTTCGGTGAATGCCGTGCATGTCCCAATATCCTTCCTGACGTGAACTTGAAACAAAATCAAAAAAATTGACACCATCTGGGCCGGAGACGAAGTAAAACAAGTGGGTGAATGTTTAATTCTCACTCAAAGAAACCGCGACCGAACACGGAAAGCGGAACGCGCGCCCTTTTACGCAAAGGTCTCGGGCCACTGCGGGCGTACGTACATGGAGTGAAAACTTCCAACACTCCACCTTGAGCTGCCTGCGAAGTCAGCAGTCAGCTCACCTTTCCATGTACAACCGGACGTACCGGTCGAAGTCGTCGTCCCAGTCGCCTGCAAGGACAACCTTGCAAAAAGTGCCATAGTCATGGCGGTCATCCATCCCCCAATGCACGATGTGGTCAAATGCCATGTGGGGGAACGATCGGCTGTAGATGGAAGCCAATCTTGTCCTCATGAACTCCTTCAGCTGGCGCGTGGTGAAAAGTCCAGCCTGGAGTACTCGACGAGCTCGCTGCTCTTCCTCCCTCTTCATATATTTGAAGAGGTTCTCGAACTCCCACCAGTCCACATCAACCGGTGGAGAATCAAATGCAGACCGGTTGTTCGGGTCTTCTGCTGCCTCGTTGTAGCCTTCAGGACGTGGTGGATCATCCACATCCATGTAAGCAGGTGGCGCTGCATCATTCTCGAAGCTGGGATCTTCTCTCTCCGAAGCCGTTGGCTTGTAGTACCTGTGGTACCCGCTCACTGCATTGCCCATAAAGTATTCTTCTCCGCTGAAAGCATCCTCTTCACTTTGCAGTACTCGGTAGTCTGCCAACGTCCCAGTCATCGGGCCCCAATCTGTGATGATGTGACCCGCTGTCCTCTGTTGCATTTCAGTCTCACCACCCTGCTCATCCATCTCCTCATCGGGCTCCTCTTCATCTTCTTCCTGTACCTCTGTAGATTGCTCCACCTGTAGTGCATGCTCCACCTCTGGTGCCCGTTCTTCTTGTTGCCTCTCTTGCAATCCTTCTTCTGGCTGTTCTTCCTCTTCATCTGTCCTCTGCAGACCTGGAGGTAAATTTCTCGCCCTTCTCACAAGGTTCCATTCTCCTCGGTTTGCTGCAAGTCTTGCCCTCATGATCATGCCAATCTCTGCAAACTCATCCTGTTGCCTTTGAAATTCCATAGTCTCTTCTTGCCTCAAGAACCGGAGAAATGTTCTGAGGTACACTGAAAGCTTCACTCGGTACCTGTAGCCAACATACACGCCGTAGAGGAACACAAAGGTGGTGTAGACAACCAAAGCCTTGATGACAAACCACCAAGTGTAGGCCTCTGCTGGTACCTTCTCATCAGTCACCTCTGTCACCGGCTCTCCTCCAGCACTGTGCTGCAGCAAAAGCAATGTCACTGCTCTCACCACACTTGTAGGGATCTTCAACCCCCAACTGCTCTTCTCCTCAACCACCGTCTGAATCATTTGCTTCTTCACCTCCTTCATTTGCTTGGCCAACATCTTCTTCTCAAGTTCCTGACTGAAAGTCTCCTCACCGACTTTGGAAAAGATCTCATCTTTGCCCTCTGCATTCATCTCAGTGATGCCGATGAGGTACATCAGGAATTCACGGCGTTGCCCCGACAGCCTCTTGGTCCCAATGTCAGAGACATTGAGGAGAGTGGGGATTCCCTCCATGACCATTGTCTCTTTCTTCACCTCAAGCTGCATCCAGAGGTACTTGATGTCAATGTGCTTCAATCTGCCCACACCAAGCCGCTTGACCTGGATGGCCTCAGCAACTCCTCCGGCAGAAGCCAAAAACTCGGCCTCACAAGAACTCAAGGCAATCGACTTCTGTGAACGTGACCAGCTTGTGATCAAGCATCCATTCAGGAACATGAAGACCGAAGAAACACTGTGCCTCCTCTTGGCTGAACTGCTCTTGTCACCAGCCCAGTCGGAATCCGAGAACACCTCAAGGAAGTCTCTATCTTCTTCTTCTACCTGGCCCATGATCTCTGCCTTCTGGCTGCGAAACTTCAATTATGGAAGCAGCAAGCCATAGTTCTCTGTTCTTTTCAGGTAGAGGATCACGTGCTTGACTTCCACTTCTGCTCTTCTCGTTGGCTTAGCCATGGACTGGCTCAGATTCCGCACAGCATGCTGGATATCAACCCGGTCTTGGCTGATGTAGAGCAAGGTTCCGAGGGCAGAACGAAACTTGAACTGCTCATCACCTTCAAGCACCTCTTCGGGAGGTCCTTCCAAATTTTCCTGTGCGCTCTCCGGTGTTGCTTTTCCTGGCCTTCTCTCAAGCTGGTAAAGCTCCATCAAGCTTGGGGTGTACTTCTCATGGGGCATCGCAACCAAACCTTCCTTTGCAAAGAAGTGGCGCTTCTTCAAACACCTCACTGCTTCTTCTGCCAGCTGTCCATCAACTGGGAGCACGCCAGATTCGCTCAGCACGAACTTCTCCTTCATGACTCGTGACAGCCATTGCAAGTGCTCCACCTCTCCAGCAATCATCACGTCATCAACATGACAAACAGCTGCAAGTTCACGATGTTCATGTCGGAAGAGTGCAGGAAGGCTCAAATGATTTCTAAATCCCCAATCAAGCAAATGATCTGTCAAGAACTCAAACCACTTGGCCGCTGCATCTCGTTGACCTGGCAAGCATTTCGAAAGCTTCCAAAATCGACGTTCTCCTGGAGCCAAAGTCAACAGCTCTTCAGGTCGCCACCATGGCGGTTGTTCCACCAGTACTAGCCTGGTCTGACTGACCAGCAGGAAGGCGTCCTTGATGTCAGCGAACATGATCTTCCAACCCATCAAAACATGAGTTGACAAAAGAAGCCTGGTTGCACTCAGAGATGAGGTCGGTGCAAATGTTTTGGAGCTTGAAGCATCTCCTCCTCTGAACTCTCTGGCAACAAAACGACACCTTCTTTTCCATCTTTTCTCTCGAACACGCCAGTCATAGACTGACCTTGTAGTCAAGATGCTGCCTTCTTCAAGTTCTTCCGGAGTAGGATCTTCCAGCACCTTCATCTTCAAAAGCCTCTCGATCTCTTCTTGTCCTGCAGCTTCTTCTATGATCTTGAGTTCCTCAGGATTCACTTCTGGAGGATGTCCTTCGCATCCACGTCTTCCTCCAAATCCAGCGATGGCCACTCACCAGCCTCCTCAACTTCCGAATAGGACTCAAGCTCTTCTTCCCATCCTTCGTCATTCACTGGATACTCCACCTGACCAATTGATGCCACATTGATGTTGCCGGCATATTGTGGTGGATACAGATGGGATGGACTTCCTTCTGTTTGGGATCGAGCTGCCTTCGTCCTCGGTTCTTGAACTTCTGAATCATCAAGAAGAGTCTCTCTTTGTTTTGGAGTCATAGGAAGCTTCACTTTCGGTGTCATAGGCCGTCTTTCTCCCACTTCGTCATCATCCAGTCCAAGCGGCATGGGAGGAATGCAAATGTACTTATCGGCTGGCTCACCTTCAGCTCCTCCTTCTGGCCTCCTCTTCTCACCTTTCGGTTCTCCTCTGGGGCTCTCACCATCTCCATGCTCTCGAGCATACCTCTCTACATCATCTGCATCCTTATCTCTGAAGAACTGACCTTCTTCTTCTGGCTGAATTGCTGGTGTCTGCAGACCACTAGCTTGGCTCTTCTTTCCAGGTCCTCGTACTCCTTTGGGGATCATAGGTGTGGCTGGCATCAGCCTCATTGGCCTCCTCGTCTGTGGATTGCGGTACGGCCTTGTCTTGATCAAGAAGACATAGACAGGTCTCCAAGGCTCACTTGTCTGTCGAATGGCCTTACCTCTCAGCAATCCAGTAGTGCCAATCACCATGTGGAGATCATCTTCGCTGGTCTTGCCAACCCACACTCCTGGAAGCCATTGGGGTCCCTGCTTTGCACCAGGTTGCTTGTTCAGGACCATGACAAACTCCCCAAAGCACACAACCTTGCCAGTGTACCTTCTGCCAAAAGCAAGTTCAAAAGGAGCTGCTTGAATCGCTCGATGGGCTCCAAACCTGTTCAGCAGCCATGCAGCATGAAGATAGGACCATTGCCAGAGTGGATGCTCACTGGTCAAATTCAACTTGCACTTGTCCTGCAACATTTCCATCAATGTCGAGGCCTGTCTTCGAAGAGTTTGGATTGCTCGTTCAACTCGACTGGTTTGGCCCTTCTTCATACTGAAAGCGACGGTGGTCTCCAGTCCCAAACTGTGGCGCAAAGTCTTCACATACGTCAGCAGCGCCTTCATAGTTGGCTCACTGTCGCCAATCACCTCCACATTTCCATAGTTGAGAGACAAGGAAAACCTCACCACATGCTCTGCCTGATTGCGCAAATCAGAGCCTTTGCCTTCCACTCGAACACACAACAGCATTCGAGTTTCAGCATCCACACCTGTCAATGAAGTCACCAACTCGATGTTCTTGTTGACTTCGTCAGCACGAGACTTGCCAAAAGCATAATCCAGTTGGATTGCAGGAATGGACCTTCTGCCTTCTTCTGAGTGGTCAAGAACTCTCTGAGGGTCCACACGGCTTTTGCAAGCAACACAAAAGTCGCACCACTGCTGGAATGGAATGTGTGTCAGCTCATGCAACTCTCTTTCTTCTGTGCTCGGTTGTCGGGGAGCACGTACAGGAACAAGCCCTTGATGTCGATGTTGTTCTCTGAACAGCCTGTTTGCTGCTGTGAAAAGCTCTTTGTTCTCCATCTTTTGGACTTCTTGGTTGATCCTCGCCCACAACGAGTTCTTGGAACCGCCACGTCCCACACCAAGGAACTCTGCTGCCTCTCTCAATGCACTCAAAGAACTTCTCTCGCTCAGATCAGTGTCATTGATCACTAGGGCATCTTTGTTCTCAAACATAGGTATGGGACCACTCCAAGGATCTCCTTCTGCATCCTGTTGCTCAACCTCCTCAGCCAACACCTCCTGTTGTGGGTTCAACTCAAAAGGAACATTTGGCTCTCCACTGAATTGGAAATCATCACTGTCAACTTGAATTCCTCCTCCAGTAGCTGTCTGCTCGCCAATGACCGTGCCAAAGAAGGAAAGCGGCTCTTTCTTCCTGTGAAGGATTGTCAACGTTTGAGTTTCCATTCCACCACACTCTAGAATCTCACCATCAGGCTCTTCATTGGTGTAGTAACGAGCGCAGTGTTCAACCAACTCCCACGTGTCATCCAACTTCCTGATCAAAGTCGACCTCAATGGCCACCAATTCAAGTTCCACATGAGTTGCCCATCCACGAAATTCTTCGTCTCATAGCAAAACCTCATGGGGTTGCCATCTTTCGTGGTTCGCCAAGCTCTGAGTCCATAGTGTGTCCAGAACTCTTCATTCAACTTCAGGATCACTCGAATCACCAAGACCTCATCATCATCTTGGGCTTTGGCTCCTCCTTCTCCATGGACCTCACCTGGCTCTTGGCACACTCTGCTGATAGTCCCATAGAGTGCTAGTGACTTGCGTTTGAAGTGAAGAGGTATCGAGCAGGCTCCATCGGGTGCATGCAAATGGACTCCTGCTTCTCCAGATCCTGGGGCTAGTTTCCATCCACGTTGAAGAAGTCTTCCCAGGCTGATCAGTGGGCATTGAACAGAAGCGACCACAAAATCATCTTCAATGATCACTGTCTCCTCTTCACCTTCGCACTCTACCTGGGCAAGCTTCTTTCCAAACGTCTGTAGACGTCCACCTTGTGCATCTTCCAGAACAGCTTTTCCTGAAACACTTGGTCGGCCACAGCTTGCCATCGTCTGAGGAAGAAGGCTAATGTCAGCTCCCGAGTCTAGTACAATGAGGGTTCTCACGTTTGCCTCACTGACCGTGCACACTTGGAAAACTCCATCCTTCTTCATCTCTTCCTCTGTCATGGAGTACCTTATCACCTTAGCATCAGTGTACCATCTTGTGGTCTTGTCAACGGTCAGGTCCGCCTCCTCAAAGTCAGACTCATCACCTACAACGAAGTAGACAGTACTGACTTGGTAATTGTCGTTGTAAATCCAACTGTCACCTCCTTCGCTCTTCAAGTCAAAAAGTACAGGAGATTGAGTCTCACTCTTCGGGGTTGCCACATGGTACAGCTTCACCTGTCGAACCTGAGGCTTTCCATTGTAAGCCGCAGTTGAGGCCGTCGATGATGCTCCACTGGCTCGGGCTTTTCCTCCTGCTGAACTGGCAATCTCACTCTCAGCAACACGGCTGTTGACCGGTGGAGCAGCATTCAGGACTGTCTGAGCACGACCCCTATTTGGACATTCATTGCCCCAATGCCCTTGTTGACCGCATACTCGACAGGTGTTTCTGTCTTGACCACCGCCTTTACCTTTGCCAAGGCCGCCATGTTTGCTCTTTCCCTTCTTACCTTTCTTGCCTTTACCCTTCTTGCCTTTTCCTTTGAAAGCTCTGCCTCCTTGCTTTCCACCATAGCCAAAAGGAAACCAAGCACCGCCCTTCTTGTCCTTACCTTTGGCTTTTCCTTTGTACTTGCCTTTGGAAATCTGTCCAACCTGATCCACTTCCATCGGCACTGGCCCTCCTGAACTGGAAGACAAGGAGCTTTGTACCATCTTGAGGTAAGAGTCACCACTCCAAACCCGGACATTCTTGTCAAGAAGCACCAACTTCTCTTTGAGGCTTTCATAGTTAACCGTGTCATCGAGGGTCATCTCCAAGTGCCGCCTCAAGTTCGGATCAACACACCTCAAGACAGTTGAGACAACCAAGTCATCAGGCATAGGGTGCCCAGAGGCAAGTCGGTACTGGTCGAGCAAAAGGTCAAGCTGCAAGAGATTCTCAAGCATTCCTCGATCTCTGGGGAAGCTTGGCAAAGCCATGATTGCTTGGCCTATTGCCATCGTTCGTGGTCGAGCCTTTGGCATGTAGAGGTTTCTTAACTGTTGCCATACCAAGAAACCATTCTTCTCTCTGGCTTCGGCTCTGATCAACTGTTGAGCAGGTCCTTTCACATAGGAAGCGAGTATGGCATACAGTCGATGAGTTAAAGATCTCACATCATCAGATGCAAAGTCCGACAACTGGCATGGTTCGTCCAAGTTCTCCACGTCACGCAGAAGCTCACCAAACCTGGAATCGCCATAAACAAGCCAGTTGGTAAATTGTTCTTTCCACGAGGCATATTTCAGTGGGTCGTCTCCTTCTAGTAGATCTGGGTTTCGAAGAACCTTGCTTGCCTCACCGAAGTTGCCATTGTCTTTCTTTCTCTCCCACTTCTCCATCAAAGCTGATGAAGCCTGAGCAGCCAAGGTTGCAGCTTCTGACATCTGCATCATCCTTGTCAGAACTTGTCGTGTCTGCTCAGCGTCCATGGCATTGGAACTGGACCACAGCATGAGAAACACAAAACTCCTCATCCGCATTCGACTTTCAAATCGTGATCTCAAACTGCCGTTCCACCTCCTCTTTCGTGCAAAGCTCAAGTGGCCCGTACGGAGTTTGGACTCCTTCTTCTTCTCTTTGTGTTTGTCTCCTGGATCATCAGTGCGCTGGCTCTCAAACAAAGAAGCACCTGAGTCACTCCACACAACATCCATACGTAGGGCTCGAGGAGGAAAGAAACAACATAGTTGCCATCACCAGTCCTGGGAAAATCAACTTCTTCGACCAAGTCAATGCTGAGGTTCAAACTGTACTCAACATCTTGCAAGCTTCGGCCGTCATAAACTCTCAAGTCAGGGCACCAATCCCCAACTTCTCGCCAGATTGGGCTCCCATCCGCAATCACAAAGCGAGGACATCTGTTCAGGTCCAGGCTCCAATCCTTGACCTCGGCCAAGCTGTAGTTGCTCTCTAGCTCAACCCATTCACCTAGGTCATGACTCCCAGGCTCATCAAGCAACATGGCACCCATCCATGCCAAGCCATCTTCACAGGTGGCACCAATCCACCCAAAACCAAATTTGAAGGACTCTGTCAGGCCGGTCATCATCTGAAAGTGCTTTTCTGGCCATCCAGACAGAAGGTTCCGATCCTCCTTGGTCTCTAGGCTCACATCCTTCAGCACCGTCAGCTCCTCCTCATTCTCGTCCAGTTGGAGATGTTCAGGTTCTCGAGCTCAACCCTGCCACCAATTATCAACAAAAGAAGTGCCAGCATCCTCAAGCATGGCGTCGCATGGGGGAGCGTGGAAGGGAGCCAGGACATTGCCTGGCTCCGCTACCATCAAAGAAACTGCGACCGAACACGGAAAGCGGAAAGCGCGCCCTTTTACGCAAAGGTCTCGGGCCACTGCGGGCGTACGTACATGGAGTGAAAACTTCCAACACTCACAATTCATAGCTGTTTACGATCCTTTAAAAGGAAACGCGCTGCGGACACAAGGTGGAGTGAGTGGCTGAGTTTGAAAAAGAAACAGTTTCGCAGCGGGGTTGACACTTAAGGGAAGCAACTGTCCTAGCAAGCAAAGTACATTGGTGGAAGAAGTAGTGCAGATTTCGCAATGGTATCCAGTGCAGTGGGGCGTGGTCAGGTCGACGTTTAAAAAATGCGGTTTTCGTGGCGGTGGCGCTGGAGGGAGGTTGGGGGAAGGGCATGTGCTTGGATGTTTCTATGCGCGGCTGCTCGTGCCAAATTTTTTGTATCGAGCAATTTTGTGGTGTTTGTTGGGGTTGTTGGCTCGCAACTCACTTGCGCGCGCAAAACTCACTTCACTTGCGCAAGCGATGTCGGCGGTGCGCCCCCATGCACTTCCTTGATCATTATAGGAATAAGAAACCATGTCCAAAACATCACTTGCGCGCACACAAGTAAATTAACTCACCAGCGCATGAACGAACCCTTTGCCCACGCTGCGACTCACTTGCGCACACAGGCATGTTGCTACATTGGACTGGCACCTTCCTCTTCAACGTGTTCCCCGCAGGTGGCTCGCAAAAGGTCTGCCATGTTGGAATAGCACGTTCCTCCTGTAAATTTTGTCCTCGGGTGGCTCACAAAAGGTCTGCCATGTTGGAATGGCACCTTCCTCTTCTAAATTGTACGCTCGTGTGGTTCACAAAAGGTTTGCTCTCTTGGAATAGCCCCTGCCTGCTCTAAATGTTACCCTAAGGTGGCTCACAAAAGGTCTGGTACCTTGAAATGGCCCTTCCTCCTCTCAATGTCACCATCAGATGGCTCACAAATGGGCAGCTGTGTTGGAATGGCTCCTATACCCGCTCTAAATTTTACCCATGTGGCTCACAAAGTCTGCTATGTTGGAATGGCACCTTCCTCCTCTAAATTTTACCATCGGGTAGCTCACAAAAGGTCTGCTCTCGAAGCCATCGCAATTGCGGAAGCGTTGCGCGGGGACAGAGTTGCGGGAGCTGATGGAGCAAGTCGGTCTTGCCACTCCAGCAGGAGCTGCTGATCTCAACCGGGCACAGTTTCACCGCTTGGTTGCTGAAGTGCGGTCTTCACCATGCACCCCTGAGCAGCTGAGCCGTTTGGAGGCAGTTGTGCCCAGCTATGAAGGAGCCTTGCCAGTGGCCCGTCGTGGTTGCAATTGTAATTAGTCTGTTTCGAACTCAGAGAAGATGTGAAAGTTGAAGCTTGGTGATGCGCAGGTGCCGCCTTTGCCTGGCGCTGCTAGATTGGCGCAAGAGCCCCAGCCAGCTCCCCCCACCATCAAATCGGCAGCCGTGTTGGAATGGCTCCTACCCGCTCTAAATTTTACCCAGGTGGCTCACAAAGGGCCTGCTATGTTGAAATGGCACCTTCCTTCTCTAAATTCTACCATCGGGTGGCTCACAAAAAGCCTACGTTGGAATGGCGCCTGACTTCTCTAAATGTTTTGCCGGGCGCCTCACAAAAGGTCTGCTACCTTGGAATGGCACCTTCCTTCCAAGACACAATGCACTGCAACCGTCAAGCAACTCAATGCAAAGAAAAACATGCAACATGCAACGCCGCCACGATGATGCAACCTTTGCCGCGCTCGAACGAAAAGCCTTCGTTAGGCTAGATCCACGGGGTTGCCGTGCTTCGCATGGCACAACTGACCATTGACTAGCATCCACGACCATTTGAGCGCTTTCAGCTTTCATTTATTCATAAGCACCATACTTCAAAAGGACATGGGCAGTCTTGAATTTCGTTGCCAGACCCATCATCAAGAGCACCTTGTACTTGTGAGGGTGGTTTGGAGGTGACCACTCGCAAGTGTCCACGCCAACAACCTGCCAGGCTTTTGGCAGAGGTCTGACAGAAGCTGGACGAATGGACGAGCCACCAAGCTTCAGCGCCTGGCAATAATCACACGTCAACTCCAAAGCAGCTCGAACTTGCCAAGCGGGACGTCCAGCTTCTTTGACAATACGAGCCAGATTGTAGGAGTTCGGATGTCCAGCCGCCTTGTGGTACTTGAGGAGTTGATGGCGCCAGGTTTCAAGTTCTTTGGCCGTTAGTTGATGCTCACGCGACGTCCGCTCATAGTCATCTTCAATCTCTTGAGGACAGAGCAATTGGGCTGAGATCTCAGCCATGCTCAGTTCTTGTGGTTGAGCGGTTAGGATATAGTTGCTTTCGCCACGTTTGGGCGACGCTCATCATTTTGCAAGGGAGTAGGCAGACTTGCTGGTCTCAATCCCTTGGGTGTGGTCATGCCTGCAGCCATCAATTCTGCAGGTGCCAACTGCGGTCTAACTTCCAGAGCTCATTCTCCAGGACTTGAAGCCAGTGCTCACTCCGACCCATAGCAGTGAGTGGGCCATTCCCAGAAGACATCCACCTCCGGGTCACTGGAGACAATGTCGAGGAAAGCTTGAACATAGCTCTTTCTCGACGTCGGTGTTTGACGAGCTCTGCTTGCCGTTCAATGCCTTGGTAGTTCAAACTGGTCCATGGACACCAGTAGGTGCGTCTAGTGACTACTAGTGGAAATCGATAGTCGCCGGGGTCGCTCCTTCAGGTACTTGGTCTGTCATAGGTCGCCGGCTTGTAGAGGTCATAGCCTACTTGATGAAGATTGATGCGCTGACACTTGAGACTTTCTTGCTCACAGGCGGCCGTGAGCCAACTGGTCGGTCCACAAAAGAGTTCCCAAACGTCAACATGGTCTCCTCGGAGAAGAGTTCGTAGTTCAACGTGAGCCGATGACAAGAGGAGAGCAGTCATCGCCAGCGTAGCCTTGGCAATCCCCAAAGGGAGAGCACAGTTGCGGCTGAATTCTTTTTATTTTGGCTTTCTCTGCAAAGGTGTCCTCCAGGGTGATGAGAACGTTTCCCTCGTCGTTCTGAGAGGAAGAATAGTGCGCTTTGAATTCGTTTTCTTGGCTTTGGCTTTTTTCTTGTCACGCATGTCTGTCTTCAAAGGGACAGGTGGATCCTCCTCCACAGGATCCGTCATTAGGCACATCAGGTTCAAAGCGAACCTGCTTGTTCACGTCCTTCATGAGGAGTGCGCTGGACTGGTCGTCGCTGAGATGATGCCCGATGGGATCAGCTCCACTTCCGAGTCCAAATCCACAGGAATCTGCTGGGCCTAAGGGCACGGGATCGAAGATGTTCCCGCTCGGCTGTCGTCATGAGAGCCAGCAGCTGTTCGGCCTCGGTGGCCTCACGTGAGCAAATAGGGAATGGTACAGCTCTTGGAAGCTCTTCTGCTGGGACGGCTGAGTCTGGAGTCCTTTGATCTGGTCTTCGGTCTCGAACATCTTCATGGTGAGGTCTGGTCTAAGCAACCGGTCGGGAGGTCGGCTTGAAGCTTCTCCAGGGCCTTCTTGACAATGACGGGGTTCACCTGAGCTGCCGACTTCCCATGGTACCCTGTCGAGGCACATAGCCCACCCTGACTCCGCACACCATACAAGACTTCCATCCGGCGAATCCGTTGGAGCTCTGTGCGCTTGCCGTAGCAGGGCCATTGAGTCTTCTCGCTGCGAGGATCGTCCTTGCTCACTCCATCCGGTTTGTTCTCAAAAGCAGAATAACCACACTCATCAAAAAGAACTGCATGAAACTCCAAAAAGGTGCAATCCAGCATGCTATATGCATTGATGGAGGGTTTTCCCGGTGATTTGCCTTTGCCCTTGCCCTTGAACATGGCGAACTGGTCATAACCAAAAGGAGCTTGCGGCAATGGCCACTCATCTGATATGCGTTCTTGGCTTTGCCGAAGCGACTTTCCTTTTCCTTTCGTGCCAAGGAACTGGTCCAGTTCAGCTGGAGACAAGAACTTCCTGGAGCCCTTGCGAGGTGCTGACTTATCAGGACAGTCCTTCGCAAGATGTGGTCCGCCACAAATGAAACAGCCACTGTTGGACGAGCTAGAGTGCTGTCCGAAGCCACGAACTTGTCAGAGGGCGGCAGTGGCTTTCTGAGCCTGTGACCAGGTTCGGCGAGCTTCCATGGCCATGGCTTCTGCAGCCTTTTCCTATTCCAGCATTCCTGAAGCTCTGCGTCGTCTGCCTCATGAGAGGCGGCAGGAGCGTCAGACATTGCTGAGTCAGTCATCTCAAGCTGCCATTGCTGCTGAAGGCCAGGTTCACCAGCGGGAACCGTCATCATGGTACCATTCATCATCCCAAGCTGCATACTGGTTGTACCATGGGTCCACTGCCTGCTCAACCCAGTGGTTTGTTGAAGGATCGCTGAGAGGTCTGGTGACTCTGTCGATAGCCCATCAACCGTTCATCCCACAAATTAGCCAGAGCATCAGCGATCTTTTCATATTCCAGCGTGCTTCCTGTCGTTGCCAGGATGTCACGCCACTCTTCTTGAGTGAGGGAAGCCGCCACAAGCAACCTCCAGCCTCGGAGGACCTGCATGATGAAGGAATCTTGAGGCCCAGGAGAAGAATCCCCAACAACTTGCGCACGCTGAGTAAAGCCCAAATCAGAAATACCTGTGGCACCAACTGTAGCTGCTGGGATGGTTCTTCCCACTGGTGAATCCGGTCCACCAGCATAGCCATCCTCGCGCTCAGGAGCGCGATGACCGCCGTCTGAGCCATCTGGCGGTCCAATGCCGTCATTGATAGCGATCAGACTGTCTCCACAGGCGACCATCATGGTCAGACTCATCAGGAGGAGGTGACATGTCGGGGAGGTCAAAGTTGCGAAGCGCAGGATCATGACCTTCTTTCTCTTCTTTCAACTGAGCCGGTGCTTCTGCAAACTCTTCAAATCCTAAGCTTTCACGAACCAAAAACTGAGCGATGGGTTCTTGCGGTCGACGCTTGAAGGAGAAGTACTCCGACATGATTGCTGCAGCATTAGGCAACGACTTCCTGACCAACAGACTTGCCAAAAGACATTGTAGCAACACTTTCACACCATCAGGACCTACAAAGTCCTTCTGTGACCAACTCATGGCCAACAACCTAGCTGAGCCACCCAGACGACTGATCAGCTTCGGAGCCAAGTACTGCCGCTGTGCTGGCTTAGTGCCACCAGCAAACCAGGAGACCTCTTTAGATATCTTCGCCAAGTTCGACTGGAGCCATCCCAACTCGGGATCTTCGAGTCAGTTCCATCCTTGGACATCATAGTGCCACACGAAGTCACGCAGGGTATTCAGGTACTAGAGCTCAATTCCAAAGGCAGCTGGAGCCGGAGCTCCGCTATTAAATGATGTAGGTTCTGGATGGAATGGGACTCAAGTCTCAATGCACGACCAACTCACGCCAAGACACAGTGCACTGCAGCCGTCGAGCAACTCAATGCAAAGAAAAACACGCAATGCCGCCACGATGATGCAACCTTTGCCGCACTCGAACGAAAAGCCTTCTTGAGGCTAGATCCATGGGGTTGCCGTGCTTCGCATGGCACAAGGGCGCCTAAGATTTGCAGCCGAGAGGAGCCGAGGTGAACTCATTGAACTCAACCTGCACAAGACTGGATTGGTCACAATCAAGTGCAGTTTGCTAAGCTGCTACCTTGGAATGGCCTCTTCCTCCTCTTGATGTCACGTTTGCTACCTTGGAATGGCTCCTCGCTCTCACCTAAATTTTGACTTTATTGCGTCTTGTAAGCTCCACATGTAAGCAGCGCGTACTTCAATGTTTTCCCACAGACACAGCAAAACAACCATGACATACATATGTGCAAAGCTTATTGAAACTTCTCTGTCCAATGTGTTTGTGTAGCTAAAGAATATATGAGACACGAGTGTGTTCAAGTTGCGCAGTAATGCAGACCGAACAGCAACGAATGCAGCACAGTAGACCAAACAGCAACAAAAAATCAACAAAGCAACCAGAGCAGAAAAGCAGCAAGGCAACCAAAGAAACAAAAAACAAACCGAGTCAACAGAAATGAAAACAGCAAAAACCAAAGCAAAGACCAAAAGGCCGAAAACAAAAAGCAAACAAGCAGCAAAAGCAGTAAAAGCAATAGCCATGCAAAAAAACCACAGCAAAAGCAAAACAGCTGCAAAAGAAGAAGCGCAACAAAAGCAAACAATCAATAAAAGCAAAAGCAATGCAAAAAAGAAACAGCAAAAGCAGAACAGCAGCAAAAGCAACATCTGCTGAAACAATTCCCGAAAAAACATATAATCCATTTTAAATCCCCGCCAAAACCAAAACAATTTTCTGCATCTTTCAGCGTAGAGTCTACCCAGAAATGCGCGTTCTTTCATAACGGCCCTACTAGTGAACAATGCAAGAACATATTTCATGGGCCCTCCAACGACACTGAGTAGAAATCGTGTCTTCAAAATCCAAATTCCAATCTCCTCCATGGATGCGCGCAAATTTTGCAGCGTTTCCTGCAGGGCTCTGGCTGAGGGGTTGTCAAGCCCAAGGCTGATAGTAGCTGCAGCCCAACAATATCTAGCAGCTGACATTCCCGATGGGCAATGATGAATTGGTATCCAAGGGTTAGCGATCTTGTGCAACTAAGCAATCATGAAACCTACAGTAACTTCTTGCAAACATAGAAGCACCTAAGCAAAAGTCATGCAAGTTCAACCATGTTCGACCCATGTCATCCCATGTCCCTACATGTTAGTTGGGGCTCTTGGCAATGCGCGGTCACGACCGGCCACGTCCATGTCCTGTGCTGAGGCTTCCTGCGCCTCGAGCGCCTTGGAACCCCCGTTTTGCGAGGTGGGAACGCCGAAAAAGGGGGTCAAACGGGATGGAAGGCAATTGAAGGTATTTATATGAATGGCTTTTGGGCATGGTGCTTCTACTATGTCAAGCAAAATGGAATGATTGTATATATACCAAGATTTCAATTGTCTCTTTCAGCAATGTCAGCAATGACCATCTTCACTGCCCGCCTGGCATTGATCTGTGAGACCTGGCAGGCGCTTTCTGGCGGTGGTCGTGGCTGAGTGTCACTCTTCGCTACCAGGTTTAGTCTGCGCATGTCTGCGCGTATGGAACAGTGGTGGACACCTGTTGCACTTGACAACAGCAAAGCACACAAATCAGCTAATTAAGTCGAAAGACTTGGCAAGCTCTGAAGCAAAAAAGCAACAAAACGACAAACAATACATAAAACTATAAACATATATTCATATATATATATAATTACACACCTGGAAACCTAAACAACCAGAAACAAACGGATGTTTCCCAAACAACCACTTATTATGTAAATGTAAAAGATCTCGACTGTCCCATTGGAACAACCAGTTGTTTCTGGTTGTTTGCGTTTCCAGGTGTATATATATATATATGTTATTTTAATATGAGACAAAGCCTCCAACACCCGTTGAATAATGCCTACAGGTTGAACTCAGGATTTGAAGTCCTGGACGAACGCGTTTTCAAAAAAAACAGTTGTCATATTTATATAGTGTGGCTGAGCCACCCCATAAAAGTATGGATTACCAGACCGGTATCTTCGCCATCCTCCGCTACCAAACTGCGATGAAGTTGACCCTGTGGCGAGTGAAACGTGACAGCAACTCCATCTGGCTGTTTCCCAACCGAACTCTTCTCCCAACCTATTGGTGTTCCGGCGACTGGAGGACCAGAGTGAATCCACAAGCGGTGGCCCGCATATGGGTATGTGTGTGTGTTTATCAAAATTGGGAGACCTCCCAGTTCGACCCCCCTGGAAGAAGGAAATAAACATAGAAAGCCATTCAGACCGCATTAAAAACTACACTCATATTACTGTGGTTTGCATAATAACCTTGTTCTCACTCAGAGGTCAAGAGCTCATGGAGTGATCTCCGATCAGTCGTTGAAGGCCACAGCTCCTTGCTCCTATACCTCCTTAGATGATCTTAGATGGAGATTTTGTGAATGAGGTGCTGAACTTGGCCATGATAGGTCTTGGCATGCCTTGACTTGACACATCTTGACACATCACAGAACCAGCTGAAGCATCTTCGAAGTCGAGAAGTTCTTCCAAGCTCTTCTTCTTCACGTCATGCCCACGTGTTTAGTATCACCTAAGCCCGAGATCGTCATGGACTCCATGACCCCCCCCCAAGATCTCTCCCTGTTGGCCTGTTGGGTTCAGATATTGCCGAAACCCACTCGACCCCGAAGGCAGCCGACCCTGCAAGCGCTTGGTCTCTGCAGCCGACAAGGTGCTCAAGGAGCGCGAGGCACGCTCGGCCTCTGGGTCACATGATGTCACATGAACAACACAGCAAGCTATCTTGTTTTAACGAAGAACCCGAGTCATGTACCGCACTCTATCTCGGGCGCAACGGCCCGGGGACTGTCCATGCCACGGTTACATCGTTTGGGCGGTGAAGCCTTATGGACTCTAGAATCTATATATAGACCCCCAAATAGATAAGATCCCCACTAAACATATCATAAACATATATATTGAAAACCCCTTCTATCTGTTTGGGAACCACTAAGACTATATGATATCTATTGGAAGAACTCGAGATCACTCCAGTCTAGTTGACTCGTCCCTCTTCGGAACTCATCGGCCGATCTTTGGCGATCCGCGGTGGCTTGTCTCTCTTTTTTGTCTAAGTTCAGAACACAACAAAAAAAACAAAATATATATATATATAAATATATATGGACCCCAACAGAACCATTAGCCAGAATGGACCCGAAACAGAACACAACAGATTCAAGAATGGACCCCAACAATATGTGAGCTCGAGCTGGTGTTTTCTTTTTTCTTTGGGTTATTCTCTCTTGTTTGACTTCATTCGCCAGCGGTCCGTCGCCGCGGGTCCCCTCCGGAGACGTCTCCGAGTGGGTCGCCTCCGTCATGTGGCCATGTATGTCACCAACCCCTGCGTGCCTAGGTCTGTTTGTCGAATCCGGTAGGAGGCCCAACAGAATCTGTGGCAACATGAATCAACCAGGTTCCTGGGCCGTGTTCAACCTGTTTCAGAAAGCGCTCGACGCTTCAGCATGCTCGTGCGCTCCTTCTTCGCTTCGATGGAGGCTTCACAGTCGCTGATGAGGACCTGGACATAGCCATGAAACCTGGTATCCATGCCATTAGCACTCTACACTGGTTTGGTTGATGGTGATGGAAGAGTTTGCGTTCATGATCCCCACTCTGGCCTGCATGCGATGGCGCCATTCTCGAAGATTGTTGAGATCCCGCCTTCAGTTTCCGTGGAACAGCAAAAGAATGCATGAAGTGAAGAGTTTTGGACATGCATTAAGTCTAGGGTGATTCCACGCAGTGGGATATTGTGGTGATTCTCAAGATGTGGTTGTTGCATGTTGTTGTCAAACAAGCCATTGCGGATCTGTGGTGATCACTGTTGACCAGTCAACTTCTGGCTCTGACTCAGAAGCGGAGATGGTCTCTTCGGCGTGCTTGACCTGAACAGGGTGGAAGTGTTCCCTTGTAAACTGCCGAACTGTTTCATTGAGTTGTTTTCAGTCGTATATAGACTGTCTGACCAGCCCCAACATGACTGTGCATGGCTGCATAATGTAGAATTGTTGCGCTTGATAGATAGGGAGACGGGAGACTCGTCATCTTGACAACCCTATGACAGCAGGCCTTCTGAAATTGGAAAGCTTGGTCAGTTATCGCCTCCCAGTCTAGAGTCCAATGTCTTCCAGCCATCATTGCCTCTTCAGCAAGGCGTTGCAGTTCCACTCGAATCTTGCCCCGCTGCTCCTGTATCTCCCGGCCTTGCTTGGACTCTCCTTCAGATTCTTGGCCGCTGGTTTCACTACTCTCACTACTCTCCTTCAGATTCTTCAAAATAGATCACGAACCCCACACCACAAAGCCACAAAACGAACACTAGCAGCAAGACATGCAAAATACAGTGCCCCCCCATTATATATACTATTGGCACGTTGCTGAAAAAAAATAACATGCTCATGTATACATTCCTCGGCCACCGGTGCCACTTCGGCTCCTTTCGAGTCAGCCCCCGGCTTTTTTGCAAGTGAGGGATCGAGCACCCGCACGCTCGCTGTGGAGACCGTTGACCTCTTCCCCAACCTGAGCGCAGCGAAGGCACAAGGGTCATATCAAGCTGTACGTTGTCGTAGCCACGGTCTCATGCACAAGGGTCTCATATTGGAATTTGTATGACAAGGATTGCCAATACGGTTCAAGCCGACGTGGATGAAACAAAATGGTCTTCTAACATAGGTTGAACGATGATGAATGAAGTGTTTCTGTCACTGCAGAAGTTGGTCAAGTGCGACAACAAGCAGAAGAGCCGCTGCAAAAGGCAGATCAATGAGCTTGGTTTGCGCCACTTGCGCTGCACAGATCTGGGAAAGTCCATTTAGAAGGCTGCTGTGATATGGCATGCATCTGTTTCAGGACACCGCGAACGTCGAAAACCCTTTATACAATAAGAGCCCGTGTCACGTGTGTTGCTTTCGTGCACATCAATTGCTCCCAGTCGAAGCTGCCGCAAGTAAACCTGAGGATGTGATCTACAATCTAATGCAAGCACCCCCTGTTTGTAAAGGAAAGTCATCTTCCAAGTGGCCACATGTGTGTGAATCAGAGTGTAGGACTTTTTGAAAGTGATTTATTTATTTAGGCTGCAACACGCTGCAAAGTTTGTATCCACAAGGCTCAATATTGCGTTGTCATGCCATTTGGCCCCGCAAAAAAGTTGAAAAAAACAAAACGTCAACATGGACCCGTTGACATCAGCAAACCATATCCAAAATGCAATGTTCATGACATGTCCAGAAGCACAATATAGTGTGGCTTATACATGCGCAACAGCAATTTACAAAAAAAACAAACAATGGTGCAACTTTGCAAAGACTGAGGATTATAGTATATAAAACATTAATATGTAAAGACTGTGACTAATGGAGCAAACAATATATATGTTCTCAATGTCAAACATGCATTTCCGACTTTCATGGAACATAACATAATTACTTTGCAAGGTGCGCAAAGTATGTTGTCCTCCTCGCCCAAAAGCACTTAGTGCTTCAACCAAGCACTGGACTTCTTCAATCTGCGTGTCCAGATTTGGCAACTTCTCTTCCGCCTCGCTGTATATAAATTCCACGACCACGCGGCAAAAAGACGGGAACATGAGAGATTTTGTGAGATTCTGTGAAGAACATGACCATCTGTGATTCCCATGAGCTTTTGGTTCAATCACCAGCGCAAAACAGCGGCTGTTGGTTTTGGAAGTTCAGGTGCAATATGTACTGCAACTGCTTAATTTGGAGTTCATTTTTCAGGTCCAGTCGAGCCCTCGCCTGAAGGAGCCGCTGTTGTGCAGCACGAATGGCCTTAGACAGGTCTCAGGACCATTGTAACCTTCACCTGATTTTACACTCGGTTTCTTCACACTTTCTTGGATCATACCCCCCCCAAATTGCACAGGTGTCTGTCCCCAATTGGAGCTGCTTTCCAAAAGGGATGAGAACACCCAATGGCCACGCTACACCTTTCTTCTCAATTACCTGTCTGATGTTGGAGGCCACGCGCCGCGGTTTGAGGTCTAAGACCTACAACTCCTACAACCAACAACGAGCTCCGAGCGAAATGAGTTCCGGTGTGGGGGCCTCGCCTCCGCCAAGGAGAGTCGAACGAAGCGCTGGGGATCTTGAAAGCCGCCCGTGATCACTCCCTGTCCGGCGCCGTGTCAACGAGAAAACGAGCGGCGCACGAGCAAGAGGAGGAAACGCGGCGGAAGGACGTCTGAGCATCGAAAAAATGAGTCGCGGAAGTCAGTTCCAATGATCATGAACTAATTGTATCTACTTGTAGGATTTGAATCTTCTGACTAGAACCCTTCCGGATGCTTTAGGCTTTCAACAACTTCTTTGGAGACAAATGCACCAGCTCTTGTACCACAAGACTGGACAGTCCCAAGGAACTGCGTCACATCGATTCACACTGCAAAATCCGCGTTTTCAGTGCCTTGCGACTCACACGATCACCATCCAATGCGATGGCATCAATGCCATGCCGCCTGGCCACCTGCGCACCGGCGTGTTCCAGTTACACCCGGAAAGATTAACATGGAACCTGAAAATGGACCTTTGGAATCCTTTGGAAGATGATGTTCCTCTACAATTACAACCCCGTGGTTTTCAGGTTCCATGTTAATCTTCCAGGGTTTAAACGAAAGCGAATAAAGGCCAAGAGAAGAGATGCCCCAACACGATCATCCACCAACCAACGGTATACGGCGGGTCGTATAGCCTGGCCTCTTCACAAAGCTCCATTGTACGGCACACCACCGCCTGAAGTGCTACGATTGAATGTTTCTTGACCTCTCAAACAACAATGTAAGCTGACTTCCGCCACCTTAGTAAACCGCGGTCAGCTCGGACCGCAATCCGTCTAGCAAAGGTGAAACCACTCGTCTGTCAACTCTGGGAGAACAAAACCTTAGCACAAGAAGTTCACAACAAGCAAACATCTTACGCTACTATCAAGCAGTGCAATTAACCCGTGAAAAGGAACACGTGCTCTTATTCTCCATCATGTCCACTCTGGCGTGATGGTTAAACCACGATGGTTGGCGCCTTCCCAAAGACTTGCTGAACTGCTGGGCGGACCCAGTCTGGGCATTTCACCACCGAGACCAAGGGCTTGACCTCGGACTTGACCGGAGCGGGTGTGGCGGCAAGTGGTCGGAGGGAGGGGAGCGGTGCCTCGATCCCTCCGCGGCTGTCCACACAAGAACACCGCCACTTCCAAAGACGCATATGCATCGATCATATATACAACGTCAAAGGGGTCAAGAAACTGGAATTAACCCTGAAATAGCTGAGCTGGGAATTGTGCTGAATTCTCACAATATTCTGATAAGACCGTCGAACGGCTACTCGGCTCTGAAAATTCAGGGTGGAAAGACAATCTGGAAGACTCACTCCCTAAGCAGCTGGCTCCTTCCATGTTTGGGAACGAGTGCTCTCTGAGCGGAAGCTGACCTCATGAGCGCAGCGCTGAACTGGCTAGGCGGTTCAGCAATGCCGTCGGAGAGGTAGCTTTCTTTAGATTCCATGATCGCCGCTCGCTCCATGCTGTGAAGCATGGTTTCTCATCGCGGCTACAAATATGTTGCATTCATCCCAAAAGCCAACCCTACTTGTCCAACCAGTCCAAGGACCAAGCAAGCAAAACCTTGTACTCATGTTCGAACTGATGTTTGCATTTTCCCGCACCCCGTGAGGTCGGCGTTTGACCTAAACCGGGCAAGCCGGTACCCCGTCCTTCGTTTGACACCTGACACAGTGTGCACACCGGGCCAAGGCATCGGCTGATGGGAGTCACAACCACTGCGCCCAAGCGGCGTGTCCTTGACGGGACATGCAAACGTCTTCGCTACAGTGACACGCCGAACTGGATGTCCAGGCGTTCTACAAACTTATTGGACCTATTCAAATTGAGCAATTAGAATAGATTCATTTCTCAAGATCCAACCAACACGTCACATGGTACTGCTAATCGGAGGCACCATTAGTTCTTTTCACACTTGACTACAGATTGGCAATAATAATCTCTCCTGTGAGGTTGTGCTGTTTCCAGCTTCGATTTGTCTGTTTTGCCATGGATCGGAGGATGCTGGCAGAATCGCAAAACAGCCCAAAATAGACAAATGCTGCAAACTCTTGATGTGGTGTGGCGTCGTTGTCAGAATTCCACCTCCAGTTGCTTTAGAGCTAGAGGTAGTTGAACCGTCAAAACACCCCAGTTGTTTTTATCACCTCCCAGGTGCGCCTCACGTACTTGACAGCTTCAGCGGCAGCCTCATCATCCATGGCCTTGAGCTGATTTCAGTGTGGAGTACGTGATTCTTTGTCGTGTTCTGTCGCCATCCACCACGAGTTGTCCACTGTCGCCCAGACGAGCGTGTCTGACGAGCGTGTCTGTCTGTGCGCGAGCTGGAGAGCTGGAGAGCTCGGTGCTCGGTGCTCGGGAATGGGCCCCATTCATTGGACAAGAGAAAAACGCCTAATTCCTGCAAACGATGCAGACTTGAAGTTGCAAAGAGTGGAAGTGTAGCGAAGCTTACCTAAAGAAATGATCATATACTATAATTATAATGTATATAGTCGTACGAGTAAAAAGAATTACCAAAAGAGGCACGTGCTGAAGGTTTCAAACAGATTGCACGACATAGGTCAAGTTACCACTACAAACTGAAAACAAATGACTGCACATGCTTCAGACTGTTGGATGAATTGAACATTGAAAGGTATTCCGGATTGAAACTTGCCTGGGAATAGTAAGGAACAGTTATATGAAAGAAGGGTGGAACATTCAAAACGAGGAATGTGTTAATCAACAATTGCGGGAAGGCTAACGAAATAATGGAACAAGGACTGACTTCAGCGCAAAAAAAATACGATGAAAACAACATCAGAACTATCTGCAGGAACTTTGTGAATAGTATTTTTGAATTACGACGCCTATAGAGAACTAGAAAAAAAACAGTCCACCCAAATGTTCAGTAAACTTAGGTGCTTGTTGTTTTGAATATGTTCTGTAACATTTTGGTGATTCTGTAATGCCGTTTTATTGAACAACTTATTATTCATCTTGGAACACAAGGTCCCAACAGGCTTTAAAAGCTATTCCCTTTACTATAGTGCAATGGCATAAGTTGAAATGAAATGCTTCTGAGTTAGGAATCAACTATGTTGTACGATAATCAAAATCATTTGGGAATGACAAAAACATAGAACCTGAATCCAGAGTCTTCGCAACTGGCCAATGCGACTATGTGCGTGTAAATCTATTTTATATGCTGTCCCCCTTCCAATACATGTGCATCCCCCGAGCCAAAGTGGTTAGTACAAATAGATCAAGAACAATATCTGTATAGGAGGTATAACTGGAGATTTTCAGATTTTCAGAATTCAAGATCGCTGGAAACATTCAGCACAGGAAATACCTAGAGATATCCAGATATCTCACTTCATGCCAAGTCAGTCCATGCCGTATGCAAGTGCATGTGTGTGTGTTGGTGTATGTGTATATGCCGAATGTGGGTCCGGGGGGGGTCCCCTTAAATGTTTTATTGCAAATGTAGAAACATGCAGAAACATACAAGCTGCTGCGAGTGTGTTGAGACATTGATTCCAAGACATTTAACAGAGAACCAGTCGACCATGTTCAGTTGTTCATATTAAAACACGTCTGCAAAAAACAGATGAACGTTCCAAAGGAATTGAAACGGGAAAGCAAAACAATGCGATGGACCAGCAATTTGTTCCAACTGAATCAAAAAAGAACGCAATCAAGAATTTGGCAGGGCTCTTTTGCAAAGAGAAACAACAGGCTGCTTGAAGGACATGAAAAGGAGTCAATCTGGAGGTAACATGACATCAGGGAGTGGCCTTTTTGAGGCGAACAAAGCGACATGTGCACTTATTAACTACGGTGACTCCGTCTCCTTGACGTCGTACAAGTTAGACTTTGAATATGGCAATAATTCGGCGATAGCTAATCCCGAGTACCTATTAATAAACACTCCCCAATTGAAAAAACACCACGTCCGAAGCCCTAAATTCGGTTTATTTTGTGTCTTTAAATTACCGCCCTTTCAAGCCGCTACTAAACTACCAACATGGTCGATTTTGGGGGTAGTTTCTTTTATTAGGTTCCAATAACAACTGCAACTGCCCACACCTGTCCGCCCTGTGTATCCACCAGGACACGCAGCGTTTACACCAGCAGGTTTTCCTTCCTCCAATGGCACGGACTCACGCAAACGGACTCAGCTTTGGTTGTTAGTCTAATGAAGAATCAGTATTCCAATAAAGGTTTTTGTAGGGGAAAAGGAAGACCCCTTCGATCTGGAGGTTTTTTTGAATTTTTGGTACGAGTTTAATAAAGGATCTTATATAAAGTTTTTCGGGATGACTTTTTGGTTTTGAAGCTCTTCCCAGGTGACCCTATTTTGGACCCCCCCAATTTCAGGGACCCCTTAATAGAAAAAATGCGACCGAGTTTATCTTATTAGGGGGGGGGGGGCGTGTTTATTAATGTGTGGACCGGATTATAAATTCATATAAATTCAAAAGACAAAGGTGCAACAGAACCCGTCGCACATGCAAGCAAGCAAGATCCCCTACATTACTAGCTAGTCAGGCAGTTGATTGGATGATTGACACTCAAAGCTCTCTGGGTGCAAAGCCAGTACATTGAAAAGGGCAGACCCCGCAAAGCTCTCTACAGCCGCTCGAAAAGTTGCAGAAACCTGCTTTCAGAGTCTGGTCCGCATGCGAAACATACTCTGGTACGGATTGACAGCACAGCAGGCGGCAGCACTAGTTCCTTTGAATGAAAGACCTGCAAACACAGCAAATATGGGGCCACCAGATGATTTACATGAATTGCAAGAACTTCTTAGCATATCCATTGCATAGCAACAATCAAGCCCAGAGGGTGTATTGGCAAACTTGTCAAACTCTTTGCATATCTGCCTCGATGTGGGAGAGCAGTGTGCCGCGAATTCGATCTTGAAGCCCCTGCTCCTGCACTGAGGCTGTCCATAATCGCCAAAATGCTTCTAACGCGTGGACGTTTGATTGGCTTTCCAATCGCCCAATCAAATGAACGCTGCACAGTCAAGGAACAAACACACATCCAGCACACGGCAAACTTGTTGTGAGTGACTTGCAATTGGGTGATTTGTCAACTCTGCAATACAACATAATCATAGCACCCAAACTCACTCACACACTCTCTCCCCCCTCTTTCTGAGTTGCTGCAAGCCAAAATATTGTCGTGGAGTCTGAGGATCTTGCTGAAATCACTGAAATATGCTGACATCTATGCTTCCCAAAAACACCCCAAAGCCACCACAATCAACAATCTTGATGATGCTCATGATCCACATCATTATCCTCAACAGCGGAAGTAGCGAGCACATTCGGGTCACCACCGACCGTCCTGCGCCCAGCGCATCACTGCAGTGACAGCCTGTGACGAATCGCATCAGACGCGAAACTCGTATCGGATGTGGTCTGCCGAGTTCGTCTGCCGAATAAGTTTGGGCGACCTGATGCTCCAAATGAAAGAGAGACCAACATACTGCAACAACTTTTTCCAAACACCAGACACCCACAAGCCAACAAAACCGAAGAAAAAGGGTTGACTGGGGGCGATCCATAGAGCTTGAGTCTAGATCGTCCAGATCCATGGGAACAGTCGTAGCAAGAGCAGAATGGATCTAAATCCAACTCAAAACTAGTAGAAACAAGTGCCACGCTAGTAGTAACAGGTGCCTTACTAGTAGTAACAAGTGCCACGCTAGTAGAAACAAGTGCATCGCTACTAGTAACAAGTGCCTTACTAGTAGTAACAAAAAGCTAGCTATGTATATTGCATATACAACCTGGTTCTTGCCAGTGCTTTGTTCTCCAAGTTGCCATCTCGGTGCTTGAATGAAATCTGACTGAGTTTTCCCGTGGGTCTGGATCAAAACGAAATACCATCAGTGAATGCCCAAAATAGACGAAGTGGTGTACTCAGACATGTTACTCTGCAATTGAGTGGATGATGGGTTATGGCTCCGGCCATTAACATGGTTGACGTGTTTCATGTATAGTCCTGCAACGGTATAATCATGTAACTATAGAATCCTTTCTCATCTTTTCTCGATGTATGATTGCTGTTCCGGCTGGGCATTTCAAAAAAGGAGCAGCAATGTTAGTGATTGAAAATTACGCATTCTTGTGCTACAGGCTGAAGTAAACGTCTGCAAATTTCGAGTCTGGATTTCCATGCATTTCCCAGAGCTGCCAGGGGTTGGCAAAAACATACAGTAATATGCACGCGTGGTTAGCTCAGGCTCCCCTGGCCTTGGGTCCCCCCTGTTGCTCTCAGAGGTATGCTGTGACATGCCACCTTTGACTCATCTAAAATAATGATTTTCTTGAGAATAAAGCTCTATTAAGCTAAACTGCCATGTTTCAATGTTTCACTATTAGTGGTTAATAAATAAGCATTAACAAGATCTTAACAGGATCCTGGTAGTGAGTGGTTACTTTCACTGTTTGAATGAGGGTGGGGGCCCCCAGCTCAGGGGAGCCCACGCTCGATACACGTGAACTATGAGTAACTGCGTTGTCAAATGAAAGTAATAGTCCAGATTCAATTGATGACCATTGTCAATGAAAACGTGTGAATACACCTGGACCCCCAGCATGTACATCAGCGGCCCCACTTGCAACTCCTCTTGACATACACTGAAGATGGTGTTGAACAGAAAGAATTCCATCATCTTCAATCCTCCTTCTACTTGAACTACCGCTGAACATGAGAAAAAAAAAAACGGCCTCAGCCGGCACCACCGGTCCCCTCAAGCCTGGCAATTGGCTCTTGGCATGGTCCCCTCAAGCCGATATTGGCTGGTGCGCGCCTCCAGCTGTTCTGGTCGCCGTTTGTGCGGGGATCGTCTGCGGAGGTCGCTGCATCCCTCCACCCCAATCGAGGCAAGTCGAGTCGAAGCATTAGATTTAGTGGGGAGATGTGGGGGTAACTGAGCTAGGGATCATCCAGATACACTAACTCACGCTGATGTCGGATTTTGTGTCTCTGGAAGACCAGCCGATCCATCCAAATCACCACTCTGTCCATTGAGAAAGTCAAGAATCAAGCTCCCAGTTAATTGCTATGTGTGAAGACAAGTGTCTGTATAACTGTATAGTATCTGTTACCCATTGTTAACAAATACACGTTAATACATGACGGCGTCGCGTCTTGACTCGAGCGCGTAAATCCCGAAAAACAAAGAGCTACGGCGGGGACCTGTGAATCGTCCTGAATGGGGCCTGATGGTGCTCTGCGACATCCAGTTGAGTTGAAGGCATATGACTGCGTCATTCCAAGGAAAAAACTCCAGCTCCCTGTGGACGAGGTGGACTTGGACGTTTGAGTCAAAAATGATCTCTTCAATTCTTCAACCACCAAAATGCAATGGCCTCTTGACGAAGCTTTTCCACTTCGCGCTGTGCTTTGTGCCGATCCTGATGAAGCGCGTGTAGCCGATCGGAAGGGTGAAAAGGCCCAAGGATCAGTCGACCGATCTCAAAAGAGATCTGCAGATCGTCCGGTGTCCAATCTGACTTCAAGAAAACACCTCAGGACTCCGATGGTCAGGCAGCTTATATGCCTTCTTGATGATCAGGCAGAAAGAAAAACACTTCTATACAGTATAGTAAACCTCCAGTCAGGCAGAAGCGTATACTTCTTTCATCGCCCTTGACTCCTTCCATGTCCAAGTCCACTCATCCCTACCTGGTGGAGGAGCCGGAGTTTCTCGGCCTCGGCGGGCTCGCCGATTTCGATGGTCCGGTCTGAAAAACTGTGCTGGTTCGGCGACTCAGGTTCGGACGCTGGAATCCAACCTCTCACCCAAGCCACGCAATTCTTTGCCCAAGGAGCCTAACCTGGGGAGAGAACACGTAGGTGAAGCAGATTTGCTTGAAGAAAAAAAAAGAACACTAACACACAGAACCCCCAAAAAAGCCCACGTTTTACGCCCATGTATGCATTTTGAGGTTGGTCAGGGTAAAAGCAAACATCCACACATCGTGAACTTCAGAAATCAGCTCCATACTCTTAGGCCTTGAATGGTATGTGGTATTGACGTCACAAGAACTCTTTTCAGCTATTTCATGCTATTTCCATGTCGATCGGGGCTGGGTGGGGAACGCAACTGTTACTGTTCACGCGTCTCGCCGTTCGGCGTCGGTCTCGCACTGTGCGCGCGGCTCCTGCTCCTTGCTGGACACGTCTGTCCGTCCCGTTACCGCCGCCTGGTCCAGGGTGAACAGGGAGGTGGACTGGACGGGTGGAAATAGAGAGAGAGACCCAGCGACAACAAGGTGTGACAGCGAAATCAATGAACATCCAGCACATGGTAACCAGGCATGTATTGGATGCATAGTTTGGGATCAAATGATGTCAGCAACATTCAAGACACATATTTAGTAGCAGGAAAGAACGATTCAATTGCTTTTTGTATCTTTTTGTGTGCGACCAAGGATTTTTTCGATCCCCTCAACAAAATGCACTACTAGGCAGACTAGGTGCCTAGGCAAATCAACCTTTTATAGAAGAATTCGTGGAGGTGAGGTTCTGACCCAAAGCCATTGCTTGGTCACACGAGCCACGCACCACTCTGTAAGGTCACACTCGATTTGAGACTGGCCCGATGCTCAATGGGCCTCATGGGCTTGCTTTTGAGACTTCTCGCTTCTCTTTTCTCGCTCCATGCTGACATCAATCTTTCGCCTAGCCAAATGAAAGACTCTGCGCCCTCAGGGTGCGAAATGAAAGGATTCCCTGGCAAAGCATGGCCAGGCTGGTAGTGCGCAATATTCATCGGTGAGATTCGGTGAGTGGTAGTTGGTGAGGGCTTTGGTGACCTATGTGTGTTGATTTCAAACCACAAGTACCAACTGTATGCAAGGTCCTGTGCCAATCTTGGGCCTGCATTGCTCATGATAGAAAGCCTAAACGCATCTAAAGTGGCATGTGTGAGGAGGAATGCTAGGGATACGCCACAGCTGCTCCAAGCAGGTATCTCAAGATCGAAACATAGGACGAAGAAAGCCACCAATAAAATCCAATAAGACTGCGAACAAAGGAAGCTTGACTGACCAAGTCTCACATCTCTGGCTGCCCACAGCCTGGCATCGGCCAACTTTTCTTCACGCACACGGACCTCCTCGTCCAGGGCACGGTTTCGCTCCTGCGTGCGACCGGGCTCTGAGGTAAGAGCGGAGACGAAAAGGCATAGATCGTGTCAACATCTCTCCAAGCTGCACTTGTTGGGGGGCAGTTGTAGGTGGATTTCAACCTAAAAGTCAATGGCCTCCAACCCATAGCGATGACCTCCAACCTAGAAGCGATGGCCTCCAACCTAATAGCAATGGCCTCTAACCTAGAAGCTGTCGTAATAGCAAAGGCCTTCTGGCGATGGCCTCCAACCCTCCAACGGCCTCCAACCTAACACCAATGGCCTCCAACCTAGTAGAGATGGCCTCCATTCCTCCAACCTAGAATCGATGGCCTCCTACTGAGAAGCGATGGCCTCCAACCTAATTAATGCGTAGCAAATGGCCTCCAACCTAGAAGCTATGGCCTCCAACCTATAGAAGCTATGGCCTCCAACCTAAAAGCACTGGCCTCCAACCTAATTAATAGCAATGGCCTCCAACCTAGAAGCTATGGCCTCCAACCCAAAAGCAATGGCCGCCAACCGTGCATGCATCAAAAATACAGCATAATAAAGCTACTGCCTCCACAGTGCGGAACTGCTGGCGACGACCCTGTCGTGCTAACAGTTGCTCACGCTCAGCATTGCACACCTGATATCGCTGAGGCACTGCGAGACTTCTCCAATCAAACGCCACACGCAAGAGATTCTGCTCAGCAAATTGAATCCAAACGCCACACGCTTGCTGTCAAGTTCGGCCAGTGCAATTTCCACGTTACATAGCCGCCGTAATGTGTTTCAAAAGATTTTCAATAGAACCAACCCTGCTGTTGGACAGCACAGTGTTGTGATGACAATAGATCTGGAATTTTGTAAAACATGCAACACACCCCCATCTCAACGGCCGCCTGCCGTTGCTGCTCTACTGATCGCAGCTGCTCCAGGGCGGCAACCACCTGTATCAAGGCGGCTGGGATAACAAGGTGATCGCAGCCAAACACATGATGCGTGGATTTACTCCGAAAGTTTATCTGAAACCCTCCTTGTTGGTTCAACCAGAAAGCCCTCAAGCGGGGATCAGGTGTTGCTTTTTGGCACCAAGTCTAGGATTCTAGGGTCGTTCAGACATCTGCTTTCGACATTTTATATTTGAGTAATGTTGGGTACGTCCCCGTATGCTTCAGTGACTGGTTGCTGCACTTGGGCCCACGCCTGTGGCCGCTCTGCTTCCACCAAGGCACTAGCTTCTTCCACCTCGCCAAAAGACCGTGATCGCCCACAGGAACACATGTTTTGCCCATCAAAAGATCGACCCTGAACAGGCTCAAGGCGATGCAGCGCTCCGTGTCTGCAAGTCTTTGATGGTCAGCAAGTTCACACTTCCACTTCTTCCAACCTGCCTCCTTCCGTGCACGTTGAAGCTCAGCCAAACGCTCTGCGCCTTCAAAAAACATCAAGGAAGCATCCAAATCCACTACAGTATATAATGAGAAAGTGACTACCTAGAACCAACATGTCGCAACAAATGACACAAAGGTTTTTTGATGAAACACAATGACAAACAGTTTTAAACAATAGAAAATTCCCTATAAAGAAACAAAGCAGTCATAGTGAAAATCGGAAGACTGCGAAAAACATGTTGAAGTCAGTCACTGCCATCTTTCCCCCGCAGATGTTTTGCAATTTGTTCTTGACTCTGGTGAGTCTTTCGTTTTGACACCCAAACCAGTTTGCGCTGAAAAGGGGTCCTTTGTGTGCACAGTCTGCTGGAGACTCGCCTTGAAATCCGAAAGAAAATCATTGTTTTTGAAGTCATTGAAGGTTGCAGAGTTGAGAAATGTTGAAACTATATACAAAAAAACATTACAAAACTGATCTTCCTGGCTTACATGTTGTTTGGTTTCGAAGGCGGTCTTAGCCAGCCAGCCAGGCTATGAAACGTGGTTTACTCATTGATGGTCCAACGTTCTTTCCGGGAATTGCCGCTACATGTTCTTTTCCCGCGAATTATGTTCACAAATGCATCCGGCAGTTTGCGCTTCATGTCCGGAAATTAGATACCGCTATATCATGCTATTCCTGCAAAGTGTGTTCCAATTCCACACTTCTTGTTGTGACTATATATATATATTATATAATATATATTATACTATGTTGTAACACAATATCAAATACAATATATAAAACAAAATGACTCCGAAGCTGGGGATCAAGTCTTAGGAGGTTTTGAGCAACTGAATTAGCTTGCTACGCCTCAAGTAGTAGAACATGCAGTTGAACGCAAGTGTGCATCGGGCCAGACATCTTCACCAGTCTTCCATACATTATGAGCCAAGCGGCTGTATGAGTATACTCACGATATGATGCGCTTCGAAAGTATGGACACTCCAAACACTCCAAAATCCAAAAACTAGATAACCTGCCCCCCATAAAAGGAACCGAATGGAACAAACTATATGTGTTTGTTATTTACTCATTCTTTTTTCGTGGTACTTTCAAAGCGCTAGGTATATAGTGACAGCGTTTAGTCGCTGAAGATGTTCCTTTTATTATACTGTTCTGTGACTTTGCATATATGTCACAACTCAAAAAACGTCTGACTGGTCCAAAGAACAGTGAAAGAAGACCTAAGGAGTCGTGCCCTCCCAAGCAAAGCAAGCCGCTGTGCCATGGTGCCGTAGTGCCGTGGTGCCTGTTTCCTCTCCTTCTCGCTGCCGACGAACTTCCTGCCGCTGAGGACGGGCCGCGTCTTCGGGCGAAACGGACTGCGTCGCGTCTTCGGCGTTCGGAGAAGGATGTCATCGTTGGATGGTGAAGGGTCCCTCTGACTGCTGACAGCTCAACATGAAGCCCATTCTAATTTGCAAACATGCTCACAAGACCACGGCATGTTGGATAATTACAGTTTGAAGGCGTGATGCACGGCTCAGGATTGCAGTCAATGGAGGCTCCCTGGCTTCCAACCACCCTTAATTTAATAGGCTTTACCAAACAACCAGTGTTTTACAGTTTAAAATATTCTATAAAGGATTTTACACTACAAAACCAGGTCAACCATGTATCTTGGAGTCTAGGGGGCTGAGAACACAAGTTTTTGTCAGGGTCCCAAACTGCCTAGCTGAGCCTAGCTTTCCTAAGCCAATTCCACGTTTTCTGTTTCTATCAATCCCTGCTTCATCCTTCTTCCGCGTCCATGTTCTCCCTTGTCTCTGGTTCTCTCCTCCTCTGCGGCCAGCTGTGCTTTGGCCAAAGCCTCCATTGTTCGGTCACGCTCCACTTCAAGGCCTGAACGGCCGCATCGGTGCATTCGGTGGACCTTTCAAGGTTCAGATGAAGGACGCAGTGCCGGTAGCTGGTGGCGGTACTGATGAGCTCGATCATGGTTGTTTCCATGAGGTCTTGAATGGTTGTTTCCATATTGGTTTCCAGATGCATGCGCATGTGCAACTACAAGCAAGTGCAGGCCAACACTGGCTCGTCTGCGCATGTTGTTTGTCCATATTTGATTGTGGATGTCATTGCGATTTGCCCCGCGAGCCACAGCTGCGCAAGTCTCTGCCTGCCAAAGTCTCTGCCACTTGCCGCCGCTTCTCCTGTCAGAGAGCCCCAAACAGCCGGATCAAGAATCAACATCAAGTGATTCAAGTGTGCGGCGCGCAAATATTGGGCGGTCTCTGCCTATTGTCCCCTTTTTTTGCATGCACGAAGAAAGAAAGCTTATCTGCTTTGTTCGGCTTGGCTCGACACCAAATCCAAACAGTTCCAACACCGACCCGGAGCGCCAACCTCCATGCGCTCAGCGTCTGCTTCGGCCTAATCAACAAAGCCCTTTCAGAACGTTCTGGAGAAGCGATCTGATCTGATCATCTGATGATCATCTATATAATCAAATCCAATATGAAATCCAACAAAGACATCTTCTTTGATGTTCGGCTGACCTCCATGACTCATGACGGAAGCATCATAAAACAGTACACACACTCAAAAACCGACAATCTCCAACCTCTCCAGACTTCTGACGGAGATCTGCAACTTTGCCTGATAGGGACATGTACAAAACATGTCATCATGCTGAACCTGACACGTCGTCACGACTCCGCCGGAGTGCCGAGGGATTTCGTCCGTGGTGGTCCTGCTGCGGTAGTAGTAGTAGATACGATACCATTGCAATACTTAAGACGTGACACTTCTGAACTCATGTAACCTAGCACACCGCCGTGCAAACGAAGACCAATGTCTTTGTTCCCAACACATAATTACTGTAAACCATTATAGTATACCCATTATAAACCCATAGCACACCGGCACACGGAAGGATCTGGCGGAAGCGCGAAGCAGTGCCAAACGTTTCACCCCCTGGTGTGCCATGGAGTTCAACGGCCTATCGGTAGCGAATCCGTGACCAGCACCCACACACACTTTGTCGAGGTCACTCGTGTTGCGAGACCCACAAAAGAAGTTTGAGGCTCCGCAGCTGTGGTTCTGAATCTGTCCTTTTCCCAGAACTTATCAAATGAAATGCATGCAGTTGTTAAAATCTGAGAGAATTCCAGACGGCCAGCCTTGCAACTGCTGAAGTTCATGCGAGGCCTCCAGGCATCGCTTGCCAGAACGGGAGATTAGGAACTCAAGCAATGCGGCTTTCATGTTCAGGTGGAACATCTGGTTTAATTAATGTGGCATCCTCAACCTAAGTGACGTTTTCAAATCTGGTGGCAGTCCAAAAGTACTTCTTGTAAGGGGATCAAACATCTTCCAAGCCAGACATGGTGCGCCGCTTTGCTTTCATAATTGTTTTCATTAATGTCTTACTTCGGTGATTCTGTCAATTCTGTCTTGCATGAACGGTTGGAGGCCATTGCTTTTAGGTTGGAGGCCATCGCTTCTGGGTTGGATGCCAACGCTTCTGGGTTGGAGGCCATCGCTATTAGGCCTCCCGTCAAAACCACGCGATTGGTCCAGCGAAGCAGGTCACGGCGCGTGCGCCTCGCCACGTCTCATGTGGAGCACCTCAATACGCTCCTGGTGAACGGGGTCATGTGTCGGACAGCTGCGTATTCTGTTCAAGCCATGAAAGGCTGTTCGATTCGAATAGCTGTTGGATGTCCAGCTGAGTTTTGATCATACTTTTCTTCGATCCGTGATCAGTGCATACGGGCTGAGCTTCAGAAGTGGCGACCACACCACAGAGTCGCAGTGTGTAGTTCTTTCGGCGCGCGGACCGGTTTGTTTCACCTACCCACCTACACCCTACTCCATCCTCCTGCATGTAGTTGTAATTGATTGGAGTTATATAACTTTTTAAGATTTTGAAAGGGTCTTGACTCCTTCCAGCCTTGCAACTCTATGCAGTACATGATAACTGGGACAAACTGTCATACAGGGACGAGTCAAAACCTGGAGGATCCTGGAGGGCATGAGGGCATGTTTATGGTTTCTTCCTGCACTGTGTGTGTGTTCAATTTCCACCTCGTCACATAGGTCTTTTTGGACCCTGTCCAGGGTTTCTTTTTTTACCCTGTGGCAAGCTACTGGCCAGAAACCCATTGTGCTTTTCCACCCTGCGCAGGCTCTTGTTCAAACCGCATGCTCCCGCACAAGGCAAATTTCATTGTGGCCTTAAGGCTTAAGGGTTCTTTTCCAGTGCAGGCTCTCTTTCCACCCACGCAGGGTGGAAAAGGGTATTTAAGAAGAAAATAATGCAGAAAGGAACAATTTGAAAGGAATGGATGGACAATAGTCTTAACAGTGTTAACAACGTTTGTACTCACAAGGGGTTCAAGTCCAAGACCAATTTGCCCAGCTCAGCCATGGATTTTGGAGCCTCTATGGGCTCTCCCACAGGGTCCCACGGTCTCCTGTGCAGAACGCCACTCACGATCTGCCAGAGCCTTGTGCAAAAACAGTCTGACAAATTGGTCAACGCAACCCCCCAATAAACAACATAATACTGCAACCTTCCTAGCGGCCTGATATTTCTTGAAGTCTTGAATCAAGGCAGTATCTTGACAAGAAAGACCATTCTGCACGCATCAAAATGTGCTCAGTATGCTATAGTTCCATACACTGCTCCAGCACCCAAGAAAGCCGCTTCACTGCCCCTTTTCAATTATTGGCGATCCGTCACTTTTGCATTTGCCTTTGACCGCCAGCTGTATAGCGCAAGAGAAAGCTTGTTGAAAAGAAAAACTATGCCTAGTTTGGTTCCAAGCATACATGTGTGCAAATGAAATATGACAAGTCGTGTTGCGCTACTGGCTGTCAGCTACAACGCTTTGCAAATTGATTTCAGCTCACGCAGCGTGCTCTTTACAAGCAAGCATCCAGCCTTTCTTGAACCGTGCAGCTCAGCTCAAGGATAAAGTGATTACAGTAACCCAGTACCAAGTGACAACCAGGTCTAGTACACGTGCACAGGTAATTGTTGGTACCCTCGGGAAAACTAACGTGAACCCTGTCAATGGCCCCCTGCAAGATTGTATTCCTTTGAAAACCAGTGGTTTTCAGGGTCCATGTTAGTCTTCAGGGGGGGTACATGTCTGGTTTACTGTAAAAAAGGTGACAAGAAGCATCCTTTCTGGACGTCAGGGTGCTGTCCGAACCTGCAAAAAGCTTTTCTGATGCAATTTGGTTCTCACTGTTATCAACATCCAATAGGAACAATAAGGAGGCTCGATTGGTTACATAATATATATATATAAAGACTCACCCCGGTTACTCCTTTTCACCTTGCAGTGCAG
>CAXAMN010022173.1:551829-600125 GCA_963970005.1 Durusdinium trenchii
TTTCTTGCGCTTCCTTCCAGTTCCCCCAGCCCTGCCCATTCGGGCATGCTCAAGGGGTTGGAGCTCCAAAGATTTAGATCTCTCATACTGTCTTCGAAAAGCCTTAGCCTTGGCATTAGTTGCCAACTGAAACTCCGCTAGCACTGCGAGACCCTCATTAATGTAGATTCTTGCGGTCTTTGCCGCCTGCCACCTACCTGCTATGAGCAGTTTGTCTAGGGACCCGTGTTTTGCAAAATAGGAGGTGGCACCTCCCCTTCGCAGGCTGTAGGGCCTAAAAGAGTGTTCACTGAGCCCTGTGGCATCCAAGTATTCAGTAAACTTCTTCCTCCAGACATGAGCCGCCTCGCATAGTGAAGGTCGAGAACTTGGAGTATTCTTCCACTGCCAGAGTCGTCGCAGGGTATCCTCTTCCCGGATTGTCACACTTTCAGCAGCGCCTTGACGGCGACCACCGTTTGTCATGCCGAGGGAAATGACCGCGACACTCCGTGGACCTCGCTGTTCTATATGGCTCTTTTTAACTCCCAACAACTCCCCTGTCCGCAGGAGTCCATGGAAACCGAGCAGCAAAGAAAGGGCAAACAGGTCATCCTTCTTGAACAGGCTGTAGCCAACTAGTATATCTAAGGCCTCTGTGGGCAGGGGCGGCGCTCGACTTGGAATTTCGGTGGAGGACCAGGTCTTCATCAACCTCCAGGAGGATGGCAACCTCCCCTTGACTGAGGGCTTGTAGTCTTGAACTGCTGCTATGGAGTCACAAGCAAGAGCGCGGCCTTCTCCAGTTTCCCAAAGAAATTCTATGTAGTGACTAAGCCAGAAGTCAAGAGTGAGGAGGTCATCTGGGAATCGGCGACTCTCTTCACGAAGGTAGGTACGGAATTTTTCAAGCGCTTTGTCATATCGTGCTCTGGTGGCTGGCTGGACAGCGGCGTAGCGGCCCTAGTGCTCGTCGCTGCTGCTGCCGTGATGCTTTGTCTTTGCCTACTATGTGTACTTTGCTATGGCTCACCATTTCTTCTTTACTGGGTGCCTCGACGGCCCATCGGCCGGGTTTTCCTTCGTGTGAACATACGCCCACACGCCGTGTGAGCCACTGGCAAGGAGCAAAGCATTTATCCGACTCATAGTGCGACGAAGTTTGCAGCTGCTGCTGCGGCCTCTTGAGAGGGAATGGAGGCACACCAAACTATCCACCATATGCACGAATTTTGTGCGAAGAGACTTCTTCTTCACGATCCGCCAGCGAAGCGAGGTGAGAACAGCCCGCATCTCCAAGACATTGATGTGTTCTGGTGAACCCTTCCATGTCCACCCCATGACTGTCTTCCACTGCCACAAGTTGGAGGGTAAGCTAGCTCGCAATCTATGGTATCGAAGAGTCTCTTCACTCGGGGCTTGAATCATGATGTCTTCACCCTTCAAGCTGACCAGGTTCAGGAGTTTTGAGACCAGCTCGTACTCCCCTTCTGTACCTACCTTCTTGATTCGCTTCATGGCCTGACGTTGCAACATGCCTCCCAAGGTGGTTGCGGTACCTGGCTTTGTGGCCTCGACTGCGTCTTGCGGACTTTTGGAGGGGCATAGACCAAGCTGCTGGCCCAATTGGGCAAGCAACCAAACCACGACTGTCACATTCCAGCTGTTGCCTATCAAGCTCTTCCTCTCATCCTCATGCGCTTCACTCCCACGATGCTGCTTTGACATGCATTGCACTGTATAGTCCCGAGGAAACCCCATGATTGCTTCCCGCTCGCGAACGGACGGAATTCGACACCTGCCATTGCCTTCCTTCACCAGCAAGCGATGAGCATATTGGTATGGGGGAAAGCTGAATTTGTCTGCTTCCCATGATTCCTTCTCTTCTGGGCTGAGCTTTTCTAGCCCAGCTGGTCGCCGTCCTGGATGAGTCCTTGGCCTTGCCGTTGTAAAGGTAGGGAACGGCTCCTCCGAGACTTTCACGCAACCTGCTGTTAGGAAATCCTTGGGGTTGACCTCCGCGATGAGCTCGACTTCCTGAAAGGCCGCCATCCCCTGATCAACTTTAGGATGCATGCGAACCCCTGGTCCTGACCTCAACTCCCAATCCAACCAGTATAGACGGGGTCGACGGGCCAGCGAAACACCACTGGCCTCTATCTTCACCGGGGTGTCCCCAAAATCTCGCGACATGACTTCACGGTCCTTCCGGTCCATTGAGGCCACACTCTCTGCCGAGTACCTGACTTGCGCCCAAGGGAAATGGATCTTCAGCAGCTCCGAGATGCGTCGGACATGGCTGAAAAGACAGCTCCTGTGATCTCGCAAGGCACCCCGTCGCTCACTGTTCAACCCACTCACGCCTTGACAAGGCGGTCCAGCTCCCAGTAAAACTAACGATGCCTGAGAAAACTTCGCCGCCCAGCACCTGACCATCTCCTCGTCAACTGCTTCCACTCCTCCTTCGATGAACTCTGTCGCCGGGAACTTGCTCTCGAGGACACGGCTTGCCTCCTTCTTCACTTCCACACTAATGTGACCCAAAACGGGGAAGCCGCAAGCATCAGCTGCCACTCTCAATGCTCCGATCCCATCGAACAGACCGATCGTTAGGACTGAGCACACGTCAGACGGCTCTGCAATGTCACCTCGAACAGTAGCTCGTGATGCCGCTTCCCCAAAACCTGTCAGACCAACGCTTCGAGTCAATCCTCCACCAGTGGTAGAAGCATCACTGGCTGTAACCTCCGAGCTCACCTCTAACCTGAAGTCCATTTGCGCCAGAGGAACTAAAGCAACAAACCGTGCGATCTCCAGCCTCACACCTCCGAAGGTATCTCTAGCTTGATCACCGGCGGGTAGTGCTTGAACTCCTCGATGAATCGCCACACTGCATTCAAAGACCCTAGAAGGGGCCTTCTGAACATGCTCATGTATACCAAGCCTCCAGCAACTACCTGGATCTGCTTCTGACTGCACCTCTTCTCCCCTAACAGGAGACTGCCAAGCTGGGCGTACTTGAGCACCTTGATAGGTTTGGGATAGGCGATTCCCCTCACTCCATCAATGATGGCACCTTGCACTTCGGCCTTCAACGATCGCGCAACTCCTTTCTTTGGATGGCGAGGAACTCCCCATCTTTCATACTCCGACCGGAGCGCCAGAATACTGGCACTTGGCTCCCCCCTTAGGAGCTCGGCGGTGCGCTTGTCCATCTTCTCCAGCGAGTCGAAGTTATCTAAATATACCCTATGCAACGTGGTAGCAGACGAGACAGGTCGATCCTTTCGCACCTCTTGTTCTGGCTTGAGCCCCCCCCCGATTTGTTCCCCAGCTCGTCTCACCATGGCCCTGTGGACATGTTGGGCCAAGCTCACGCTGTTCTTAAAGCCCATCGGTAGCACTTGTGAAGCTAAGTAGTAGGGGCCATCGTCATCCGGCCACATCTCACGTGGGATGGGTTTGTTGAAACCAAGGAAGCTTGACCACTCACGAGGCACCTGGAAAATATAAAAGAAACAGCGCACATCCTCAGAGGATATCACCAAATCTTCACAGGGCATCAATTGCAGGGGGCTCATAGTAGCCCAAGTAGGGAGAGTGGCTACGTCGCCTTCGATGCCACGGCATACCAAGTTGGCTGGCCGAAGGTCCATGATCAGACGGTGAATCGGGTGACCTTCATGCTCCTCCCCTTTCGCAACTCCAAATAGTCCGTTTAGGAGGGGGCGTCCGTCAACATGATGGAGGTCCTTCTCTTTCAATGGGATACAAACTCCCTTCCCCAACAAACCCTCACAGACTCGCGGCCACGCCTCATCACTGATCATGATTCGCGGCGGCTTCATGGGCTTTTGCAACTCCTCAGGCAGAACGTATGAGGTGAAGTTCAACACGTAATGACGACACCCAAGATCCACCACTTCAGCCAAGGGGACCGAAGCGATCTCCGAGGGCATTGCTGGTGCGAGGTTTTCCCAGGTGGTATACTGCGCGCAAAGAACCTCCTCCCCACAGTAGTCGATGGTCTTTACCTGAAGAAAATCATGCCATGTAGTCTCCTCAAACCTTTCTTCCCACTCCAAAACTGCCCTCGTCTGACCTTCCAAGAACCTCAGGACACCGACCTGCAGTGGGATCGGGGGAAACTTGTTCTCCAGTTCAACCCCGTACAGACTATTCAAAGACATGCACATGCCCCTCATCACCATAGAGGCTTCTTGAGAGATCTGCAACACCTCCCTGAGCACCCCCATCTCAGTGGGTAACGGAAATACGTCACCCGTGGGCTGGGTCGTGCACGGCAAAGGCAAATCAATCCTGGAGCTTGCTTGAACTAAGATGGAGGAAACCCAAGGAAAAACATGATACAACTCCTCACCCCCTCTCGGCGGCCTCATGCACACTTTTTGCAAGGTTGGGACATGCTCTAAGGCGTCAACACTTGCGTCCTCGGCCAGGGCAACCCCCTTTAAATGGCGCCTCTTGGCCTCTGTACCCAGGGTGGTCGAAGCTGTCGAAGATCCAACCACACTGCCACTGGAAAAAGCGGTTCGACTCTCCTCAAATGGTCGATCCTTGTCATACGGCGAACTCTCTGCAGGATCATCATGCTGCCTCATGTCTCCTGCTTCTTCTGTTCCTTCTCTTTGCCTTTTTTGCCCTTTCCTTTGCCCTCTTTGCGCTTTCCCTTCTCCTGGTGCCATGGCGCGTCGCGCCAGCTGCTTGGCCAATCTCCTTTGCTCTTCCCCTTGCTTGCCTCCGCTCGAGTGCGGTTCTCTTCTTTGGACTCCTTGATAGCCTCCCGGGCTTCCGTCCTGCTTGAAATGATGGGCTTTTCCAAGGGGACTAACTCGATCTTCTGTGACACTGACCAGCTGGCGCCCTGCGAAGTCATCTCTATGGCCTTCAGCCGTTGCATTAGGCCATCTGCAGCCTCTGCTATCCGAGCTTGCATCAACAGATCCAGGCACCAGCTCAAGGTCAATGCTTCGCGAGACTGACCGCCTGTCAAGCGGGTGCTCAGGACCTGCCTGAAATACTGGCAACAGATGGGCTGAAGAGCCATCGCTCTTGCCGAACTCTTCTTTTTCTCCCCTTCTTTGGGAGACTTGTCCTCTCCTGAGGATCTCCCCTTCTTCCGCTTCTTTTTCTTCTTGTCTTTCTCCTTGCTCCTCCCTCTCTCTGCTCCTCGCTTCTCCTCTCTTTCTACGGCCTCCACGACCTCTGCTTCTTTGGCCGGGGCTTCTTCGACCAGATTCATGGCCCATGCCGGATCTTCTCCTTTCCGAACCTTGATCTCTTCTCCGTGCAAGAGGTTCTCGGCATCCAACATTGCCTCGCAGCGAGCCCCGCACATGTGAACTCTCATCACCTTGTGGCTTGCGCCTGAAGCCCACCGCAAGATGGGTTCGGTCGTAGTACCCTGCAGCTCCACTTCGACCTCTATGTCTTCTCTCCCCCGGACTTGAACGCTCCTCACAAGTCCTGAGATCTCGGCCCCACTGCCCCAATAGCGCCCCTTGATCTCCACCGGGAGCTTCTTTCGGAGCGTCTCCAAGGGGACGGCCTGACATGGTGTAGGCTGCCCTTCCTCAAAGAGTCGTCCTTCTTCGGCACGGCGACCCCTCTCTTCTCCTGCGCCCCCTGGCTCTGCACCAGCAGGACGTCTGTGCACCCTTCCTCCCCTTCCTCTAGGAGGTTCCTCCACTTCTTCTCTACCTCGACGAACCCTTGCCGCCGGTCTCCTCAAGGCCATTGAAGCCCTGACGGGATGCCCCACTACCGTCTGTAGTAGTACTGGGCCTCCTTCTTCTTCACTCCTTTGTTGACTCCCCAATACTGGGGTTCACGCTGCCACGGCTTGATAGGTCCACTCCAAGCTCTGCCTTCGGGTCGAGCAACTCGATCTGGTGGTCCTCCTCTTCGCTCCACTGGAGGTTGCTTAGGAGGCGGGCCTCCCCTGTCTCCAGGCGGAGATATGGATGGTGTTCTTGGTGGCCTGACGGATGGCTTTGCCTTTTTCTCCTTCCCTTTCTCGGCCTGCTCCTTCTTCTTGTCTTTGTCCTCCTTTGTGAGCCTTGACCTTCTCGATGAGCTTCTCCTCCTTCTGCGATGTGATCTTCTGCTCCTCGACTTGTCTCGCTTCCTTGCGCTCCTGCTCCTTCTCCTGGGAGTCTTGTCCTCTTTGAGCTGCTTTGATCCACTCGAGCACTTACCTTCCTCTACAGGCGAACCTACTTCCTCCACACCGGGAGTTTCTTTAGGGCTGTTGGGCTTGTCTCCTTCCTTTTTTGGGGCTATCCAACTCTTGTCCGGCCGATCTGCCTCTTGCTCTTTACTCCCCTTTGTGCGGACCACAGGACTCGCGGACTTGGAAGCCGCTGTAGCAGTCGCTGCCGCTCGTGCTTTCTCCGCCTCTTCAAACCTGTCAAGTTCCTCCTGAACAATTCCGGTCCAGATGCGGATGTTGCTGATGCCCCAGCCGCGAAGTCCCAACGGCAGCGAGTCAACTGTAGTCCACCACCGAGTACGCACTCGACAGAAAGTGCAAACCTGATCAGGTTCTCCGCACCGTATCCCGCACTGCGTGCACGGGTACATCCACGGCTGAGAGCCCAAACCCTTCGGGAGAGAAAGGAATCCACCTAGTTCGTCTTAAAACCCGGGGTCGTAAGTTCATATTATACATGTACACCTACTATTAAAATCCTTAAAGTTGTAATTTAATATAAGAAAGCGAGAGAGAGAGAGAGAGAGAGAGCTCTTCGGAGCCCATGTCATGGCGTTTCATCTACTTGTCTACATAATACACCTTTCAGGGCCTGCTTGCTAAGAACACCCAAATTCCCACGCATGTTTCATCCCCTCAAGTTGAGGGGAAGCTGAGCAAAGTGGAGGAACGAAAAGCATCAACTGCTAGTAGCTGCTGCTGCTGCTAGCCCTCTCGATTGTCACACGTCCAGTTCGTCCACCTATTTTCCAGGCAAATGCACAGATTTCTGCATCTGCCCAGCTGCTTCGGCGATCCTACATGGAGCATCACAATCGCACAGGGTTGCACTTGCCTACGACGTAAAGTTGTGCGTACAGTAACTAAGCGGTGTGCGTTGGAAACAGCCAGTGAAAATGGAGCAGCGTCCGCGTGCAGACTTGGAAGTTTGCGACTCGCTTGGTTGACCCAGCGAAGTTCTGCTCCGACATATGATTTTTGAAAAAGCACACAGGGTGACATGGTCTTTCTGAAGGCAGGCTTTGGAAGCCACACAAGCAGCCCTTGAAAAGAGGCTCGTCTTGTCATAGACATGGAAGGTGTGACAGTGATGTGATTGTTCGGGGTGAAATTCCTGCTCAAAACTGAAGCGACTTCGCTCTTCATTCATTTTCATGTCGATTCGTTTCATTCTGATTCGGCTCTTCACCAGATGTGTCTTGATCATGTCTTCGCTACGGCACGTGACGTCATCAGTATTTACTGGTGTTCAGTGTGTTTTTGTTAGTTGGGTTTGAGTAGTTGAGTTTGCTACGGCTGCTGCGCTGCAATGTCTATTGGGTAGTCTGTGGGCGCCCGGACCTGCTTCTTGACAACCAAAGCACTCTCACTTGGTGGAGTCTGCAGCTGGGCTGGGTGTCAAGAACCTCCCACTCCTGCACACGAAGCTGCAACAGAAAGAAGAACAACATAGAAAAAACACATAGAAATCGACAGCTGGCGACCACTGGCGCTCTGCTTTGCCTGCTTCGCAGGGACCCGCATTGACTGAAAACAACCTTTCTTGCCGGCTGTGTCTCAGTGACCTTTCAAACTAAGATGTACCGGTTAGATTCTCAACGTATCAACATGTCAGGCCCATGAGGGAAAGCCTTTGTTGTGTAATTGTGTACAAATTGACAAGCATCGTGGAAGCTGTGGAAGCTACGTCACTCTTGCCACAATGGTCGATCGTTGGGCTCGTTTTCAGGCCCGCTTTGGCCTTATGAACATCAGTGGTATCAGACTGACAAACTGCCGACTTTGTCTCAGTGGATCTTGTATTTCTTGCTCAAATGGTTTCGAAGCAACCGCTCCCTAGAAGTTGCTCCCAGGTTGCAAAAAAAGACATCATATCATATCAGTCAAAACAAGATTGACCCCACCTAAGGACGCTACGTTCGGGGCTCCTGGCATCGCTACTACTAGCATTCTAGCTACTATATCCAGAGGGACAAAAGTTGGACCTAACCCGAGCCCAGCGGAGCGGTGGAGCCTGATGTCGCTGCCTGGATGCTTGCTAGGGCGGCCTTACGCTCTGCATCTCGTGGATCCTGGTGAACGATTCGGGTGCTTTCAAGCGAGGTTTGTTGCCATTGATGGTAGAAACATCGTGCCATGGAAACTTCTGGATCATCTGGTGGTGTTTGAATATTTTCGGGACCCTCAAGAAAGAACCCCAGAATTGACGCGTCCTGGCACTGCGCGCGAACTTTCTCTTCCCACTCAGCCTCATGAGATTGGCTTTTCCAAGTTGGAAGAAACAGGCCATGAATCAGAATCATCGAAGATCCTCAAAGCATTTCGGGTTTTCTGCCATGGCGGCTCTGGGTCTGAGCCGCCGATTTGGATATCACTGGTGCATCTACTGGTGCTTCGTGGTGAGTTTGGCCAGCATAAAGCATCTCATTCTGACTTTGTCACACACTTCCTACAAAGCTGCCGGGCCTAGAAGCTCCAAAAAAGAGCGCATCCCATTTGGCACGCGCATGAAGAACGGTCACCATCTCTCTCTCCCTCGTTTTCTCTCGATCCGCCTTCATCGTCAACCATTGTGGATGCGACTTCCGCTTGGACGTCAGTGTTGCCAGGCCCGAGGCGAAGAGCTGTGTGTCCGGCGGACCCAGCTGAGACTTCCTGCGACGTTTCAACATCCGACGCGAGAGGGATGCGCGATTCAACAGCAGCAGGATGCGCGCTAGAGCGGAGATTCTTTCACCAGATCATCATTCTGGAAACTATACCTGGACCATTAGGTCTGGGTCTTGGAGATCCCAAAGTACTGGAGGGTAGTCCATTGGGTGACCCATTGGATGGTCTTGGTCGTCTAAATGTTCTTATCAAGCAGAAGCCGCCAGCATGGTTCGCCCATGGTTCCCTTGAGTCCCATCATTTCCCGAAACAAAGCTTCGTTCAACACCGAACGGAACGACGGTGCCAAGTGTCTTTCCAGCATTCTCCCTCCAAGCCTCACGTGTCACGGGCCTACGGGATCCTACGGGATCCCTACGGGTCACAGGCCTTTCGTGGGGGTGGCAAGTCGATTGGTTTAACAAGAGATCACAAAGGCCGATTCTACACAGGGATAGAACATGTGGCGCCACGGATTCTTTTGACCCTCATCTGTCCCGCAAAAAAAAACATGAAAACACACACAATATATTAGACATTATTAAACCAATGGCCAGGCCATTCCAGGCCCACCACACGTTTACTTCGAATTGAAAAGGACTGAGACCTGTCGATGACGAGACGAGTTCCTCCGTGAGTGTCGGACGGAGCATCAGAGCATCGGAAACGAAGCGGTTGGTCGGTCGAACGACAAGTCGGTCGGTAAGACACTGGGGAGACACAAAGTACTCTGAGTCTCTAGGAGAAGCTCTGAATTCCACATCAGTGGCTGAATTGGTATTTGGGGAAGAAGCTTTTGGGTCTTGTGTTGCATCATCAACTCTACGGTTGTACAGAAAAAAGATGAAAAAAAGCTTGTTTGCTATCCGTATTAACCCACAGAGTATGACGTAGGAAAGTCTGAGTGCTACTCAGCACAGGATCTCTGAAAAGTTCTGAACATCAAAGACTTCAAGCGCCGTCTTGGCCACGTCTGAGGGCATCGGCTTCCAGCGGGATGGGGAGGCTGCTTTGACTTTTGACATCAACTCATCGACTATATAACTATATATATTAAAGCAATATATAGTGACATTCCATAATTACAGGTCTAGTTTCTAGCAAACTTGCAGAACACAAGCAGTTCGTTGCTTTGCTTATCAGCATTGACTAGCTACGTAATCCACACAAGGAAGGTTAAACAAATGCCCTTTGGAGGAGCTGGCATGCGCTGGCATGCCATGGTGACTGCAATGGACGCAACATTTGATTCACTTCGAAGCCCTGAAGTCGTTTCAGACCTGTTCAACCTGGCGGGAGACGCATGACCTGTTGATACCTGAGACGCATGTGTTCCTCAACAATCAACAATTGGACCGTTGATCCGGACTCAGATGGACGAAAGCACGAACACCGAAACCGCAGCTCTGAGGAGATTCTGAGGCCATACGGTCGACGGGGATCGGCGTGACGGGGGAGCTTCTCACGGGAGGAGTCGACTAGGTCCTTCCGAGATCTGAGGGAAGCTAAGAAATCCAAATCTGTTGTTTGTTTTTTGTAAGCTTAAACAAGTTCTTATAAGTTCAAACCATTAAATAATAAGTTGTTACCATTTCACAAGTTTAAAACATTTTACACTTCTTAATATAGATCTTGTCCATCCTTTCGCTACCCCATTTTCTATATATCTGTTCTTGATTCATTGGGTCTGGTCTGCATCATATTCTGCCAATGCTCACACGGCCCCAAAGTTCGAGTGTGATTCTTGCACCGCTTCAAGCAGAAGATTTATCCGCTCTTTTAATACTACCGCCTCTTGATGAGTGTGTTGCACTGAGTCTGCCCAGCTGATGGTCCACACCGGCGCCGTCCCTGAGGCCCCTGACTGTATTCAATTCACGGCTGGAGGCTTCTCGAACCCACCCACTGGTGCCAGGGCTCCTGATTCGTCTCGTCGGGGTCCAGAGACCATCCAAAGACCATGCTACTGCGTTCGAGCCCAATTTGGGCCTGCAAAAAAGAGGCCTTTGCTTCAGCCCAAATAGAATCTCAGCCTTCTAGCTGTTGAATGAAGGGACACCTTTTACCTTCTGACCAAGCTTGTGACTCATGCATGTTGGGACCTCACAATTGCAAATTGGAAACTCTATGACATACTACTACAAGCAGTACTATAAGCACGACATCCCAGCACAACTGCAAGCGTGCACTCCCCCAACTCTGCCAGTCACGGTTTCCCCAAGCGTCCCTTCGTTCTCGGACTCTGAGGTGTCCGTGTCAGTGGCCTGGGACCGAAGCTTCGCCGTTAGCTCCGAGGGTGTGGGGAGCGTGCGGAGACGGGGCGATTCTTGAGGTAGAGAGAAGGATCAGGCCGAGGATCAGGCGATTCTTGATGCATGTTGTATGGTTTTGTGTTTCAAGGTGAAGAAGAGTGAGATCTTCATACTTCCTTCATCCTTCCTCATTGCTCCGTCTGCCGGATGTCTGTCGGTTCACAGCGCAACGGGTGAACGGACAGGCCTCTGCCTTGCAGCTGCATCGACGTGCTCCGGCAAAGGAAGCATCGCCTGAAAATGAACTGGGAGCACAAATGATGGGATGATGCAGGATTCCAAGTACAGCTTCAGTACAAAACGATGAAGCAAGAGGTCCACAAGATGAAGTCTTGGGTGTGTAAACATGTTGTTATGCCGTTATGCCAGCTGTGCCTGTATGAATCTGAAGGCTATATAAATGGAGGGTGATCTGAGGCGGGTATGGTGGAAGCCTTGCAAGGTTCCCAATCAATATAAGTTGTTGAGCAAGAGCGCAGACTGTATTTCCGGAAGAAAACGTGGAAGTTCCACTGTGTTGTACTTCTGCGTTAGGTCACTTCTTTCCGTAACGATACGACCTTTTGACAAAATGATACCACTTAACCGTACCAAGCAGGCACTTAACACTATGAACATGAGCCCCTAGTAGCGTCCTTGATCCTAGTAGTAAGGCCAGGAGCCCCTAGTAGCGTCCTTGCTACTAGTAGCGATGCCCTTTGCTCCGTTCGTAGCGTCTTGTTCCCTATGAATATTCTTCAAAAATGGCTCAGCCCCTAGCGCCAGCGTCTGCCCGTAGAATCGATGGGCTCAATGAGGCTTTTGTCTGCCGGGCTGCTCCCCGCATCCTGACCATAGTCAATGAAGGACATGGATGAAGATCAAAACACCGGAATAGGTTGGAGTCCGGAGGCCATTGCTATTACTGTATATAAAGGCTGGTGTGCCTGTCGCAACAGGCTTTGTGCATGAAGATAGGAAGACTTCAACAAACATTCTGATGACGTGCAGCTCTTGGGTGGGCACTGGGAACAGCCAAGAAGTCAGCAGACAAAACATGTAACAGCTTCACAAAATGTTTGGTAGTGCTTTGCACGCTCAAGCAAGTATAGTAGTTTACACATGTTTACGCTGTATCGTATGAGCATTTGGTCTTTTGATTTGGTTCTATAGTCTTCGTACCCTCTTGTATGCCTATCCATCCCATCTGACCAAGTCCAACGCCCTCTTTCCGGCTTCAGCCAAGTGTCCAGCACGTCAACGCCGGTCTCTGAGCAGCAATAGGACCACATGATCGTTTAGGACAACTACTGCGACAAGTGGGTCAGCAAACCTGCGAACATGTTTCACTGAACAACTCATTAGTGCTTTGCAGGGAGGGGAGGAGCATTTCCTGGTCAAGCTTCGGAAATGGTTACAATCGTCCAATGATGCCACTCATCCTTCAAGCCTGACGTTGCTGCAAATTGAGCCAGGTTGACACACAAATGCCAGTTGCACTTTTAATCCATGCCAAGACTTCTGTACTTCATCGTACTTCAGGGTGCTTAGCAGCTGCTCCACCTCCACGACTTTCCGAACTTTAACAGTGGTGAACAAATCAGACTATTCAGTGTATATCAGTTGAAGGAAACTCATTGTCAGTGCGGTCCACGCATCACTTAGGGTAGCTCAGATATGTTCAGATGACCCAGCCACTCAGACTCCAAGAACATCACCCACCATCACAAGGCATCAAGCCTTGTTCCTGAAGCCTACGCGAACGCCTCGGGCTCGGACGTATTCAAGCGTCCGGCGTCGAGCTTCCAGCTTCTCGCACTCACGCAGCTCACGTTGCTCTTCCTGCAAGACGACTGGTTGGTGGAAGCATGTGGAAGCCAACGACGGGGCGCCTGACAATGTTAGACTCTTTGTCGGTGTCCTAGCATGTTCTAGCTCTATTTATTGAGGAACCACATGTTTGGATAAAGTCTTGTGACTGCTAGACAACCTTCCACACTCTCTGTTTTGATTGACATGTCCAGCCTTGATACTGATACGAGTCATACGAGCACGGATTCCATCTTTATTTAGTCCGAACCTGCCGGTGTCTGCCGATGTCCTCACCTCCAAGCTCTGAAGCTTCTGTTCAATGTCTTGAATCAGTCCCTGCGGAACCGGAACCGGACGACCGTTGACCTCCTTTAGAGGCCCTCTTCAGGGGATGTTTGGTGCACCGTTTGGGGGTTCCTCTTTCTGAACCAACCAGGGGGAGCCAACCCATACCATAGATGTTGTCCAATGCTCATATTGGTCCAAGAGGACGTTGAGTTGTACCACTTCCTGACTTGGTCCTCAACATGACGTGAAACTGTCAAGGGCTTGCTTTCTAAGGGAGAGGGGACTCTCTCTCTCCCTCTCCATTATGACCGTGACTTCGTGCACAAGTTCATAAGTTCGATCGTTCAAGTTGAAAGAAACGACACAAGGTGTTCGCAGGCGTGCGTTGCGTCCCAGTGTCCAAAGTAGTTTGCTCATCCCCTGACTCTCTCAGTTGATGTGTAAATTTATGACAGTAGTATAGTTCAATGTGTCTTTAATTGTTGACAGTAGTGCTCAAGGAGCCTCTACTGCATGACGAGACTCCAAGTGAGACGATTTTAGAATTCCACGCACCTTCACGAAGTTCCACCCATCTGACAGGGCTGTAACTTGTACTAACTGCTTCATTCGTTTCAGCTCAGCCGTCTGCACCAACCGCCGGTCCGCGGTCGGCCTCGGTTTGCGTCCGCCTCGCGGCGGTGTCCTGGTGGAGTTCGTCGGAAGACTCGAAGACTCGGTGACGTCCAAGTCGTCCCAACTCCAAGGCGTTTCAGGTCATGAGAATGAAAACTAAAAGCTATATCCATTAACTAAAACCAAATATCTATAATGATGCATTCTGCATGTGTATGCAATAATTAAGTCTCTCATCTAAGTACTAAGTAGTGTAAACTTGTAAACCTGAAGATCCTCAAAGGATTTGAGCCGCAACAGTCCAAAAGGGCGAACAAAAGCCTTTCCAGCACGTCCCGGACAAACGGCACCTCCATGATCTTCACCGACTCCGTGCGGCGCTCATCGTAGAGGCCAGCACCAGAGATATCCTGACATCAATCTCGGAATCAATGATTCATGATCAAATAAAGGATCACCCAATAAATCCCCAACAATCACCTTCATATGCCGGTTCCAATCAAGTAATCTTCTCAAGATCATAGGATCACCCAATGAATCCTCAATATTCCCCAACAATCACCTTCATATCCCGGTTCCAATACAGTAGTCGTCTCAAGACCAAGAGATCCTAGGATCACCCAATAAATCTCGAAAGAATCTTCCCAAGCCTGGCGCGGGAAAGAACGATGAAACCCTAGATCGCTAGCTACTCAAAAACACCAACCGGGGCACCCAACATGCTGGGAGGGCTGATAGGCTGAAATTCACGGATAAAACCCCAGGAAGTGACAGGTTCCGCTTGGAATTGCTGCCTCTGCATATTCTGTGATACAGCAGTAACTTGAAGCCGAATAGAATATTCTTCCACCTCAAGCAAAACCTGCGATTTGCTATGGAAAGGATATATAGTTCAAGTTCAAGCAGCGTGTTTTTGTCTGATTGCTCATTCCACTCCAGTAAAACTATGTTAAGTTATAAGATGTTATAAGTATAAGATATCATAGTATAAGTAATAAGTTGTTTCTTCCCTCTTTCCCAACCAACAATGAAAACAAACTTGCAAAGGGTCCCATTGCTTGTAATGAGTCTTCTTCATTCTCGTCCAATTGCCATCCTTGCTCAGTCAGCCTTGAGAAGGCCCAGGCGTTGGGCATCGGTCATCATGGTGAGCTCACTGACCTGAAATCCAAAAGCAAACGGAGACGTGATTGAACCTAGTAGCGATGGCCTCCAACCTACTAGAGATGGCCTGCAACCTGCTAGCGATGGCCTCCACCCTAGTAGCGACGGCCTCCAAACACCCTAGAGCTGATTGAGCAGCATCACAGACATTCGAAGAGGCAACATAGGTTGAAGTTGATATGATTATGTTTGAAAAATAGTGCTTTGCATTATATAGCTTCTACATGTTCAAGGTTCTTACCTACGCAGTCTCTGCCTTTTTCTTCAACTCTTGCTGCATATCACGGTCATCACATGTCATCACATGTTACTTCGACTGCTGTTCCAACGCGCCTTGCCCTGCTGCACAATGTAGTACGGGCTGGTCTTTGCAAAACCTGCACCTCACTCACACTGACAACGTGACGCTGGCAGCTACCTTGAACGGATGGTTCATATTTCACAATGAAATTGCAGCCTGCTACAAAAAATGGGCTTATCTTTTGCGAATGAGAGCTGATCTGTATCACCCAAATATACAGTACTAAAACTAGAACCACCAAGGCAAGGATACGTTGATCGGCACCCTCACCTTCCAACAACCCAAAGATCTCTGCTTTGGTCGCATGCTTTCCATCCAACAGCCAATCGTCCTGAAGCAGCAAAGCCAGCTTTCTTCAAGCGCAAAAGACCGTTTTGATGGCAAAAGAAACATTATACAATATGTATTTTGGCTTGTCTACCTTGGCGCCATGTCCTTCTTCACCCCAATCAAACGGCGGATGGATAGGGTGTCACTCTCCACAGGAATCCGCCTGAGTCAGGACCAAAAAAACACCAAAAAATTGACAAGGCATCCAAAACTTGTTTTCTCAGGCAGTTCCTTTCATGCTTCTTGTTACTACTAGTAAGGCACCTGTTACTACTAGCGTGGCACTTGTTCCTACCTTTGAACTGACAGATTCTGGTTCTCTTTCACTTCCCGACACACGACACGGATCTGATCCGACACGTCTGAGTCGCAAGCCGATCCGCATTGTCGAGCACGACTTCAACGTAGGCTGTAAGCACCTTGCCCAAACGCGAAACGAGGAAGTAGCACCTTGTTGACGTTCGCCATCTCGTCTCAACGAGACATCTGGACGGCGGGCTCGATCCGCTTGATATTATGGATCGGGAGCATCGTCCATAAGGTTGGTTCACTGAACGCACTGACGTTGCAGTTGGTCCATACTGAGCCCACAACGCCTGTGTCACTGATCCTGACTTCCCTCCTGAGATTCCGACTGCCTGCCCCGCGCCCTCGTGCAAAAGGGCCTGACCATGTGATGAAAAAGAGTGAGGTCTCTAAGACTCTACCCGTCTCCATTTTTTCCATTGGTCTCACGGTTTCTCATGGGTGTCCATTTATCCTGAGGTCTTTCAAAAACAGCTGAACAAGGTGTAACAGGCTGGTTTGGCACTAAATGAAGGAGAGTCCTCTAAATTCATTAGATTGTGGATGCTGGGAAACAGAAGCACCGCTCAAGTGCCAGCCGCTTTCTGAACTTCACCAAAAACTCGATTATCTCGATTGTTCAACTGTAAATATAGATGTGTTTCTTGTGTCCAAGAACCCAAACATCCGAACAAAAGATTCGATGTAGCACTTGGCACTCCGCCGCTCCGCCTTTCGTGTCTCTGCTCGCAGAGAACTGTACCTGATCAGGTGCAATGTTGGACAAAAGCTTCCAAAAGGGAGATACCTTGAAATCAACCAGGCTGGCAAAGAGTAGAATGAAATTGACATCGGCCGGTTGATGGATTGATGACATTTCGATAAGTTCAAAGCACATCAAAACATGCTAGCAGGTAGAAAGGACTCATGACTGTAGCTTCGCAAATAGGCATAGAGTCGCCCAGTGACAAGCTTCCACTCCTCCCAGCTGGTCACTGATCAGACAGCACAAACAGAATGGCTTGGAAGAAATTTGATTTTCCAGAGCCTTGGCAAAATATTTATCTACAGTAGCCGGTTTTAAGTTGCTAGCATACAACAGCACCCCCTGCAAGTGCTTTCAAGAGAGCTGTATGTTATCAACATACTCAGACTTGAACGTATCCACTCGAATTATACTCGCGAGAAACAGGTGACTTGCTCAGCAAAACAATAAATAATGCACTCACACCAATAGCATCAACAAACCAGCCCATATCCTGGCAGTGGGTAGGCTGGCTTCCGATGGCTTCCGCTTGCGTAAGCCAAGTTGAAAAACATGTCAACTCGCCAAGGTGAAGTGTTTGCACTCACCTGAGGACCTCAGCCCAATTCTCTGAGGACCAGGACCATTGAAGCCCACAACCACATTGGTACCAGGAGAGAAATCCTCGTCCAGCGTAGTCTGCTCCTGGAGCAGCAGAGATGTTGATTTGGATGTGGGTGAAAACCGGGGCGTCGACATGCATCGACCATTGAATAGACAAGCTACAGCAGGTCAGCCTACCAGGGTCAAACTACCGAACTCCAGGTTGAAAGACCCATGCCACCTGTTTGGTCTCTCACCAGTGATGCACCTCAAATCGTCCCAGTGATACAGCAAACGCAGCCAGCAGCGAACTGATCTGCATCGATCTCGTCGCGCGATGCATGGCGTGCCGTTCACTTTGCTTCGATGTGCGAAAATCTGCGTCCTTGTAGGTTTTGAAGCCACGGATGATCACCTATTGTGCGTCTCTTCAAGCAGAACTGAACATAAATTACGTTGATATATATATATATATATATTATACTATAATTACTACACATCAAAGTCAGCTGGTTTTGCATAAACCTCTATGTCTATGTCTATGATTGTCTACTCATGTCTACTGCCTACTTTATTCTACTTTCTATTTTAAAATGTGTTATCTCTAAAAAGGGGCATTGAAGTACATGCAAAAACGACCATAAATGTGAAGAGGGTGCGCTGTAAAGCCTTGCTGGTTCCCCCCCTTGACATACTGCTCATCAAAGAGCCCCACCCTCGAACCTGCTTGATGTACATTCTTGGTGTGGTGCAACCTGCTGAACACTCCGAGTCGCAAACGACATGACGATCTGATCTTGCGTCAAGTTAGCATCGCGAAACATGGAAGAAATCTTGATCAGTTTAAGTTATCAAGAACTGCTAAACACTTGGTGATCACTTGGTAGTTGGACCAAAGCGAATGCTGCAACTCTCAAAGCTGCCTTGAGCGAATGCTGCAGGCGCGAATTCACCTGGAGGGAGTCAGCAACTTGGCAGTTCCTTCGAAGAGGCGTTTTGTGGCTGCCACATTGCGAGGTGGTGAAATTGGATGAACGATCAGCATCAGCATCAACCAGATTCAACCAGGGCATGAAAACTCGTAAAGCTATGGTGTACGCATCTGCTCAGTACACATCTGGGGCTGGCACGTACCCTGTGGAGGGATGCGTCACACTAATGGTCCGAGCCAATGGCAAAGACAGCGACGCAGGATGCAACGCAGGCCAATGCTAGAAAGTCCAGCAAACAACATCCAGGGTCCAGGTTTGAAACTTTTGGAGCCTTGTCATACGTTCAGTACTTAATTATCGCGTTTACCACCAGCATGTTTACTTTGGACTTATGGTTTAAAAGGGTGTCTGATGTTCAGCATATTTGCCCTTGACCATCCATCCTGCACTTAATGTGGCAGATCTGGGGCACGAAGATAGTGCCCAGGCTCACACTGATATTTAATCTCTGATATTGCACCGTTGCCGTAGCCGAGTAAAGGACAGGTGTTGGGGGGCTGGATGCACCTTCTCAAAGATCCGACGAACATCGATAAACTCCTGGAGGAAAGTCAGAGATGCCAGTCCAACACAAATAGAACTGAGCAGAACCATCAAATGCCCACCAGTCATCACCAGTCACTAGACCAGCGGTAAACAGCATGACAGTGGCATGCAACTTGCTGACAAAAGTGTCACGGCCTGTGTTTAGCCACGGTCATTGACTGACTATTCGAAGGCATAATTAAGGATCACTTGATCTCACGTTACATGAAGCAGCATGGAATTCGTCTGTGGCCTGTCCGGGTGAGATGGGCCAGAGTTCCCCACACGCCCGCGCCAACATGCGCCGTTCCGGGTCAACGAAAAACGGTACGACGGTGCCTCACCTCACGTCGTCCGTGCCTCACACCGTCCTATTTCGACGACGGTGCCTCCGTCCTTCCACGCAGATGGCATTGGAGTTTTGACGCTCTGCCAGTGCCTAAAGAGCCTGAATGCGGTGAAAGACCAATGAAAAACATCAAAAGACGGGTGCCGTTTGTGCAGAAACGACCATGCAAGACCTGCACCATGCAAAACCTGCTTCCGCTTCCTATTTTCCCAACACGTCAAATATTAACATGTGCAATGATTGGAAGACCCACTGCCGAAGAAATTCGTGGAAATCGGGCTGCTGGAGCAAACGGGTCGAGAAGGTAAACCCTGAGCTTCCCCCATTTGGTCACCTTGCAGCCTGACTTCTGTTGTAGGGATCGTTCTTGATACAGTCAAGGGTTTTTCCATGGCTTCGTACAGCAAAGTCCCTCCCTTACCCTCACCAGCTTGTGCTACACCTTTTTGTTCGCCAACAAATGGAACATCACCCACCAGAAAATACGCGACAGTGTGGCATCCTGCAACACTGTGGAATCCTGTGACCTGTAAGCAACGGTCAACTCATGAATAGTCAAGCGAACCGAAGTCTCATCATCGTCCCCTTTCTGTTTTCGCTGTCTATTCGTACAAGATGCATTTTGTCAAAGTCCCAATCTCCATCTGCCACCCAGGCGATGCTGCCACCCGGCGCTTTTTCCTCAAACCATTGTAGATTTTGCAACCATGAAACAAGGTGAGTCAATTTTATCACCAATTGTGTTCCTCTGGAAATTGCACACATGCAGGAACAAAACGCGGCAAAACTTTTCAATACTTGCCGCCTTTACAAGTCCAGGTGGGAGCTGGACTTACTCCACACCTCCAGCCACTTCATCAGCTGCCTTGCAGCTTCTGGGAAAGTTGGAGCGGAATCCACATTTGCCTGCCCAACATGTTGTCCGTCGCATTCACTCATTGGCGAAAGCGAGCTTCGCTTAAGTATCCGCTACCTGTTTCAAGCTCAGCTTAAAGGTTTAGCCAAGCGACAAGGTGCACCTAAAGCTTTGCAGTGAAATGAAATGTGAAAAAAAACAACTCCAAAATCCAAAATAAAAAAAAAGATCAATTGAGGCCTAACCCTCACCTCAGCTGTGTGGCTTGTGGCCCAGCCAACTTGATACTTCTCGGTAATGGGACGTGGTCTTCAAAAACCCCAAGGTGCAAAAACTTCACGGGGACAGGATACTTGATGCTTGTGTATGCTTGCCATGGCTTCCAAGTGCTTTGATGCCACCCGTTCATATCTTTCAGTCTTTCAGTGAACTGCATGTCTCTCTCTCTCTCTACACTGTGGATCCACATTCCCACATCCACCCTCAAAGTGCAAGAGCCTGGGTGATCCCTGTCAGCCTTGGCGAATTTTGCTACAGCAGAAACACTGAAAAGAATCAAACACGCTGATCAATCCGACACTCGATCAATCGATTTGGACTGGCAATCCTTTGTCTTCAATGGGCAGCAACAAAAACAGACCTTTCAACCCGAACGCTCTATTTGGATTCCTTTCGTATACCTTCCATGACAGAGGAAAAAAGTACAGGCGGAAAGTCGTGTCTGCAGCGGAAGTCAAATTGGCCACCTTGTGCAAAAGCTTGATAGTTTAGGTCTGGCCTCAGCCGTCCATTTGTGTATCACAGTGTGACATCAGTTTGTGCCACCGTGCGTGAGAGCCTTCATACACCAATCACACCTGGTGCCTCTTGAGAATGGTTCCGTCAGTAAACTGTCTAGCAGAATCTAGCAAGCAATCCCTCTTCGTGACTTGTTAAGCTGCTGGACGTTAGTCTTGAGGATGTTCATTGCACAACTATATAATTCGCACCGGAAAACACAGGTGAAGCCGGGAAGTGTCCTGCAACGACCAAGCCGGGGATTCAAACCGCATCAAGAATAGAAGATGCAACATGTGATTCAATATATGTAGAATAACACGAGATGATTAGGCGCCAGACCCCAAATGGTACCCACTAATCGGAACCTCGTTCCACACGGGTCGCTGTGCATGTTCCTGAGGTCGATGCCACGGGGCGGACGAAGCTTTGAAACCTGAAGTTGATGCCACGGTGCGTTCTGTTCCGATCAATCAAATGATTGGTCCGCCAAGCAGACACATTTACAGAATTGGCACTCATTTGCAGAACAAGAGATAACAAGAGCCTGGAAATTAATCTGATGCAAGAATATGGCTGGCTAGATCAAAAGTGGGGCTCGTTCTTTCCTCACAGTTGAGATTTCCAAGTGTTCAACAAGGTCTTCAAGTGCTTGGGGCTGAAATCAAAACGATTCCATCTATTTTCAGTCACCCTCCGATGAAGCAATATGACATCGACCAGGACAGCTGGGGCTGTGGCTCGCCAACCACTTTGCCACTCGAAGCTTCTATCAAGACCACTGGGAGCTCAATAATCTGCACACGAAGAACGGAAGGTCCCAAGGGATCAAAAACTCAATAACGATGAGTAACCACAACATGCACTCTGCATCTTCCTCTTGTCCCAAAGAAACTGATACAGTATTGACTGAATATTATAGGTTACTGACGGTTACTGTATAGTTATGAGATGTCGGGATTCCTGCATCGCCAGTCTAGCATTCCTAGGGCCCTCTAGACTGCGATGCAGGGTGACTTCTGAAAATTCGCCCCATGTGAAAATGGTTCGTTCAATCTGGAGCCCCCACCATGTAGCGAGTTCGAGCGACGAGAGACGGTAGGTCAACCAGGGTCCCTCGGTTCTCATCCACAGCCATATCACTGATATGCTGACTGCACTGACTGCCTGAACAAATGCAACTGCAGAAACCAAGGACACCATAATTCTTGCATGTTCCTCACCAAAAATGTATCAAACCCAGATTCATATGGCTATGCAAAAGATCCTAAAATTAGCGGAACCCTGCTGATCTCCACCGTGTTTTTTTCCCACACCCGCTTTGCCAGTTGAGCCTACTGGCTCTATATTTCCAGAGCCCATTTGACCATTTGACCTCAATAGGAAAAAAACCTTATTTTGAGTGCTTGGGGATCCAAAATAGGTCAGTCAGGTTCTATGATGTTCTATGCAAAACAGAATCTGTTCCAAGATCTTCGATCCATGCTTCATTCTCAATCTCGTATCCCTTCGCCCTTACACTTCACCTTCACCCGTTCCTCGCACCTCCTGCAGCTCCGCCGTGCAGTGCCCTGGCCAGCAGGTGGCCTTGGCGACCGGGCGTCGATGCGGCACCAAAGGTCAGCCAGACATCTGTGACATCTGGCAGCTGGGAGCAGTGCAAGATTCTGAAGCTTTTGGGACAAGCTCACATAGGCTCACATGGGCTCACCAGGAACTGAAGAGCAAAGCTTGTTTCAGTCAACAGTGTCCAACGGTCGATCATCATCACCACAAGGTCATCGTCACATGTGGTCATCCCAGGTCGATGTCATGGTGTCTACTCTTTTATTTAAAGCCCGTGGCCCTGCCATGGCCCTGCCTCCTTAATTTATAGGGGCTTAACTAGGGGCTTACTAAGTAAGGGAGAAGTCAAGAAGCTCCTAGCTGGGAGGAAAGGATAGCCTCCCAGATTTTGTTGGCAAAACTTCACTTCCGATAGTTTCATCCCAGGTCTTCACCATTTTCAGCCTCGACCGGTGGACATTAGCCCTCATTGACCTCCGGCCTCAAAATCAGTGACCGCATAGTAGTCGTAGGGCTGATCCGCGACCTGACTCCCATGTTTTCCGTCGCCCACGCGCGGCTCTTCACCGCCCCTGCGGTCCGGCTTTCGACGTCAGGATTCGTTGACAAAGAACTCAAGAAACATGTGGCTTCCTTTCTGTTTATAACACACGGCTACTACTCTTGTCTACTAATCTTACTGTATCCTACTGTCGTTGTCTTATCTGACATGATCTGCAAGTCTTACATGTGTTGCGCACCAAAGAATCTGGCATGATCTGCCCGGATCTGAGAAAGGTGCCAATGGAGAACACATGAAACAACGAGAGAGAACGTACAGAACAAGTCAAAGCCATGTAGTCATTTATGGACAACAACCGCCAAATATAAGTACGAACTACACCTGCACCTGGGCTGCGCACCACAAAAAAACGGGGTGGCTCACGTTTGGACGTGGGACTCTTCAGAGAAAGAACCATGGAGGTGGCCACAAGGAGGTGAGTCCAACTTCTCCAGAAGTCCCATTGTCCCATCCGCAGCTCAGCGCCCCCCTCGCGAAGTTTGCGCTCCTCAGCCTCATTCAGCACCCTGCTCCCATGCCGACTCAGCACCCTGCTGGCGCTGCAACTTCCTTCAATGGATCTGGGTAGATTCTTGGGACTGACGACCTCAATCCGAGTTGGGAGCGCCGGATGTCCGGTGGATTTCTCGTGTTTGACGAGAAGAGCTGGGCTGTCCAAGGGCGTTCTTAGCCAAATGCACTAAACGATGCTAAACGGCACAAAGTCGTAAGTCTGGCACTGGTCTGTCTATGGAGTAGGTCAACACCCCTTGAAAGAGAATTATCTTCAAACAGTTCTCAGCATCTTTTCACGCACAAATGGCTCCATCCAGGAACCCCACTCCTTACTGCCAAAGCTCAAACGCTCCGGCGCAGTGTCGCTCAAAAAGTCCGCTACCTGGTAGCAGCGCCGGCGGTGACGATTTCTGACTGTAGTCTCTGCACGTATCGTAATGAGCAAAACAAAAGCTATGAATTGGTTTGAGGACTCAAGTGAAAATTGACAGACTCTCATGATCAAATATGGGCAATACGTTTCCAATCTTTTCCATATACATCAGAGCACTTTGTCTTCGCCCTTAGCATGGAGTGAAACCATGTGGTGAAACCCATGGAGGCCAGCAGCTTTAGCTGGCCTTGGCTGCCGCTGCCGCGCTGATCAAGTATTTGTTGGTCATGGTTTTAACCTTCAGGTAGAAGAACAAAATCACAGCGCCCAGGATCAGCACCATCACAGAAACAAAGACGCCAAGTATCCCATAGTTCAGAATCCCTCGCCAAAGCATCGCCAGGCTCCAAGCCAAGATACTCACGATGAAAGAAAACAAGGGGAAATCCACTGCTGTGGACAAATTCCTCATCCATGCACCCAGGAACTCATCAGGGACAAAGCTCATCTGCACGTACAATACCATTGAGAGCACGACTGACCCGGCAGCAAAAACTGTAGCGATTCCAGAGAGGCATGGGTGCACCTGTTGGCAAAAAGGCACATGGACCTTTACATCGGCCGGGCAATGGACTACATGATTGTACTGGTCCATGGTCAGAAAAAGAGCTCCTACCACACCCATCATACTCCAAGCACCTTGGATTCGTTCGCGGAAGCTTGATGCGTCCAGAGTCTTGCCCAGCAGCGACTCGAGCAACATCATCTCTGATTGGGCTGCAGCCTCCAGATCTCTCTCCAGTTCTCTTATGTCGCTTTGCAACAAACTGGTATCCTGAGTGTCCATGGCGGTCTTTCAAGCTGAGCACAGCTTTCGAGCTCACGCTCTTCGATGGGGGCTGCTCACGAGCCCAAAAAATGGTGCTTTCGCACCTGGGAGCTTTGTCGAGCTTCGTTAAATCCTTGGAGTCTGACCCAGATCCAAACCTGATGTATTTAAAAAAAAAACTATACATTTTGTATGACCACTTTCAGCCTTATCGTTTTTTTAAACTCTTTATCTTTTTTCGATGTTGGGAACTCAGTATACAGTCTCTTGTCGTTTCCCAGCTAACACATGTCCCTGCCTCCCCTTTAATGAGCTCGTGGTCACCAGGTTGGAATGTCGACGATCCGACCGCCCTTCGATCCCCGGGACGAAGTCACGAGACGCCAGGAACTCTCCCACCGTTGGAAGAGACACAGAGACAGGGGGAGAAGAGAAAAAGTGCACCAAAAGTAGCTAGTTGATTTTTAATTCTTAGTTATTTTCCGGGTCATATTCCTTCAGTTCCTGGCTTTCCTTGATGTTTGGAGTCTGTTTGAAGGAAATTTTGAAAAGTTTTGAATTTGTACATGTTGGACATGGTCTTCCCGAGGACTTTTTCGTGTATTCTTGTTATCGTTTTGTTATCGTTTTGGAACCCCCAACGCTTCACCCATTTTGGTGGCCTAACGGACTCAAACACTTAATACAACATATTCTCAAGAATGATTCACATGGGTGCTGTTGACCTGTCGGCCTAACATCCACTGAATTAGAATCCATGCATTAGAGCCTGCGTCGGCCTCTTTGTCTGTTGGACAAGTAAAGAGGTCAGAAGCTATATTTAAAGTTGCAGAAGCTATATATAAAGCTGTAGAAGCTATATTCAAAATTGAAGAAGCTATATATAAGCTGGCACAATAAAATTCAATTGGCATTATACCACATCATATCCCTAGCAAATAGATGTCTCTAATATCTTTTTCAGAACTTTGACCCGTCGCTTCATTGCAACGATGGAACACAAAGGGGGTGGAGCCCAAATGGGCTACAGAATCTCATCATAGCTCACTCTTCTGAGCAAAGCTGTTTGTCTGTCTATCAGTCTAGTCTAGTCTATCAATCTCAGTAGTAGAAATCAAAGAAGCGCCACGAAACTGAACTTATCAGATTAAAAAACAAACGGTTTGCTCACAACAGTGATTCTTGAGAAGGAAAATGTTCTCCCATCTCAAACTTCTGTGATCAGTGATGAATCTTGTTTGGGCCTTCTTGTGCTGAACCTGAATCCTGCACACAATACCTCCTTCTTGGTTTCTGGTGATGTTTTAAATATATGTCATGTCATGTCTTTGTCTTTGGGATCCTAAAGTGATTTTATATATAGTCGCTGGCAATTTAAATATAGTTTCTGATGTTTTTAAATATAGTCGCTGGGGTAATTCTTCAAGTAACAGAGGGTGGCCAACAAAGAGGCCCACGCACCCTCTAATCCATGCATGTATACATGCAACTATACTTACCCATATGGATCAGCAAATGTCTACCCATGTCCCAGCGATGCTCAAGGAGCCAAAAAAGAAATCACTCCTGAATGCTTGTATTACACGAAAACCTTGACATGAAACACTCTTGTTAAAAAGAATGCACCTGAAATCAATAACTGGATTTGACAGCCATTTGCTTCAAGAACTGAAGGCATTTGAATTTCCAATGCTTCTATTCTCATGTACTGTATTGCATGTATTACATGAGTGTTATCGTTTTTTTTGTTGTTAAACAAAATCTTTATCGTTTTACAATGAATCAGCCATGGTTTGCTAAAACGGGACCACTGCTTACATTTCTCCTAGGTCCCGGGTCTTTTTTAAACATCACCTGGTCCTTTCATTGAGTAGTGTGTTTGTATGATCAAGTCCAGTATCTTCACTCACCTGTATGATAGATACTCCGATGCTGTTTGAGTAGGGCCAAGGCCGGCCAGGGTCTGATCAGGATATATGATGACAAATGCGAGTGACGGGTCACGCTTCTTCTATTGTGAAATCCACTAAACAAAGGCACCTGCAAAAGTGCCCATGTCGATTTTTGGTGCGACTTGGGCAACTCCTCCTAGCATCTTCTGGACCTCAAATCCTTTTTTGCATCTTTTCGCCAAGCCTCTTGTTGCAACCACAGGCATTCCAGTGCCCGGATCTCTTGACCATCTGGAGCCAAAGGCGGATTCACCTGTCAATCCAACCACTCGCTGACACCAGGCCGAAAGGTGAAGGGGAAAAGAAGCTCAAAAACAACAAACCCATCTACTTCCTTCTTGATAGAGTGCGAAGTCTGCAGGTCTAATCGATCGAGAAAGCAGAAAAACATAGGAGACAATCACACTACTCCATGTTTTCCTGGAAACAACCCCCTCCATGTCCTAGCTAGCCGCTAGCCACCAATTGGCACCACGCCTTCAGCACTGCAGCAAGAACTCCGTCCTGCAAAAGAACACGCATATCTCAAGTGCTTCGGGAATTGATCAAGAGTCAATTGGTTGATGTATTGAAAGCGTTTTTCTGATTGTGCCTCTAAATCAAAAGCTACTTCTTTGAGCTACAAACTAGTTTTGATGTCTCTGCCAATCGACTTTGACCCCTTGCGTTGCTGACCAAAGCCATTTGACTGCCCATTCATTGGTTGAGAATGGGTTGAGAAATCATTGGTGATCGATTCCCAACACGTGAAAATAGATACACGTCGATCGATAAAGTGGTAATCTTTTTGGTAACTGTTTCATGTTAATCCCCGCAATGCTCTCTACAGACCCTGTCTTCAAGAGGTTCAATGTCTGCATCTGCCAGATCCACTGAGGCAGGTGGGTGTCCTCTGCCATCATGCGGATGGCCTGCAACTCAGAGCCAGCTTGACGAATTGGCGAACAGCAACCAACCCACCGACCACAACACACAACAGCATCTAGGGAGGACATGGGAGGACCTATGCGGTTTATTAGAATGTTCTAGGGGCCTCAATGGATAATGGTGTCCGCTGAGGATAAGACCCTGTAGAAACAAACACCAATAACATCCAATGCCGCTACAAGTGGGAACTGGCTCCCGCACGAGGGAACTGCCCAACCGAGAACACCCATTGGGGACCCATGAGCAACAGCTGTAGATCAAGGGCCCGGCATGCCGGCATTGTCTTTACAGCTAATCAACGACAAAACACATTTGCACGCGAAGTGCAGCCTCAGCACCACGAGGCTTGCCCAAGATCTTCTTCAATTCCTATGCAAGGAGTCGTGTCTGCACCATGCTGTGAAGGAGTGAGTCTCAAAGATTTATGTATATTTATATCATACTCAAGTTTCACTAATTAAACGCAAAAGTTCACCCCAGTGGATTGATCCCACCGTGATTTCTTGTGTCTCAAGCCACACCCAATTGAAAAAGACTGGAACTTGAGGCCAGCGGCGGTGAACGAAAGCTAGAGGATGGCATGCGAGTTGGACCAACCAGCGCGCAGCTGCAGTTCTGAACTTCTCGCCAGAAGGAGTTGACTCCACTGATTTGATTGTGTCAGTGGGGTCAATATGCTCGCAATCAGTTCCCTTCACCTAACTAAACCAAGAAGGAACCTTGTATAAACAATTGAATCCACGAACCTGAATGCTCACGCCCACTCGAAAACAAACGGCCAAACATTGGTTGACACTCTTGTAGGACACTCTTGCGCGACACTTTTCTGGGACACTCTTGTGGAAGACGCTCTGGTGGGACACTCTTGTGGAAAACTCTTGTAGACAGCAGACACTCTTGTAGGAGACAAACACTCTTGTAGAACACTCTTGTGGAAACATTTTGTGGGATAATGTGGGATACTCTCGCCCGACACTCTGATGGACGCTTGTGGAACACTCTTGCGGGGCACCCTTGTGCGACAATCTTGTAGGACACTCTTGTGGCAACCTTTTGTGGGACACTCACAAAAACCCTTGTGAGACACTCTTGACGGGCACTCTTGTGGTAGACGCTCTTGTAGAACACTTTTCTCGAAATCTCGTGCGGGACACTTTGGTCCGACACTCTTGTGGGATGCTCTTGTAGGACACTTTTGCGGGACACTCTTGTAGGACAATATGGTTGGACGACACTCTTGTGGAACACTCTAATGGGACACTCTTGCAGGACACTCTTGCGGGGCAAGCTTGTGGGACACTCTCGCGGGGCACGCTTGCAGGACACCCTTGTAGGAGGCACTCTTGTGAGGTGGGACACTCTTGTAAGGACACTATTGCGGGAGACGCTCTTGTAGAACACTTTTATGAACAAGTCTTGCGGGACCTCTTGTGTCACACTCACTCTTTGTGGGACACTCTTGCGGGACGCTGTTGTAAGACACTTGCGGGATACTCTTGTAGGACTGTTGTATAGAAATCTCTTGTGGGACACTTTGTCGGGACACTCTTGCAGAACACTCTTGTAGGCCACTTTTGTAGGAGGTATTTGTGGGACACTCTTGTGGGGCGCTGTTGTAGCACACTCTCGTGGGACACTCTTATAGGGCACTCTTGCATCCTCCGAAAATCGCTCGCAAGTCTCTGAATCGAGCGTTGCGTGCGAGACTTCCACTCACGGGTCAACTCTCCGAAACAAGCATTTCAAGACTTCCTCGAAAAGTCACCAGTCAAGTCTCGAAAGCAAGCGTTTTGTGGCGTCAACTCTCCAAACTGAGCATTTCGTCTGAGTCTTGCGGGAAGTCTGATTGATTGGGGCGAGCACATCAAGCAGCCCTGCCAAGCAGTTTCGCCGTCCCAGCCCCTCAAAACCACAGCCGCGGACACACCAATCCCAATGGCACAGCGACACTCACCTCCACCAACCGTCGCAACCTCACGATGCCCTGTGCTCGCCACGAAAAATCAACTTCGACACCTCCAACGCGTACAAATGTACTGCGCCCCCGACAAAAAGTGATGACATGACATCTTCATGTCTCCAGCAAAGTTTCACCACACTACACGTTTGAAGTGATTTCATGTATATGGTTTCGACACTTTCTGAGAACACTCACATCCACCAAGTCGCAACTTTAGCTGACACGTATCACGAAAACACAGCTTCGAGGCAACAGCCTAAAAAACGCAAATCGCACTGACACAGCGACATCCAACACCTCCAACAAACCACCCTGCAAACGCAATCCCACTGTCACAGCGGAGGCAACTGAGGATTTCACAAAACGCTGCACCTGTGTAGCAAAATCATCCTCCGCACTTCAACATTCTACGCATTTCTACGCTATGTCACACGAATCTGACACCTCAGCCTTCCATCTAAAACCTCTTCCAAAAGCTTCCCCCAACAGCGCGGCCTTATCAATCACATTCAAAGGGTTGCGAACGGTTGCGGGCATGAAAGCAAAGTCATGCGAACACAGCTCTACGTCACACGACCCCCCAAAGTTGGTCACGAGAACACCAAACGAGATTGATGCAACTGACTGACTGACGGTGTTAGTTTCAGGGACAAACAACTGGCCGTGTCGCACAGCGTCCGAGGCCGTTGTAACCAATCTGTGAAACAAGCCAAAAGGCCAAGGCCAAACAATCATAAAACAATAGAAAAAAATCGAACACATCTCTAGCATCTAGCAGCTTTCTCAGTGTCTTCAAAGGGCTTTAAGATTGCTCAAACAAAGCTCAGCGTGTTGCCACCAATGACCCATGCCTCGCCTTCAAAATTCGCTGCCGAGCGATGTTCGCCAACAGCTCACCACCGACCTGTCAGGCCAAGGAAGTTGGTGTTAATAGCTTCTTGTTACTACTAGTAAGGCCAGGAGCCCCTAGTAGCTTCTTGTTCCTAGTAGTAAGGCACTTGTTTCTAGTAGCTTCTTGTTACTACTAGTAAGGCACTTGTTACTAGTAGCGATGCACTTGTTCCTAATAGCTTCTTGTTACTGCCAAGAACTCACGTTCGCAGCTCGCGAAATCCCGGACTTTTTGGTCTCGCAGCAACATTCACCTCAGAGAGGAAGGTAATCTGTGCAATCTGAACAAACCGTATCCAAGAAAGCATTCACTGTAGTGGCCGAGTGATGTTACCAACTGTATTAGGAGGCTATGCACATCATGGAACGTGTCAATGGCAAACGTTTCAGTTGCGTTCGTGACCGGTCGGTCGTGCATTCGATCGGTAAGAACGACCTGAAGCCGAGTTCCTCGAATATATTAACGAGTTTCAAACACTGCCAGTTGGACTCCAAAAGAGAGCCCAAGAAATAGCAAGCAAGGAGCTGAATAGGCCATTTTCACTTCTTAGCTCCTTAGCTCAGCGTGCCAACTATCGATGCACCAAAAAACAATCTTTCACAAAGGCATATATACAGGGGCTATAGCTATCGAATCACAGACCGGAGGTTTGTTGACTTGGAAAGATCTGAGAGTTGGTGATTCTAGCAGTCTTTCAGTTGATTCAGTTCTTCCTGGCGGTTGGACTGCTTGGTGAATGATTCAACATGAACAGATCGCAGTCTACCGCAGAGTCCCTCCTCGACGGGTCCATCAACCTGAGGACGAGACCTCGCGCCCTTGGCTTCGCCCGCGCCCTTGGCTTCGCCTGTTTCAGGGTTCCTCCCTATGGATGGAGCGTCCAAAAACTGCCGGCTCTGGCCTTGTATTCAAACTCATCTGCCAACACAGCTGATATTCAGGGTGATTTGTGAAAGTTTGGCACCCACAAGAGGCAAGCTCGTCACAAGAGGCAAGCAATACACATTGATAAGCTGCATGAATCTCAACAATAAAGGCCACTACTCGAGATACTGTGCAGTACAGCGTTACAGTACGCTGTTTTTGCAGGGCAACGACTCCACTACATAATTGAATTAAAATCGTGTTAACTTTACATAGTCTTTCAAAGCATAATTGTTTACTTGGCGACTAAGCACAAGTTTGTCAGCAGGGTAGCATGACCCCGTAGAAACCCAGAACCTATCATATGAAGGCTATTGTCATTGTTATTATCCAGTGCTATCGCCTCTCTGTGCATACTTGTCAGGCAAACGTCTCCGCAAAGACTTGTGCACAGCAAGTCAACGAAGTGAAAAGGTTGATTGGCCACGGCAACGATCATCAGCTTGTGACACATGTGTTGTACTGTGCCACAAGAATTGGGTGTCCCCTTCCAGCGAGCATGCGAACGCAGCTTGCAGCACTGCTCCAGAACGGCTACCAAAAGGACCACAGTCTGTGACATGACAGGCAAGGGCCTCCCCTGACTGCGTGCTAGCCAGTGAAACTGGGCACCCCCAGTGAGCACATTAGCGCGTTGTCTCACTGTCATACATCTTTCCAAGATGCGTTGGCCTCAAGGGTGTCAATGCTTCGCGCAAGATTCCCTTGCTTGCTTTGTGCAAGGTTGATGGCAAGCATCCTAGCACGCGCCCCACACCCGGCCAGCGGTGTGCGGAATGGTATCAGCTCTCTGCTGCAGGTCCAAACCGCGGGTAGGGCAATCAGCACTGCCAATACGCACTTGGCTCTCACGCCTCTTTCGAAAATAGCACAAGGATCTAATCTGATAGAATCAAGCCCAACAGTTTCTATTCTGTAAATCACTAACATGGAAGCGGAAAGCCCCATGGTGGTACTTTTCCATGTCCATTTCAGTGACTCACAGTGTGCTAGAGGGTATATACAGTGTTTCGACCCACATCCATGTTGCTTCAGTCGCACCACTGCCCGGCACGCAACCCACCTTGTTTCCCTTCTTCGCACCTAATTTTGCCTGAGACAAAGAGAGTCGGGAGTGCTGGGTGCTTGCAAATCAAAGAACCATAAAACATGGTTTCTCTGTCTGGGAGTCTGGGGCAAATCAAATAACCACCTTGTTTGTATATAGTTTCGTCTGACTAAGGACTACGAGTATATATATATATAACAATACTATCTAACAAATTACTGAACATTGCTGGATCAGCAACTCTGAAAGGCGATCCACTGGTCTTGACTAAAAAAGCACAGCATGTACTACTGTACCATGTTTTGCCACTTGGGGGGCTCAGATCTATAATGTGACATCTTCTTCCCGCTTCCAACAATCCACAAGTTGCCGCATTTCGACCACTCTTCTCCAGCTGGTCCACGCTGCTGCTGCCTGGCAGCGAAGTTCTGAAGCTTCTGAGAAGGCAACATGCCGAGAAGAGAGGAACAAGCTGATACACAAACACAAGTTAATCTTTGGGTGGATACGACAGCAACTGAAATGGCTGCGGTGCCAGTCAGTCAACCAACTGCACAGCCAATCATGCACTGCAACAGACTCAGTATCATGGCTGATTCTTGGAAAGGAGAGCTTACAGCCCCGCATTCACGCCTTGATAGACTTTGATGTACCTGCCAAGCAGGATCGCTTGTACTCATGTCATCACCAATCATGCTTGGCAAGACCCCACCAAATGTACATGGTGCAAACACGGTGCAGTCTTCTTAATTGGAAACTGCACAAAAACAACGTGGATTCCCATGCACTACTTGAGCAACTGGGATTGTGTGCAAAGCATGATATTTACAAAAAAAAACATTTGCGCTCGAATGAAATGTCAGAGCTGCCAATTCTTGCTCACAGTGTGAGTCAGCAGCGTGGAGTTCAGCAACCGCAACACATGAAGTGCAGGTGAGGGTGGGTCAAACTTGGGGGTTGGATGTGCAGAATGTTGCCATTACAATTGGTTTTACCACGAGTGAACCATAACTTTCCAATTATCAAATGGCATGCTTAAGAAACAAGCATCTAGCAATCAAGGCAACGGGGTTTGAGTCAACATCAACATCAACCAGCTGGGCAAACGCATGCAGGTTTGACTCAACGCTTTGCATGTTCAGCTTTACACGGATTGACTTTGCAAACCACCATCACATTTGTCACACCTCTATTACAGACCGAGTAGAGTATAGTACTTATTTATAGGTCTATCCCATTCCCTGTAACAGTGGATGAGGATGGTTAGTAAAGGCCCCTTGTTCAAACATACGGATGTTCTTGTTTATTGACTGTTACAGATATATAATAGGACAAACCCAATGTATAGTACTGTATAAAGCGACTAATGATCCCAAATGATCCCAACCACCCTACAACAGCCACCAGTTGGCTGCTTTCTTTTCATGGCGCACATCAATTCAGACTTGGCCCCTGCTGCCAGGCATGCTTCAAATGCCCTCCTGGCCGCAGTGATGGTCTCAGCCCTTCGCGCATGGCAGTTGGTGCACAATTTCTGGCGGCGACCCTTGAGGGACCTTTGGGGGATGGGAGATGGGGAGAGGTCCGCCGGGGCAGACCTCTTTCCACCTGAAAAACCCTAAGCCATGGTCCAACCCTCAAATATATTGAGTAACTATAGTTCCTTTTTCGATCGACCATGTATCTCAAAAGCCCTTTCTTTTCTCCATGATGTGCCTTTCTTGCCTGCCTCAGACGAATAATTCTCTTTACATCTCTTTACCCTATTTCCATGCATTGTAGTACAGTTCTTCCCTCTTCACAATTTGAATAAAGAAGGGATCTATTTCTATTTGGACTGAATTCGAAGGTTTTGCAGTATCAAAACAATACTCCTGACCTATTCAATCAATGAAGGTGCAATGTTGCTCGACGAGCGTGTTGGGGTTGCAAAAGCCTTTTGGCCGTCTTCTTTACTCGAATATGACTTTGACTAGTGACTAGAAGCTGTTTATCGCTGAAAATGCTCAAAACCCTTTGGAACACCAATGCAACGGAAGGTGTTTCTACCAAGATGTCACTGGAAAGGCCAATGATGTGCTGTCAACTGCGTACCAGTTGAGAGATGGGTCATGACTGATATTGTCTAGAAATTTGAGGAGTTCAGAGTCCGCTTTCAGTCAGTCCGATTCTGTCCTGCAAACCTTCCAGACTTTTGCTGCAGGGCCCTCTACCACTGTGCCCAGCGCATTCACCGAGTACTTCAACTTTGAAGCCTCAAAAACCAGGGGAACATCCGACTCTAAAGGACGTCCAAACAAGCACCTCAAAGCATCTGGTGTGTGTGTGTGTGCGTGCGCGCAACACAAGCATCTCCCTTCCCTCACAAACGAGCTGCCAACATTATTCGCTAAATGTTGCTGGATTCTGCTCTTTGTTGGTGCACGCTTGAAGCTGTATAGGTCAAAGCAATGGACGTCAGACCGTGATCGTTCTTACCTCCCCGAAAAACTCGCCGTCAGACCTGCAGGCCTAGCAGCTGCAATGACTTTGATCGCAGCATCCACATGCTTCCACTTGTGTTTGCGAGTGCCCGGAGGCGATGGTAAAACTTGAAGATCAGCGATCAACGGCATCTCTTGGCCCTTGTGCTTTCAGGGCTGAAGGGCCTGGTTGGAGCGATGTGTGAAGAGCCCCATTGTCTGAAACCGATTCCGGGAACAAACAAATGTCAACGAGAACATCAACTGCATCTCTTTGATCAAAATATCCAGGCAGTTCTTCAGCTTTTCATGGCCCCTGGTTTCAGCTTTTCAGTGAGTCTGGAGGATGCACCCAGGCTGCGGGCCGTTGAGCTTTTCAACGCCTCCACCGACTCTGTGTTACATGTTGCTAAGATGTCTTGAAGCAGCTGTTCCTTTGTTCAATTGGCCAAACTGTGCAAACTCAGCCTTTCGAATATGGACCGAACGTCGGCCAACCCCAATAAAAATTTGAGAGTGGGACGCCACCACGGCCCCCCCAAATACGTGGTGTTCAGCGTTGTCTAAACCCAAACATATGGTTATAAGATTGTTTATAGGTCTTATTCAGATATGCCATGTCGTATGTTGACGACGTAATATCATTAGTATATTGGAAGTATTTCTCAATTAGTTTAGTTTTTTGTATTTACAAGCATATATTTCTTGATATTGTTTAGCGTTTGTTAATCTTCTTCTGTGTTCAGTCTCTTCTAAACTCTCAGTAATATTTTATGCTCAAACATAGTGTCAACCATTGCATCAGCATATTGTTTCATAATCTTTGGTATGTGTCAGCTCATGAACTGATCTTAGTTGTCTGGTATCACGTGTGGCAAAAAATATTGCTCAACAAACTATGTGGCCTTCCAATAAACACTCAGTTGCTAAAACTTATGCTAAAAAATATTGTTATTGGTATGTCATCACTGTCAGATTCGTGTAATAACCTATTAGTAGTGCATACAAATATTGTTATGTAACCGTTATAACCATTATCAACCATTTTCTGGCAGATATGAATTTTGCTTGCTCCTGCAAGTAATATCCTAATAATTACCTGGTTCACTTTCTCAATTTTACCAGCAATATCATCGGTATCAGTATCATACTCATAATTTTGAATCTATCTATCTTTAAATGTTTGTAATTCCACAGCTTTATTTTCTACAACTTGGTAAAGCTCATGAGGTAATTTAATATCCGCATACTTGCTCACTCTCCAGCCTCCAATCTTATTAATAAAAGCCACACCCTTGGGTTCTTTTCATCTACAGCCTTGATGGTGAAAGCATCAATCTTAACACACTATACTGTAATACCAGCATGCTCCAGTTTACAGTAGGTTTTATACATTCCAAAATTTGTGAAACTTAGTTTCAATAGTAAATCTGGAGGAGGGGGTCGACCTAGATTCTTTTTTTGTCGACCATCCCTCCCAGCCTTTGCCAAAGGCTCCTAATCTGGAGGGAAGGGTCGACAAAAAAAACAAAAACTGGGTCGACCCTCCCTCCCAGCCTTTTCCACATGCTCCTAATCTGGAAGGGGTCGAAAAAAATAGAATTCATTTGCTTTTGGTCGACCCTCCCTCCCAGCCTTTGCCAAAGGCTCCTAATCTGGAGGGGGGGGCGACCAATTTGTTTGTTGTTTTTGTTTTTTGGTCGACCCTACTTCCTGGCCTTTGCCAAAGGCTCCCAATCTGCTGCACCTTATGGACTCCTTTCATTAGAGGAGTATGCTCTTTTAGAAAGACAGCGTCCCTTTCTTTTTTCTACCGATCCAGCTTCTACTTTTGTACACGTTGCTATATAATGTTTTTTGTTTTTCGATTAAGATCAGCAAAAAAAAGAATTGCTAATATTACTATCTAATTGCTGTATATAGAAATAGCAGATAATATAATGCATGTTTATAATTCAATGTATTTCCAGAAACGTGTATTTGCGTCCCTTTTGGCTCGCAAAGGCTCGCCCAAGTAGTCGCAACTTGATCGAGCGACCAAGACGGACCTCTCTCGATCGTCCAAATCGATGGAACCGTTCAGTGACCAAACATTGCCTTTTGGGAAGCAGCACAGGCAGCAATGTTTGGGGAGATGCCTTTTGTGATGTCTCTTTCCCAAAGAACCATCTATCGTCGTAGCCGCCTGCCTTGGCAGCCAATGTCGAAGCGCACAGCTGGCAGCCCAGTGCTAGCTTGGCTCGAAAGGGCGGGTTCAAATACAGTACAGTATATATATATATTATGTTAAATGATGGTAAATGATATGACATGATGGTTGTTGTGTTTGGATCCTGTAGAATCCTGTGACGCGTCCTCTTTCCTTTCAGCATGTTTCATCAAGCTGATGTCAGCACAAATCTAGTGTTTTCTGGACCCATTTGGGGATGCTGCAATGCTTGACACGTTGGACATCATGGGCATGGCATGTTTCAGCATGTTTCAGTAAGAATCTGACTTACTCATAAAGCTGCGGTTGTATTATGTTGTATGCATCAATCACAAGCAAGAACCGACCAATGCGTCCAAGTGTTTCACTCCTGCAAACAAGTCTGTACATTCCACCATTCACCTTCCCGATCAATTACATGTAGATCCGTCTTCCAAGAAGACTTGTTGACAAACCTCAACTGTTCTTGGTATGGAAATCACAGCAATGTTCCTGCCCCTTGCTTCGCTGTGGTCCCCGCCTCTTTCAGCTTATCATGTAGACTGGGATGGAAGCTCCAAGGCCGATCGGAATTTGCCTAAAGCTGATAAAGGTGTCACAACGGTCAACATTCTCCAAACTTCTCTTCAGAAATACTCTCAGGTTGCTCTTATTCTACCAAAACGCATTGAAAGAGGGGCTGGTTTATGGGCTTTCGAAAGGCCTTTCTCGTATACTTGCAAAATGGAAGGCATGTCAACATCTGGAAGGGGAAGTAGCTTGACACACCGCATCCCGCAAACCAAGGTCCTGGCGGCCAAAAAAACGATAGGCACGAAGTGTACGAAGGCCATCATGCTGCATCTGCGGCATGGTCCAAGAATCATCTCCCTTGTGGGAGTGGGTCCAACCACGAAAACACCCTCGTCGACCGCTGCAAATGAACAAAATAGATCACCAAACAATGGTCAACCTGCCAGTGTTTTGAGCTCCAGGTTTTGACCCACTGCCATATCGTTTTGTGACCATCAGATAAAGAAAACACATCACAACACCAACCATATGTTTTGTGACCCTTCTGTGCATAGAGAGAAAACATCCAAAAAAACAATGCCATCCATTCCGCTTTCAACAAGATTCCCGTACAGTAACCGTCGCCCTCGAGCATTGCACAATGGAACCGGAACTCGCCACGGCTACAACTGCCATCTTTAAGCAATCATGCAAGAATGGTATGGCACTTTGCCAGTCCGAAGTGGACTCCAATGGTGATTAGACGATATTGGACGTGCTTGCCACTGCAACAGCGACATTTCGTAAAATTTGAGTTCCTCTCCAACACTGTCTGTAGAACAGGGTCAAAGGCCTGCCAAAGGCCAACTGACTTGACGTTTGGCAAGCTCGATGCATCCGTGACAGCTTTAAAATCCCCGTGCCTTCTTCGAAGGCCTTTTGAAATTTGAACAATACACTACACAGTAAAGGAGTAAGGCAATGCTGCTGGAGCATCCTCATCTGGGACAACTTCGACCATCTCCTCAGATTGGACAAGCTGGACAAATGGAATGCTTTTCCAAAGCAGAACCATGGAGACCCAAACCATATTAAGGAGCATCTCCTCTGACTCTCAGCTCTTACTTTCCCTCTCTCTGTCTCTTTAAGCTGTAGTACGAACATTGGCACGTTGAAAGCTCGATGCCAAGATTCTTTGTCAACCCGAGGCAAGCTCAAATACGCGTTTGTGCCTCGGGGACGACCAGCAGGGTTCATTCTTTAAAAATGCTGGCGTTTGAATTGGAACTACATCAAACACTTAGCTTTAGGGGTGGCGTGTCTCTTTATAGAGTACAACAAAAAAGGGAACTGAACTGCTCTGGCCACCACTCTTTGTGGTTCGTACATCTTAATACTATGCCAGTTACTATGCGAATGTGCCAAGTCAATAGAGATTTACTAGCAATCCACTCAAGGATCCCCAAAGCTTCAAACATGTGAAGTAAACCAGGAAAATCAGTATCCTATCCTCCAGCATCATTCTCATGCAGCCAAGTCCAAATGGGTTGGATCGGATCAAATAGGGATCAGTACTTCAGGCTGATCCCACCCGTGGCCTTTCCCATGACTCGCGCTTCCATCACTCCGAAAAAAACGGGTCCCACCAGTCGAACCGAAAAGGAGGCGATCACCTGGTTTGCTTCGTTACCCGGAGCTCCAAGCGGCCATAGCCAGGCAAGGAGATCAGTTCTAAGGTACCTCCCATGTACCTCCGAAACATCCCGCGTCGTATCCCGCCGGAATTCGCACATGCGGGATCGGCTGGGAAAACTCGAACGAAACAGGGCGGATCTTGTGGTGAAACATGGTGAAACGGGGTCTGTGTTTGCTTTTGCCCTGACTCTTTTTTTAGGACATGACGAAGAACATCGAATTGAATGCAAGCTGCTACCTAGTAGGTGTGTCTGTACCTAGTAGGTAGCAACCCCTCGTTCAACGGCGCCAGGGATCCCATGATGGTCAGTAGTGGCCTCTAACAGTAAGACAGGGACGTCCATGATCCACCGAACGACTTCATCGACGGTCACCGGGCATGCAGCCGCGAGAGTGGCAGCCCAACGCCATAGCCACTCAGGGGAGATGCCTTCCCAGAGGAGGTGGTATACCTGAAATCAGCGACATCAATGAGCCAGGGATGCATCTGAATTCCAATGGTCCAAAGATATCCAAGCCTGCAACAACCAATGGCGACCCTCAACGCAGTCGACACTCAGCCATCCGCAAACACCAATGATCCGCAGTGCAAAATCCACCCAAACGTGGATAAAATGCATTGTCGATCGGCGACTTGGAGAACTCTCTGTGCTTCTATTTTGAGGCTTTCTACGAAGGCTTTCGGAGCTCCCTGAGATGCACCAGTTCGATGGTTTTCAGCAAACATGTGGAGGACCGGTCCAGTCCATGGTGTACACCAGTCTCCGCCGTCGGTCCCGTGTTGTTACGGAGTCTCCGCCCGGTGAGTCAGAACCAAAACGAAGGAGTCGCCGGCAAACTGGCATGTACATCCCAGTCGAACATGACCCTGTCTCTACAAAAACGCAAAAACGTGGGCCAGCTGCACTTGGGAGGAGCCTTTGGCCTTTGTTTGTCTTGTGACTCATATGTCGTTAAAAGCTCTGATAAGCTTGCAGAAGCTTAGCTCCAGTGTGGATCGTTTAAGGTTCAACAGCTTTCCTTATGATGCCGCAGTACATTAATAATATCTTATATAATACACAACACAAAAAGCAAAAAGACATCAAAATTCTTGATACCCAATTCAATTCTTGATACCCAATTAACTTGCAAAACAATTAATGCATTCTGCTGACTAATTTCGAGTAGTCCGCTTCGAGATGTTTTGAGATGGTGCACAGGTCATGGGCTGCGTTATCCAGTGCTTGATGTGCCGTGAAATCCGTCTGATACCAAGCTTCAGGAAGGTTACAATTCGCGCAACACCCTCCCACTGCCACTTGTCGACATCTAGCTGCATGTAAGACCACACACGATTTCCAACCTCAATGGGGATGCCTCCTGCTCGATCACTCACTCCTCAGCTGCTGGAAAGAAGGCCCTCCATGTTCATCAATGTATGGAACATAATTTAGCGGGCCTGACCCACAGCCATCAAAGGGCTCAGACTTGCTCCAATGTCTCCTAAACATTTCGATTGAAAAATTGAGATCTGTTGGTTCATTGATCTCAAGCTATTTGGGGAGCATGTTCGAATGCATAAAATAACAGCCCAAGCTAAGGCTTAAAGACTGCACAACTATACTTGGACGAACCCGGAAACCATCTCTCTAGCTCTGGCGTCACTCTGAAGTAGTTAACGACGCCCATGGAAGGCCCTTCCTTTGGCTATCTCAAACTAATGCACCCCCAACAGCGGGCTTCTCCAGAGCAAACATGTAATGATAATCACACAAACATGTGCACTCACCCGGCTTAATGCATTTGGTCAGAGCTAAGTTGCTTGGAGTGTCTCTACTCAAGTCATCCAATCAACCCCCCGTCAAGCAAGCTTCGAATCATCACGTGTGCTGCATTTGCACAGGCCACCACCTCGATCGGGCGGCTTGCCAGATCTGCATCCTTAGGCCGTCGCTGTGGCTGTCGAAACGAAAGGCTGTCGCCCCACTGGGAGCCCTGCCGTCCCGTGCCGAATCGTCACGACCTGTTTTCCACGAGCCGGTCGTTTCTTGATGTGCTCATGACGAAGCACATAACGTCACGGCTTGGCCAGTCAAGCTGAAAGAACACATAACCTGTTGTATCTAAACAGTATTCACAGTATTTCATATACTTACAGTATAGTATTTCACAGTTTCCGTGGATTCAGGCCACACTGGCCACACCCGGACATGATGCTTTAAGCCTTTCTTTCAACAAAAAAGACTCTCCAGCCAAAATTTAGCTGCTGGTTCAAGTCTTGCGCATGGCGAGTACGAACATTCCACATGTTTCATTTATGTGCCTCTAACCATGAGGAGACGTGGGAGAAGAAACGCCAATGGCCAATGGCAACAGCTTGTGGTTCACAATATTCACAGCTCATCACAGCTGGAAGGATACACGATTCGCTGGCCGACACAGCACTGGCTGATGGGCAGTTCCGTTTCGGATGGAAGCAGTGGGCCGAGAGTGCAGCCCCACGGGGTGCACCGAGTCGGCCAGGGATGGACAGTTCAACGTAGGACTCTGGGAACTGAATCCTTTGCTGTGTTTGATCACTAGTAACAGGACGAGCGGACTGCTCTCTGCGGACTCGTGCTGCTGAGGGCGCGCGTTTCAGTGCGCAAGTGTGATGATCACTAGTAACAAAAAGATACAAAAAATGGATGTCACTCCCAAGTCCCTCGTCCATGATAGGCAAGGATCATTGGGTGTGATGTCCAGTGTGGCACGGCAGCTGTTCTTCAGCAACTCCCGCATGATAAACGTTAAGATGCCAGGAATGTAGGCAAATCCTCAGTCTTGCCGTCGAACAGCAAGCCCGGTCGGCCAGGTTCTTACGTGGCCACGTTCTTGATTGAATCCGTTTAAAGATACAAGAATGTGACATGTGCATGATTCCTATTATCTCAACTAATTATGCACCTTCACAAAATCTTGAATGGGTTCAAGTTGTTTCGAGTGCAATATCGGTACTTTCAACTCGTTGCATTGCAACGTTTGCATCATAATCCTCAATAGGATTCTTAAGTTCTCCGCATGTGACCTTTCACCCTCTAGTCTCAAGCAGCCAGTGCTTCAACATCGCAAGCTTCAATGGAATTTGGACTATAGTGAGAGTAGAACTCGTTTGAGAACGGATTCAGATGCCACTTGGGAACGTGGGGTCTCTTTTGGCCAAGCTGCTGGGTGCGGGCCCTTGGTGACCTTCTTGGGAAAAACCTTCCACCCGGAGCACCGGCTTGCGTCCCAAGAAGTCTTGGCAAGCGCTCAGAATTTCCTGCCGAATGGAGCGACCGGAACGACTGGGTTTTTGTTGTCTCATTCTTGGAATTCACAACAAGAGGCCAGCTGGGTTATATCTTCGCCTGTCCAGCTGCCTTGCAGGTCTCAACAGCATCACATTGAGGATCAATTATACCTCAAGTGCCACTTGGAAGGAACACACCTCTCAAAGGCAAGAAGCGTCTTCGATTGGTCTTCTGGCTTTGGCGCCCGAAAACAACTGACCGAAAGCTCTTGCAGTTGAGTTGCCAATCATCTTGCGATGTGGATGTGCACAGGCCAGGTAATGAGAGAGTAGCAAATTGCAACCAAGTCGGTTCAACCTCATTTTAGCTCGACCCTCGTATCTCAGACCAGAGTGGGGTGGAAGCTCTATTCGTTTGCATATGTTTCCTATGGTTCTTTGGACCGATCTCATGTGGAGCCATCGGGCCATCGATCCACCGAGGGGTCGCTCGACCAAACCGTCTCGCCGTCCACACCCGGTTTTCACCCGCGAGAGGCCGCGTCGCGGCGCCACAAAGGACTCTCACGGACGTGTCCGTACTGGGCGTTGCAGGCCGAGAGGCAGAAAATTGTCCAGAAACTTGTTCGTAAAGTGGTCAAAGTTGTCGGCTCTGCGGAGTTTCCGTAGCTTGTGCATGCCCTGAAGTTTCGGGACTAGCGCCACAGAGTGCACAGAGTGCAGCACTTGCATGCACGTGCCATGACAAAAAAAGGAATCCACAAGGAAAATATCTGCTGAATTCTGCTGACGTTTTCCTGAGACGAAAACGTGGGTCAAAACTGGGGGGAACCACCAGTTAACGAACGAAGACAGCATGAGACGCTTCTCAGTTGAGCTGCCAGTTCGGCGTCCTGGTTTTGTTGGGTGTCAAGACCCACCACGACGGACGGATCAGTCATGAGTCATGAGATGTCATGAGTCATGTCTTTTTTCGATCTAAGCTGCGAGGGTCATCAGCTCCACCATGTTCTCTTGTCGCTTGAGGACCTTCTGCACGGCCTTCTGGAAATTCACAGGGTCTTGTGGCTCAGCCTTGCGTATGTACGAAAAGGAAGCCTCAGGTGCATGCTGCTCAAAGCAGGAATCCACCGGAATTTCGGACACAGCCGTCCAACTGCCCCTTGCGCACATGCTCGCTTCGTGGATGGACAGGTTCGATTGTTTCTGCATGTACGCGACAGAAGTTTTCCATGCCGATGGCCTCCACACTAAGGATGCGCCAAGGCTCTTTGTGCTTCATGTGGGAATCAACGAGTTCCGGGATGTCCTTCCACTCCTGAACCTGCGGAGACCATGCGTTTCAAGACCATGTGTTCTGGCACTGGACTGGCTACAATGAGAGTTATCTGCAGTATCAACATGTAAAAAAAAAAAAAAAAACTATTACAGTATATAAACATGTACCAACAGATCAAGTGGCAACTTGGCTCTCAAAACATCCGCTTTTCGCTCGACAACCAGAGGTCTCAATGCCGATCTACGGGACTCCCGCCTTTGACGCAACAAAATGCAACAAACCATTATGCATCCGGTGTATAAATACACAAGAGCTTAAAGACATAGATAACAGATGATAACAGTATATGCAGCAGCAGCTACGATCCCTCTCCTTTATCAGGTGTTGCATTTACAGGAGACGTTCTCCCAGATCGGCCACTGTACGGCGCCTGCTCGATCCATCGAATGCGTTCAGCAAAGCGGATAGGCATCTCCTCCTGGGAAGAAGCGCCGGAGCGCCCAAACGCGGTTTTGCAATGTGAAGGCAGCCCATTCGGTCCACAAAAACACCCGGCCAACCTGTCCAGAAACCCCAGGCCGACCTGTCCAGATGGTCGGATGTTGTTCAGAAAAATCCGGTCCAGGTCCAGGAGCATCTGGGCAGATAAATACAACTCTTCACTTGGGACGAGTCAGACTCATTGAGTTGATGCTATTCATTGGAGTTTAGTAATTGAGCATTGCTCAAAACCTATCGAGAATTTGTTCTAATGGGCTCTTCTTTCGCAAGTTCATTTCGCACCACTTTCGCGGCTTGAGTTTTGGCTTTCGCGCGCTGCATTCTGTACAAAAACACTTTCGCAAGCGTTCGCGGACGGAACTGATTTCGCAAGCTTTTGCCAACTGTCTGGAGCTTTCGCAAGCTTTCGCCAATGAAAAGTTCGCACAATCTTTCGCGGATCTTTCACGACTGCATGTTTTGCTTTCGCGAAGGCATAATGCATTAGACTCTCTTCAAATTGTTACTTGGGAAAGTTTTGGCCGCTGCTCTGGTAAATTCTTCACCAGCTGAAAAGGAGGTTGAACGTTCCCTTTTTCGGTGCGGCTATGAATCGCTGGGTGAGTAATGTGAGAGGTCCAGTACGGCTTCCCAAAGCCCTCCAAACAGTGTTTGATCCTTATTTCAACTCACATGCTTACCAGGCACCCAAGGCGTTCCACACAAACACACTGTCCTACGAGGAACTTGGAATCTGCAGCTGGGGAGAAACAAAAAGTCTCAGTTCAGAAACATGTTCACTGAGCCAAGCATTTAGTTTCTGAACTTTGTCCAAGTGGCTACCAGGAATTCTGCGAAAGGTCCTGCGTTCGTCCAGAGAGGGCGAAGCGTTCGGGCGACGTCGCCCGAAGTCGGCGTTCGGGGGGGGGTCGACCGCGTTCGGACTGGCTGGATGGGCCAGTAAGCAAAGTGTTCTTGTAAACATTAACAATATGAAACATAAACATATAGACCATGGACATAAATGTAAAATGGACGACCATGGACTCCGGACACTTCCCAAGATCCATTTGGATCCCATTTCCATCCATTTTAGAATACTTTAGATGACCCGAATTATCTCGGCCCACCAAACTCCCGGATCCCGTCGACTCTATCCCTCTGCCGCAAAAACGAACTCGGCCTGGCTTGGCGAACTCATGCATCCAGCTATGCATACTCACAGGGTTCGGTTTCATGGCCGCAAACCTCGGTCACACCCGAACGAGGAGCCATGGCCGCGGCCGGACGGTTGAAGAGGGATGAGGGTGTGTGGAAGAGGGAGACCTGCGAATCCTCTCGCCCCTGGCTGGGTAGACTGGTCTATTTCCCGAACCGAAGCCAGGGGGTCTTCTTTGAACGTACAAAACACATCAACATACCCACAGTGTGCTCACTCGAAAAGTCTCAAAGCTTCAAAAGAATGGGAGTCCGAATTCCCGAGCATTCCAGAGCCAAGAAGAAGCAGGAACGGAATCACCAGTCCGCCTGCCTAAAGCGTCGGCGATTTCGGACGCCAAACGGACCGATGGAAACCCTCCTTTCGTTTCAGATGGAAACCCCTCGTCGCAGCAAAACGTCATTGAAATGCCATGCCAGACGCAAAGGGCACTTTGGGATCCACAACTGGAAAAACTGGCGCCAGGTTCGTCTCGTTGCAGCGGTTTGTCTCGTTTCCGGATCAAAACATGTCAAAAACACATCGTTTCCGGATGTCCAAGCCACTTCTCCACCGAACAGTGCCGTGCTCCGCCGGCTCTGCATCGCTTCGAGGGGATCGAAGGGATCCTGGACAGGAAGGCCCCTCCGAAAGGAACGGCCCGTGCTGTTTCCTTGGCAAAGCTACACAGTATGTAGAGGACTGTAGAGGTACGTAAAGATGCCCAAAAAATGGAGAGCTTTTGCATGGCAGGCACAAACGGATTGGAAGCTGTAGCATGCTTCGGCTTGACTCAAGTTGATTGGCATTGGTAAACGCAGTGCAAATTGTATGCTGTATCACCGCAAAATAGGAAATCCGTCTTTGCCCCTGTTGCGTCATTCTAAGCCCCTCCCCAGTCACTGTCTCCATGCCCCTCCCCAGTCACTCAATGTCAAGGTCTAGTGATTTCCCTGTCACTTGTCAACCAATTGACAAGTCTTAGGACTCTCGCTTTGAGAGGTCTACCAGTCTCAACAAACATATTCAAGCTGTAACTAACCTCAATATGATAATCTTATGACTCATGACAACACGTACCGACAATGTTGACATATCTTGACTATATGTTGAACAAGCCAAAACAATGTTGCGAACATGATGTCGTGAACATATGTCAACGTTGCGCACTCGATGATCAAGGATACCATGAATCGATGACCCCGCCCAACCCCACTCAAGTGTCTCTTCGATGTCAACGTTGTGGCGATGACAATGCTGTGAAAACGATGACAACGTTGTGCTCGATGATGTTGTGAAAGCAATGATGTGAACGTGATGCTGTGAAATTGCTCACAATAATGCAGTCAGTGAAGGTATGTGAAGGTGCAACAAAAAAACACTCAAACCACGTCGAATAAAGATGATGAAACTGGCTCAGTCCACAATCACACACATGATTAAAGCATGCACCATCGCCCCTCCAGGTTCAAGCCGTACACTGCCACCCAAGACTAAGACTGGTGCTTTGCCGAAACTTACTGGATTAAGTCAAGCAAGGCCCTGCGAAACGCGTGCGTGGGGTGAACAAGAACGGCATGAAAGCTACTTCGAAGCCCGTAGGACTGAAAGCCTCTTTTGAGGACCTCTAAACATCCATCCACAGGGGCCCCCTGCCCCAGCCTCCACCAAGTGCCGCGCCTATACAAAGGAGGCGATTGAAGATTGATATATAATTACATATAATCAATCATGGATCATAATTGTGCATGTTGGGAGTGCAATCGCCCTCTTAGTGGTGAGCATCCCAGAATTAGTGTATTTCCACATCAACCAGAGGTATGTCAGAGATACCTACTCATAATTGTCCTGGGGCATTTTGTTCTTTTCCTACGGCCATTTGCTGTTCTTGCTACAACTATGTTCTTTCTTCCTAGAGCTGCTTGATTCACTATGTAAAATAATGTACTGTATAAGGACAAAGGGTGGTGATGGAACTGTATCCAGCAGAAGGAAATGTGTAGGAACCCAGACTAGAGTAGAATATTTAGTTAGAAATCATCATCCCTGTTTGTACAATGTCAATCAGCTCAAAGTGCTTTGCAGGGAGATGCTCGCACTTCTGAGCTCCCTGCACACTGGCCAGAAACGTTGCCATTGCTTGCTGCCCAGCATCTCACACTACGTTCCGCTCTAAGCTAGTGGTACTTTCATACATGCAAGACTCGCAAGACGATTTTAGCGGCAAAGGAGGGTGGGATGCGGATTGTTTCTCTGTCTTCAAGGGCGTGCATTGGGCGTGCATCTGGAGGTTTCAACTTCATTTTGTAAGAGCCTTGTGTCAGGGATGAAGGAATCTCGTTCTTTCACTAGTAATTAGGCTAGCCTTAAAGGCTGCGACTCATGGGCAATAATGCTCTCATGATTCACTATGGCTTGGGCCGGCACAACCAGTGGGACATCTGGGCTCAAAGCATGCATCAACGAAAACTCTACTCTGACAGCAAAGTAAGGTGTGGGGTGCCTTCGTTAAAGACCTGACAACCTCGCATCCATCAAAGTGTGTGCTCGACTCCGGTGGCTAGTCACCACCAAAAGGACCGAAAGTATGAGTCCTCAGCCGGTATCAGGCAAAGCACATCATCAAAGCAAACGATCTCTCTCAAACCAGTTCAGTGCTGTAAGCGATGGCTTCCAACCTACTAGCAATGGCCTCTAACCTAATTGCGATGGCCTCAAACAATAGCAATGGCCTCCAACCTACTAGCAATGGCTTCCAACCTAATTGCGATGGCCTCCAACCTGATAGCAGTGGCCTCCAACCTACTAGCCATGGCCTCCAACCTACTAGCAATGGCCTCCAACGTGATAGCAATGGCCCCCAACCTACTAGCCATGGCCTCCAACCTACTTGCGATGGCCTCCAAC
>CAXAMN010022173.1:605042-634774 GCA_963970005.1 Durusdinium trenchii
CCAACCTAATAGTGATGGCCTCCAACCTAATAGTGATGGCCTCCAACGTAATAGTGATGGCCTCCAACCTAATAGTGATGGCCTCCAACCTAATAGCGATGGCCTCCAACCTAATAGTGATGGCCTCCAACCTAATAGCGATGGCCTCCAACCTAATAGTGATGGCCTCCAACCTAATAGCGATGGCCTCCAACCTAATAGTGATGGCCTCCAACCTAATAGTGATGGCCACCAACCTAATAGCGATCTCCAACCCAATAGTGATGGCCTCCAACCTAATAGTGATGGCATCCAACCTAATAGCGATGGCCTCCAACCCAATAGTGATGGCCTCCAACCTAATAGTGATGGCCTCCGACCCAATAGTGATGGCCTCCAACCTAATGCCACCAGAGTGGAAACACCAAACTCTTATGGCTTGGTTGGCTTCACCTACTGTCTTTACACATGCCATGTCAGGTGTGCACTATACAGATAGAACACAATAGAACCTTGTATGTATATATATGGCGAAAAAAAAACACGCATTCCAATTATACAAAAAGCTTGCACAAGCAAGCGCACTTTGGAATCAAGCTGTGGCAAGCTGTCTTATCTGTAAACTGCAAATCCAGGTGAAATAGGGCTCTTGCATCAAGGTGTCTCTGATAGGACAAGGCCCGAAAGCTTTACGTTAAACTCGAGCCTCTTTGACTTCAGGATCCAAGTGACACAGCCAGTCCTGCAAGACTCCCGGACTGCTCGGAGCAAACAAAAGGCATCCTCCCTTTCGACCCTTCTGCAGCTGGACAGTGTTGGAACCCGGTCGCACCAGTCTAGAAAGAACATTCATCTTGCCATACGAAACTAGCCGCTGCACCATGCAAATTCAGTGCTGTGCAAAGGCATAACACTGCCTTCTGTATGGCGTTTCCTCCGCGTACTCATGGCATTGTTGAGACAGCTGCTTCCCACCAAACCTGCCTTCAAGTTGGATGATAAATGGACCTGCCAGTGTTGGAGCAGCAAAACATATCAACAAATCAGGCTTGGCAAAATCATGCAAAAGCTATGTTTGAGGTGGCATGTATTGAATTGAAGAGAGTGCAAAGCATGCAAAATCCCACTGAACCAGTTGGATACAGGGCAGCAACTTTGAAAGGTAATGAAAAAGAAGAAACACAAAAAAATATAGAACATGATGCAAGTGGCAGCTGTTCCGTACCAAATGCTGCATCCGTACCAAATGCGAATCGATGTTCTCTACAGTGCAACCACCAGCTGGTAAAGGTATCGCATACTGAGCCAGCAAAGCATCTGCTTGTGTGTTAAGACACAAACATGGACATGACTTGACTGCGGGTCGAAACCCCAATGTTGAGGTGAACAGCCGAACAATGTAATAAGTAAAAACAAATAGCCACTGCAGGGTTCACCAATCCAAGTAATTATGGTGGTAGATCAGCGTCGACCCACAGTCGATTCAAATTTGGCTCGATGCATGTTATTCAGTGTGTAGTATGTATGTATATATAATATAGGATAAAATGGCGTGCAATCATAAAGATCCTAAATCATAACTACCATCGTTGCACATGTCAAGTTGTTGCGACATGTCTCAAGTCTCAATCTAACAATGTAACAACCCACCACCGTCCTGCTCAACGCACCAAACTCTGAAACCAACATGAGCCAACTCCCATCTTGTTTAGACATGTTTAGACGAAGACCTTGGGCCTTGGGGCGTAATTAGCCGGAAGCATCTGTTGCACATCTTTTGCCGGTGGAAGGTGGCCCCATTCATTGGCCCTCTATCCGGTGGAATCTGAGGCACCCGGCAGCATTCAAGTCTTTGGTCCATGAATGCACAGGCTTCCCGCCAGGGAAACCTGGCCAACCCGCGGAAACATCCAGAGTTTATTCTTGGAGGAAATTGACGCTTGCAAGCGAAGGTCGGCCTGCAGCAAAGCAACCCTTTGGAATCTAGGTCAACCATGTACTCAAGAGCTGGGTTAGGCCGCCCCTTTCCGCCCGGTCCTTGTTTTCAGAGGGCCAGAATGCATACATGAGCTATCTTACTGACGGCACCAACTGTGAATGCATCAGGCTTGATCTGAGGCTAAACAGGCGGTATTGATGCAAACTGCGCTTACTCCAGGGCCCCCTGCCAAATCCTTTGCTGTGCCGCTGCCGTACCCGCAAGCGTGTACGGCTGATTCTCAGTGCATGTTTCCATCCACGCCTCGGTACGGGAAGCGATCGACAAGATCAGGTGATTTGAGAAATGTGTACCCAAATGCTGTTAGTTCCACAAGCTCTACTACGGGATCGAGGGAAAATGGGTAGGCCACTCGAGTATTCCAAGAACCTAATAGACTCGCTATGACCATTCAATTGGGATGACAAAACGATCCCAAACCTCCAATTTCAAGTACTGTCCCCATATTATACCCATAAGATGTCTCCATGAAAGGGACATGTCTGGGCTGCACATGCCCTACTCCTGGGCCTTCCGGCTGTACCTTGACCGCCAAGGTTAGCAGGCATGCCTCTCCGATTCGTCATGGATTGGACACATCGATTGGACACGTCGATTGTCCAAGAAGGAAGCTGAAGCAAAACAAAATGTGGATTGGTGATATCACCTCCATCGGTCCATGCCTAAATGATTAGAAACCAACTGTGCCAGAAATTCAGAAGTTGGTAGAAATTCAAACTTCCTATGATATTCAGGTTCTATCAGGTTCTGCTTACGTCCACCGTGCCAGAAATCCACCGTCAACTGCCCTTTTTCTCGCGCACGCGCTCGGTCTGCGCCGCAACCGCCGAGCGGAGCAGCGGCACGGTCTGCTCCACATCAATCGGATCAGTCTGACAACAGGAATGCCAATGGCCTGGGTGGTCAGAGGTCTACGAACATGGAAGACCCGTCACGGCCTAAGGCAAGGAAATATCCATGAAAATAACCAACACTATAAGAAGATATGTCAAGATATGTTTCGACGAAGAACACGTTCCATTGAGAATATATAGTTGCTTTATGTTGTTTTGTTTTGTGTGTGTAAGTAGTAAAATACAATACACATGACGAAAAAAATGATACCAACTGAATCCAACGAATATAAGTTTGATAGAAAGCGGACATGGTGTTTTAACAATAAGTTGATTAAAGTGTTTCACGGTTCCCACACAAACAACAGATAAACGATATACTGTACTAGTTGATATAGCGTATATCATTAATGCAGAGAAAACGTGGCATCTAAATGTACTGACATTGTCAAAAAAGAGTTATACACTAGTGACGGGTATTTTTGAAATGATGTCTTTATGTTAGAACTCAGTATTTGTATGATAGATAATTATGGAAATATGTTTATTTGAACGTAAATCAAACTAGAAACAATAGTTATATGGCAAATCCTTTTTAAGAAAACAATTCTGGCTATTTTGTACCGGTATTAAACAAACTGCAAAGGTTGGAAATAGATTTCAACAGCATATGTTTCATCCAGATTGCTTTAAACGTGTGTAACTTGTGTCAACCTGCCTCTGACTTTTAAGATGAAAGGTAACTATTAATAGTACTATTAATATATATATATATATATTTATTTATTTATTTACTTATTTATTTAAATATATAGTTTCTATCCCGTTGTACTTTCCTAACATTATATTATAGCAGGGTGTCGTGCTACAATCATGTGTATTTCTTGCACTACATTTGATTGCAAAGATATTTACTGAGAACCAATTACTACTAAATATGTTTAGATATTCATTGATCACCTTTTATAGTAGTTTCAGTACATTTAATAATACAGTATTCTTACAAGTGTATCTTAAATATATGTTGTACATCTTGTGTACGCTACCAACTTCGGTTTCTGATGGATGTGTTCCTCCCGGGAAGCAATTTGTTCATAGTCAAGTTGTACTTGTTTTATATAATGGTTTCTCGTCCAAAACCATGGATAATTGTATTGTTGCCTTGTTTTATTACTTGATGATGCAATGATCATCAATTATCTATATGATGCAGCTTTTAACTGAAATAAGTAAAAAAAACAAAAACAACATGAACATCAAAAAATCAAACATTGTTGTTCAAACATGTATCTTAATCCGTTGCTTAAGTCAAAGAACATGTTATTATTCCACTTCCCTTTTGAACTGACAAGGATTGAAAAGACTATCCTTTTGACTCAAACTAAATATCATTTATGAGTTCCGGGTAATAAATTAGTCCAACCCATTCCTCACTATGTGTGAATCTTCATATTGTATGTCAAACGCTATTCAGCAAGGGAACGATTCTGGGCAGACAGTTGTGTTGCCTGCGGGACTTCATTCACTTGCATGAGGGTACGCGTTCTACTTGCATTTGCCTTATTCATGGTCAACATGGAGCTGGTCGCTTAATCCCTCATCAGAAGCCCTCCTGTCGTTGAGATCGGCGACCAAGCTAAGGATATAGCCGATTTGTTCTTCACTCGCCCCGAAATCTCCAGCAATGTCTGGCAGAACGACACCATGATAGAACCACAAAAGCAAGCATGTTGGAGATTGTTGGACCAGAAAGGTGTGACGAGCAGAATTCAGAATAGGCATGCATCAATCTGGTCTGTTGGTGCATTAGATAGTATTAGCCTATTGCCCATTTCCATCACATGGACTCACAAAGCTCGAGTCTGACCGGCTGGGGAAAGACGGTATCTTCACGCAAGGTAAAAGAATTCTCAGGGCTTCTGCCATGGTGGATGAGGCCATCGCCGTGGCAACGGCCGCACGTTTGACGCTGCCCAGCGGCCAAGTGCCAAGTTGTCCACTCTTGTCTCCAGCGATGAGCTCTCCTCGAACCTCAGAGACCAGTACTGGGTGTGGTGAGCATTGGTTTCTGCAATGAGGACAACACCCCGGGAGACCAAGTGGACATTTTCTCAGAAACTGGAAACTTTTGCCGTTTCATGTTCAGAACGGGGTGTTTCCTTTTTTGATGTGTCTCTTGGACATGTCAGAAATCCCCCCTTCATTACTCGTAACCCACCGAATCTTCGCCCCCCCCGAATCTTGGTTGCAGCCAGCCCATGCACGCGTCCGCGTCGGAACCTGTTGAAACCGGGTAAGGCTTAAGGCACACTTCGAGATCTCACACGACATGTCAAGGGCGTTTCTCCACCGGTCATAGATCTGTCTACAAACTTCCTGTTTAGGTCTTTTTCAGGCTGTCCATCATGTACTCAACTCGCATACACATGTGTAAAGACATGTAAATGTAAAGACTGACTTCCAAGACACCAGGTTCACTGAAAGGGCATTCACTGCTGAGGGCATCTTCACCAGTTTTCGTCTTGCCTTCACTTCAAAGTCCCAAAGGATGATGTCGCCATTACCTGAAGGACGAAGTCAGCAGCACTGAACAGTTCTTCGTGGACCAATTCCGAACCAAAACACCGCCGATGTTACCAACACCGCCCATGGGGTCAAGGACCCACATCAAATCGGTCATCCCCTTCACTTCCCACGGCCCATATACAATTGTTGAAATATAATATACAATATTTGCTTTATATATATTTATTTAAAGCAAGTATATATTCAGATTCATTCAATGTTAGGATTCCCCGCATCGTTTTTACTGCGTTTTGCACACGGCCGCTGCAAGTATCTGCTGGTATCGTTTTGCAGGGTGTGCAAATCGGTTTCCAAAGACATTTTTGGATACGACACCATTCGCCAATGGGTATCAGTTTTTGACGTCCGGTATTGGAAAATTCAAAATCAACGTCTTGGATTAAACGCCCTTATAGAATGTAAATGATGATAATTTTCAGAACGATTTTCAGAACGATTTTCAGAACGATTCATCAACTGCTACTGTTCAGCCAATGGTGCGGAGCCCACAGGCGATGACTGGGGCTTCAGGCAAGAACACGGCAGAAAGCACCGGATGTCCACATTCTTCATACCTTGCAAACTTGATGGTTCAAAGCCGGGGCAATCCTCTTTTTCTCTCGGATGCACATTCTTCATTGCAAACCCTTCCTTGAGCTGACGTGTCACTCTCCATGTGTTAACTGCAATCGAGGAGGCTGCTCCAACTCCTCTCCACGAAGGCAAAGGCAACCGAAGTTATCTTTAAAGTTACAGGCAGTGTAGACAAAGAAGGAGCAGGCCTGAAGCTCAAAAACAGGGTTTGGCACTGTCACACGCAAATGAAGACATAGATCAGTGGCAGGCAAATCTTTTGCCAATGCCCCGCTTCAAGTGAACGTCTGTGTTCGTGTAAAGTGCACAAACAGACCCAACCTCATCGCTCGAATTCTCTCTACCTCCCTCAACGCCTGATGGCTTAAGTTGACCCACACACTTTGATATTGGGTTTGCAGTTAACTCAATTCCCAGGTCGAAAAGGGCGATGGAACAGAAAGGTGGCAAGGTCCGCAGAAAAGTATTGTTTAACAAAGGTTTACGCAGTTTACGCTCATCTACAGCTCACGACACGGCGGTGGCGAAACGAACGGCGCGGCTCATCGGCAGGAAAAGGTTTTGGGGAGGATCGTGCAAGGACCATGAACCAAAAAAATGGAGAAGTGGAGTCACAGCTTTCTCAAAAATTCTCGCAGATACACAGCGGAGCGTCCCCCACTGCATCAGCACCGACTGGCACCCTCTTCGTTGGACGGGCGGTGCCAGTGGTGTCCCGTCCCGCTGCGTGTTGAAAACAGAGTGTGGCACACACACTCAGCCGCTTTGCGGCGCTCTGGCCTTAGAAGAGAAAGAAAGAACAACAGAAAGAGCAGCGCTAAAAGGGCAGGAGAGAAAGATAGGAGTAGCCAAAAGGGAATACTTAGCCCTTGACTGAAGTAGGGAAATGAGCCCCAAGAACCACCCAAAAAGCCTGAGAGAAAGCCCAAAAGAACACACGACGAAAAGCGCAAGAAAGAAAGTGGGGGGCAGGGAGGGGATGTATGTAACATGTGTGTGTGTGTGTCACCCCCTGGTTCTAAGGGTTTCCCCACCTTCACCACTTTTCCACAGGCAGGGGGCATGGCAGCTGTTTCCCTAGCCATGCCAACGAAGCTATGGGACTCAGCCGGAAGGGAATGTGGACGCACATTCCTGTACCTGCGACAACTGTTGGATCACGCTGTTTCCAATCTGTCTTTTTTGATTCATGGTGGTTGCATGCTTCCTCCCATAAACAGGTTTCCCACTGCGTTTCTCAGCTGTGCTCATCACCGCATCGACTGTACAGATCGAAACAATGTTCAACCATACGGTTTTTTGCGGAATTATGCGCCTTTCCGTTCCCTCACCTTCCTTCCCAACGTGGCAATTGAGTCTAACTGAAAACCCAAGTTCGAAGTATGGACCGCTCAGTCTTCCCACGTGGGTACTGGGTGTGACCCTCCGAAAGGAGGCGCTGACGCCATTCCGGATTTCATCGTTCCTGCTTGTTTATAACTGATCTTTCGTTCCTTCAATTTATCTCTGAATTCCCTGATTTTCGAGCCGCCGGGCTATAAACGAAGGACTTTATCGTGACTGTCATGACGTTGATTCATTGCATTTCCCAATTTTTAACCCGCAGCCATTTGACCGAAGCTCAACTTGCACATGCTCACATTCCCGAGATTCCACTGCATGCCGAGATTCCACCTAATTCATTTGTCACAGCACGCAGTGTCAGGTTCCAGAATTCACTGCCATTTTCAACTCTTTCACCTCCGCTGCTGTGCCGCGCCGGCGCCATTGTTCGCAGCCTTTTCGGATTGACCTCTCCATCGCTGGTCCTATGCAGTTTCCCTGGCCATATCCACAATGGCCACCACCGTGTACCGCATCCACAATACCCACTGTCAGCACTCAACCACCACCATGGCACCATTCTCTACCACCAGCACCTGTCCCCGCTGTTCTATCTCATCCACCACAACCATCACTCCTCCCTCGCTTTCAGACCGCTCCACCACAACTGCCACCTCCTACGTGGCCACATCCTATGCCAACACATCCTCCACCGGCACCAACCTTTGTACCTCACACACACCCCTATCCAGCACCACCTCAGATGCAGACTTTTGAAACCATGCCAGCACAACCTTTCCACCACCCACCCTCTATGCAACAGGCATCACCAGCCCCATCGGCTCCACCAGCTCTGCAAGCACCACAACCACAACCACATATCCAGCAAGCTCCTGTTCATGGCGACCACCTTCAAGGCGTCTGGCAGCCATACTCTCTCTTTCCACCTGTTGCTCACCCATCGCCACATCAAGCATCAGCCCCACCCACCGTTGCTCCTTCGGCTCCAACACCCCCCGCGCCGCGGGGGCACCCACGCCGCCCGCTCCGGACGTTTCGCACGTCCCCCCACCAGCCAATCCTACTCAGGCCACCATTGATACAACTGCCACGCCACCCTCCACGTCACCAGCCATTCACTTTGCTCCACCACCAGCCACCGTTCCACCACTACCACCACCACCACCGTCCCCAACGCAAGCACCTTCCATGCCCACTCCAGGGCCTCACAAGCAACCTCTCGAGGCTGCTCCCATCCGTTCAGGCACATCTCTCACAACACCGGCCTCTCATGCAACCACTGGCCGCACCAACCGCAGCAGATGCCGCAGCCGACGCCGTCGCCGCCACCACAGTCGCCATACACGTGCTAAGCACGCCAGAAGTCATCGCTCTCCTGCAGCCTCCACTGCTAAAGCGTCGTCGACACGCCGTCGGCGTCGCCGTTCCCCTTCAACCTCTATATTCCACATCTTCAGACAGCTGCTCCCGCAGCCGCTCCCATGCACCCATCACCCTCCGACCCAATCAGCAGTCTACACCTCAGCACCACATCACAAACATGTTCCAAGCAGAATTCCCCAACATTCCAGCAATACAACGGCCTCATCCGCCTTGGAAGCCACACCCACCACATTTCCACCAGCTCCCCCACCAAGAACAGATTGCATGGTGGCTTGACTTTCACGCTACACAATTGGAGGCAGAGAACAAACCACAACACGCATATGTAGCCAAAATGCTCGCTGACATCGGCTACACCATCGATGATTTGGCAGACTTCCGTCAACTCAACCATGTGAAGTGGAATGACACCACCAATACTTATGACACCTTTTCCTATCACTGTAACAACATTCCCAGTTTGCAGTGCACATCAACGCCGGCCATACAGGCCCCCACGGCAACATCACCGCCATTCTCCAACAGGGCCGTTTCTGCCCAGCACCCTACATTTTGACACCAATCCGGGTTTCTTTGCCCAAGCCACACGCATTACTCACCAGTCAATCCACGACAACTACGAACAGGCCCGCGTACTACACAACACGTGGAACCTGGCGAAGAACATCCATTCTATCATGGTCCATCTCCTCGCCTGGGGTCGAGGGACCAAATTTACCAGCGGCGGCGAAGCCCAAGCCATGCACCTCTTGCAACAAGACCATGGCGCTTTTTGCCACTCAAAAGCCCGATGCTGGGTGATTCACCCCCATAACGCCATAGTCAAAGGACTGGCGTGGTCTATCAATGCAACCCCTCCGGACCTTTGAGGTTCCGCCACCTACCACAGACCTATCCACTTTCTCCAACACCAACACCAACTCCACGCACTTGAGAGAGGCCCTTCCGTGAGTTTCACATTGGCCACCAACTCCAGCGTTGCAAAATCCGAGCTCCAGCCTTTTCTCACTGCATTATGCTCCCATGTATTGCATTTTACTCTCGTTGTACATAGCTTGCAAGTATTCTAACCAGCAGCCAGTTTTGGTGCTCATTTTGCTTTTTGATCAATTTTTGGTGCATGATCGCTCAGTTTCTTTTCAGGTTTTGCGAATTGCGGAATTTTGTCGACAATTTTCTTCTTTTCATGCAAGGATGAACTGCTTTTGTTTCTTTTCAGGCTGTATTGTTTCAGCCACCCACTATGTATCTTTATCTGTCCTGCAAACTTCGTGCTCAATAATTCATTTTCGTAATTCAATTGCATGCCTCGCATGTCTGCACCGGCCGCTCATGCACTGCTGACACCTGCGCTGCGCCATCCGCTGCTCTAGCATATCACTTCAGCTGCCTGACTTCGACGCTGCCCCTCAAGATGCAGTCTCATGCCGACCAGGCTCGACTTATCCATCGAACTACGATTGCTCTCAATCAACTTCATCGTATACTCCAGCAAGCGACTGACATCCTGGCTAGCTTACACAGCCTCTATCTTGTCCACACACAGCAGGTCGACCCCCACTTTCACCGACCTTTTCCGGCCCTCCCTCCAGCTCCCCTCACAGCAGTTCCTATCCCTTCTCCCACGTCCTCCTGTGATTCGGCTCCTGTCGCCCCCATCAAACATGCACCACCACAGCGTGCCCTTTCACAAGCATCCTCAACCTCCACCTCTCCACCAGCACTGCCACAACACAAGAAGAAACGCGAACCTCCACCACCCCTCAACGAAGATGCTGATTGGGACGCTTGGGATGGCGACGCTGAAGTTCGCCTTGTGGAACTCAAGACAGACACCCGCCTGCGACCGAATTGGAACTATGTTGCTCGTCGGGTAGGCTTCTCAATTGAACAGTGCAAAGCACGCTGGGAAGAACTTCAAGAAGCACAACGTCAACAACAAGCAGGCATCCCACCGCCCTCACCTACTTCACCCGTCCACACGCCACCACCTCTTTCCCCTGTCCCTTCACCTCCCTCCGCAGCAGCAATCCCACCACCGGCAACTCCCTCAGCTCCGGATTTCTCGTACACTCCTACAACACCTCCATCACCTGCACCGGCTGCCGCCGCCATGGCCGATGCTGTGCCAGCAAACATCAGTGAGGACAGTCATCCGGAACCAGCAGCCGCTGATATTGGTAGCTATTTTGTTTAGTCTCCGTTTCACCCAGCTCCTCTCGGCGCGCCTGTCGCAAACAACTTCCACGCACCATTCAACCATGCAGGCCCTTGAGGTTCTGCCCGTTTGTTTCTTTCTTTTTTGTTAGTCATTGAAACCCAATCAATCTTTCCAGCCATGCCAAGGCATTGCACAGCTGACTACCGCAATTTCGAGTTTTCCGAGATTTGATCGTTAGCCCACCTCCTACTACCGCAGCCATTTTCAACCTCTCGACTGCTTTGAGTGTGCAGATCGCTTTTCGTTCATCATGGCCCCAGCTGACGTCGGACCGTCTCGCGCACCACGGTCCCCATCTGCAGAGCAGATTGCAGCCACTGAGACACACTTTCTTCCCGACAACCCTCCTCCACACCTGACTCCTTCACTTACCCACCAACCTGAACTTCTCTACATGCAAGGCCTTCTCGACAGCCTGGCCAACGTGGTCACCCAGATCCTCAATCACCCCATGATTGACAGTCCCGTACCAGACCACACTCTTTTCACCGATGCCGATGCCTTTCGGCTGTACTTTCAGTACCACCAGAGTGTCACTGAGTTAGCCAGGATTACCATGCGCCTCAAACGCGCCAGCCGATTACTTCGATTTCTACCAGGGCCTCCAGGCCACCCAGGCAGCTACCGTGTCCACCGTCATCGCCCCAATCGCCATCGTCAGCCTGAACCTCATGGCCCTGCATCCAGAGACCGCTCACGGTCCAGGGACAGCCCAGCATTCTAGCCACCACTTCAACCTCTTGCCAGACACTGGAGTGAGCCGCTTTGTATATACTCTTTACCTCGCTAACTGGACAACGGCTGTACTAAAGATCGAGCACCTTGTTCTCTCACCTGCACTGCTCATTCACACCGTCGTTCCATCTTTGACGCATGTCACTTTTATCACATGTCAGCTTCCGCAGCCGTTTTGTTGACATCGCACGTTGACAACACCCTTTATCCGCCTGTGCAGCTATGGCTGATTCCGGCTTTGGCTCTACTTCACCAGCGGCCGGCCCTATGACAGTGGAGGGTTCACACTCCCCTCCTTTCCCAGACCCATCGTTGGCCCCAGCAGCGGGTCACTATCTCCCCGGGAATCCACTTCCCTATCTTGCTCCATCAGCCACTCACCAGCCCGAACTGTTGCTGCTCTCCTGGATGATTGCTACACTACACACGCTGGTCACCGATCTCCAACATCATCCCATCTTAACTGATCCTATCCCCTACCCTTCTTCTTTCACAGACCACTCCCACTCAATTCCACACTCAGGCCACACAGACCGACACCATCATCGAGACTCTTCGTCTCCATGAGGAACAGCAGACCACTCCACATCCCGAACCTTGGTCAGCCGCCACCCAAACCGACCGCTTCACTTCTCACGCGACAGCCCAAACTGAACTCCACTCCATCGTTCTTTCCCCAGCGTTCGCCACTCCCAATGCATCAGTCACACCTACCATTCCTACCACAACCACGGACCCTGTGTCCACAGCACACGTCGCACCTCCACCTACCGCTGCCACCTCCCTTTCCAACAAGCAGCCCAACACAGACCCGGCACAATGGCAGTACGCCAACTTCATACCCACCCCACAGGTTGACCAGTGTCCCGCTCCAGCGGGACCATCAGACTTCACGTCCCCCATTGGGGGCGCACCCAAGAGCCCCCGCTCCAAAACACCACCAAGCTCAACAACCCCCCCTCGCACCCGCTTCAACCAAGGCCGGCCTTCCACACATGCCGAGCCCCGTCGTGGCTCCCCTGTGCCAAAATCACGAGCCACTACTTCCACTCATTTTCAACAACCACTGCAACCGTCCCCAACATACCCCGCCCCACAGATGGCTGCACCGCCACCCGGCTCATACTACACTACACCGCCACCTCCAGTTCAACTTCCATACGCTCCTCCCACACCTCCGGCATCCATTCCCCCCCACACCCCATGCTTGGCCGGCACAGTATCCAGTCCCAAAACCGGCGCCGCCGACCCTCCATTTTCCCCAGCCATCACCACAGGTCAACCCTGGACAACACCTCATCTACAACAACCCCACTCCCCAGCAGCAACGAGGTCACGTGCCGCTTCACGCTGAGAACTATGACCCAGCGAACGACCCATGGAATAACTACGGCGCCGACGAGCAGCCATAGTGAGAGCTCCTTTTGGCCACTGACCAGGTTCTGATGACAACTGTTTGCCAATGTTTTCAGCATCACTTGTCTTTTCCACTTGTGGCCTTGTTGATCCTCCACCAACACCAGCTGTTTCACTCGCACCACGAAAAATCAGCAGTTGCCCTCCAGACCATGGCATACTTTCTAATGTCACCGTGATATCGTCATGGTTTCTTGCTACTTGCGGATGCTTCCACTGTACCTATTCGATTTACTAAATCCTCATTTCAGACCAGCAGATACCACCTTTCATGTTTTAATCAAGGTACCATCCTTTAATCAATGTACAGTTTTTTGATTTCCACATTTTTTGCTTTCCACTTTCATTGCAGGTTGCTTCGATCTTTCTTTTCAGCTTTCTTGCTCAAAACTGACCGCTTCCCGCCATCATCTTCGTCCTCTACCTGTCTCCATCATGGACGCCCAGTGGCAACAGTATTACTGGAACCACTACTTACTTCAGCAGCAACAGCACCAGCTTACTTCAGGCACGGATACCACCCACTACACACCGACAACCGCCTGCGGCCCCATGAGCCATTCCATCCGCATGCGCCAACAGCATCAGGCTCACCCCTACACGCCACCGCCTTCGACATCACCAACAACTCACACACCGCCGTCAAACACCTCTCCCTCCTTCCCACCGCCGCCACCGCCGCCGCTCCCTGCGGCCTCACCAGCAACACCACAACAGAAGCCCCCCAAGCACAGTCCCACTCACGCGGCTCCACCGGCACCTCCTCCTACAGTTCCATCTCCAAATCCAACCATCCAAGAATCCTGGCACTCTACGGATTCCTGTTGGGATTCCAACACCATTCGCGGACATCAACTCCACCGTCATATGCAGCCTACCCAATGGTCCCGACGCGTCGGGATCGCAGGCTTGCCGACTTTTGAGGTATTCCCTTGGTTACTTGCGTACCATGGGACAGCGGACTTCACTGCCAGAACACTCAGTCACGGCAAGTTCTGCGGGCTCATTCCTACCAGGAGTGTTGCCGAGTCAGTTTTCACCACACACCTCCTTCAAGAGATTCGCGATAAGCGACTGGACTTAGACGCTATCGCCGAGGCCATGCACACCAAGGCCCCAGCAAAACCACACAAGCACGAGCATTCCACTCTCCCCTCATCACACTTTTGACAGACCAAATGCAGGCCCACTCTCCCGCCGTTGCCGAAGGCTCAGCCATCCGAGCGCTCAAAGCCACCTCCGATGATCTTGCCCGCGCCCGGGAGAAACTCCAGGCACATGGATTGGAACTTACCCCCAAGAAAGACAGCGGCCGTCCAAGCGCTCCTTCTGCTCCAGCCGACCCTCCTGCACCCCACCAACCACCAGCCCTTCCAGATGTGCTCCAACCGTCCTACCCCACCCTCAAGGACGACGCCCCTGAAGCATGGACCGCACCCTCCATCCAACAATGGATGCGGTCCTTTGAGCCCAAAATCCAAGAAGCCGCTCAGGAAATCTTGCGTCTACTCCAGACTAGCAAAGTTTCCACTGACCAGCTCAAGGAGGCCGCGACCCGCTACGGGCTCCCACTGGTTCGGGTGAATAAGCTCTCGATCAAGAGCCGCCAACACATCGTCAGTGTGGGGGCTGCCATCGCATGCTGACTAGCCCTGACCAGCCAACATCGGCCGCACCACAATCAACTCCACCAACTCTTTCGTTTACACCAAGCCCTTTCCACTCTCATCCATTACAGCCAATATATTGAACGTGCCGAGGCCCTCTTTGCTGTGGGCCTCATCCACCTCACACTTCTCTTTTGCTACCCTTCTTCTACCCAACGTTCCCAGCAATGGCGTCAACGACTTCAACACCTTCGAATCCAACCTCACACTTACCACTATCACAACTTTCTCTCATCCAATGCTGTGTATGTCAAACTCTAGTTCAACCCCACGACCCCACAACGCTGCTACCATCAGCACGGCCACTTTTACATTGGCTCTACTGGCATCGGCGTCCCACACAGAGAACACAACCGTCGGGCAAAACTAAAACAACTGCAGAACAACGTTCCAATTTCCGCAGAACTCTCCCTTCGCTACTGGCATTCCCACAACAACATCCACCATTTCACACCCATTCAGCTTTCTTCACATGACACATACGATCAAGCTTGGATCCAAGAACATTACCTCATTTCCAACTGGATGCCGCCACTCAATTGGCCTTTCATCTCCCACCACCTCAAGCTCAAAGCTCAAGGTTGGCAGTTCACTAAACACCGAGCCCACTTCTACTCCCGCCTGGCAACTCACAAGCGACTTTTCCGAAAGCTCCGCAGACGGCAGCATGCCATTCATGAACCACATCTCTTTACCTCCACTCGATTACACTCCCTCACTCTTCTTCGCAACCTCACCAAACACACACGGGCATCCTTTGAAGCAGCCAAACAATTACGTAGCGGCAAGCATACTGACCTGGAAGTCTACGCCATCCGACGAATGGCATCCAACTTGGAAGAGCCTGGCCGCAGCAGAGCGCTCCACATCATCAACCAAGCCCTCCAGTACCGCAACCTCAGCCCACCCAAGCCCAACATCCCTCTCACCGTACCATTCTTGGCCCACGAGCAGTTTCCCAAGCACTGTGAGCAGTGGCTGAAAACCACAATACAGCACCACAAGCACCTGGCCATCCCGCTCCACCTGCCGACTCACCGTTTGCGGGAAGCAGCCCACAAGACTCTTCGGGCCCATCTACACAACCACCGCACCTGGGAGGGTACGCTCTCAAGCCCTCCGACCTCCAGTGACCTGCCACATGCGCATGCGCCCACCTCAAAACCATTCTCCTTGATCCAGACACCCCCACAATCGGCAACCACTACATCCTCACCCTTGAACAAATCGCACTACCACCACACCTCCGCATATTCTTGGCAGCCAACATGAACAGCACTTTTTACCCCAGCAAGGCCAGGTACTTCCTTGCATTCCAGACGGCCTTCACAAAATGGCTGCGCACTCAAGGCCTTCCACCTTCTCTTGCACAGCATTTGGAACCCTTCCTCCAGCACCAATGGCGGCTCCATACTGACCATTTGAAACACCAACCCCGATTCACAGCCCGCCTTCTCCGGCAACTCCAGGAATTCCTGGGTGACCAAGTCGTCCTTCACCATGCTGATCACGAACTGCAGCAGTTACGCATCTTCTGCCCCCGCCAATACTTCACCGGGGCGCTGGCTACTTGGCAGTCGCCGGAACTCTTTGCCCCCATGCCAACACTCCAATTGTCCAACATTCACGAACACTTGACACAGACTATCCCCCCCAGCCTCCGCACACGCTACAAATGGGGCTTTAGAAAAGACTTCACAATACCCTACGGCATTGTACACCTCAAGGAGAAAAAACAGTGGAGCAAAGGCCGCACCATTATCTCATACTTCCAATCCTTGAGCGGCAACCTCCTCCGCATTACCAGCCGAGCCCTTGACATCATCCTGCAGCGCCTCCTTCCTCAGCATCCGGGCCAACTTTCCATTCCACAACTGCGGTCCCACTTTCACTGCTACCTCACCGAGACAGTGGCAACGCCAGAACCACACCCACACGCTTACTGTTGACACCAAAGCCACCGGCAACCCTTTTCACCATTCTCACATCGGCAGGCACCACCGACGCCACCCTACACAGCGTACCATCCACACTGCGGACATTACAACCATTGTGGCCTATGCACTTGACACTTGCATTTTCCGGGCATGCAACAACACTTACAAGCAAATTCGGGGAGCTGGGATTGGCCCCCAGCTCTCCCCTGCCCTTTGCAACGTTGCCATCACCCTCATCGAACATTCCTGGCATCAGCTTCACAACAATCTTCTTCAACACACTGCACTCCACTTCGCGTACTATCGCTACGTGGACAACCGCTTCATCGTCCACAATGAACAATTCCTTTCACATCCCGCCATCCAGACCCTCATCCACAACAACTTTTTCGGCGATCCTGTCGAATTGGAAACGGTGGAAGACTTTCACCTTTTGGGTTTCAACATTGACCTCCAGCAACGTACAATCACATACATTCAACCCACCCAATCCTGGAAAATCCGGGACCACACCAGCGCCGGTAGCCAGCGCTTGGCTCTGTCCGGCTTAGCTTCAAGACTTCACTCCATCTATACCTACACATTTCCACCCAACAACGCTACCGCTGCGGCTGAAGCCCTGGTCAACCTCTACGCCCAAAAAGGGCATGACCTGCAAGCGTGCAGGCGGTTTTTGAGAAAAAAGATCCGTTTTTCCACCGTGCATTCTGTGCGCCGATCACGGCGTCTTGTGTGTGTCACCCCCTAGTTCTAAGGGTTTCCCCACCTTCACCACTTTTCCACAGGCAGGGAGCATGGCAGCTGTTTCCCTAGCCATGCCAACGAAGCTATGGGACTCAGCCGGAAGGGAATGTGGACGCACATTCCTGTACCTGCGACAACTGTTGGATCACGCTGTTTCCAATCTGTCTTTTTTGATTCATGGTGGTTGCATGCTTCCTCCCATAAACAGGTTTCCCACTGCGTTTCTCAGCTGTGCTCATCACCGCATCGACTGTACAGATCGAAACCATGTTCAACCATACGGTTTTTTGCGGAATTATGCGCCTTTCCGTTCCCTCACCTTCCTTCCCAACGTGGCAATTGAGTCTAACTGAAAACCCAAGTTCGAAGTGTGTCCGTGCGTGTGTATGACTACCTAACACTCTAGAGTTACTCACTACTTAGCAGAAGTGAATTAGGTGCAATAGTTAGGGAGCGGGACTTTAGTCTTAAACCGCCCGGGTAGAGTAGACTAGAAAGGGACAACAGAGGGAAAGTCACCGACACACAAGTGTGTCGAGTAGCATTTCCCTCTTACCTTAATTAGAGGGAGGGGGGGTTTGGGGGTGTGTGGGTAGAGAACGCGTCTGGGTTAATTCTCCGTAAGCCCGGCGGCTTAGAGTTTCCGTGAAGCCCGGCGGCTTTGATTTTGAGAACACAATAGTGAAACGAAAATCGGTTAAGATAATCCAACGAGTGCAGAAAGCAGTAAAGTCAGCTAGTGGGAATCCGGCATGAAATCAGCGCCCCAGTGACGGGGGTCACACTGTGCACCCACGTGGGACGGCACAGCGGCGCACACTTTGATATTGGATTTGCAGTTAACTCAGTTCCCAGGTCGAAAAGGGCGATGGAACAGAAAGGTGGCAAGGTCCGCAGAAAAGTATTGTTTAACAAAGGTTTACGCAGTTTACGCTCATCTACAGCTCACGACACGGCGGTGGCGAAACGAACGGCGCGGCTCATCGGCAGGAAAAGGTTTTGGGGAGGATCGTGCAAGGACCATGAACCAAAAAAATGGAGAAGTGGAGTCACAGCTTTCTCAAAAATTCTCGCAGGTACACAGTGGAGCGTCCACCACTGCATCAGCACCGACTGGCACCCTCTTCGTTGGACGGGCGGTGCCAGTGGTGTCCCGTCCCTCTGCGTGTTGAAAACTCTTGGAAACAGAGTGTGGCACACACAGACCCCACCCACGCACGCACGCACGCACGCGCGCGCACGCGCGCACGCACGTTGTACATACCTGGGGCACCAAAGCCTAGTTTGTTGAAGAAAGCACGTGTGCATGTGCACAAACTAGGGTGCACTCTGGGCACGTTCTCCACCAGCTGGGTGGGCGAGACAAGCCCCTGGTCAACAGGGCCACGGAGGGCTCTTCGGGCTCACTCCGGGCTTGCGCGAGGAAAGACCCACGCAGGATAAAAGAACACGATATGAATGCCGCATGCACACACCGAGCTAGGTATGAAAACCTAAGGGTAGTTCAGGAGTATGAAATCATAGCCAAAGCAGCTCAAAACCTAGAGTCAGAAATCGAATTTAAGACGCCGAAGCCACAGTCGAGCAAACGACGAAGCCGGCGGGTGCACCTCTGCAGACCATCATCCTGCAACAGCCTGAGAACCTTTACGAGCGAAAGGTGATTGCAACACTCACAAACATAGCAGGTCCACGAATGGACGTCTCCATCCGCTTCCCCTGCAGCCATTTAGCTTCCTTGGACAAGGTTCATCCAGAAAGAACAAGTACCCCATGATGGCGTCGACTCGATGACTTCAACTATCTTTATGATCTTTATGGATGTTCTCAATGAATCTCAAGGTGCTATCTCATATTCGGGCAGCATTTCGGAATAGGTAAACCATGTCAAGGGACTCCTGATTGCCAGCCTTTGTGAAGACATCGGTCACCATGTGGATTTAAACAACAAGCTAGGCTCATCGAACCTCTCCCTCCGAGTCCTCCGATTAGCCGCGCCTCATTCACAGCCAGACACCACGGAAGTCCATGGTCAACTTGGATCTCCTGAGCGTTCACCAGTTGAGCAATCCGTTGCTTTGTTCCTGCTTTCCCTTTTGTTTCGCATCTTTTGCATACCTATATATTTCATCCATTTTTCATCCTATTTCCTCTTTTTCCCAGCTAGGATGTGATTTGTTTGCCAGGACAACTTGGTCAAACAGAATTCAAGTGTCTCTCTTTAGTCTGCAGAGGCCCTGGCATTCCGAAACCGAGTAAGAGCAACTTTACACTGGTGTGATTGGTACACAAACAAAAGCACTCTGAGTTCTGCCCAGCCTGCAGCTTTTCCCCACTTTCCGGATGCCACTTGCAGATACATCGACTTCGATCTGCTGAAAGGATCAGTCCTCAGCTTCGCTTCGTCGAGCGTACATTCGCACAAAGTCGTGTTTCGAAACAGCAAACAGCATGCGTCCAGCTTCGGCATGGCTGCATCATAACATTATATTACATATATATATTATTATATGATATTACATTGTTTTAGATTATATTATGCATTCAGGTGAAGCCTTGATTCCCCTGTACTTCCACACGTCCATTGCGTATGGTATTGTTTGGATTAACATGTTGCTTGGCCATGGGAAAATACTGTAAGTGTCAGTTTCACATTGTTTCATCACTGATTTCATCATGTGTCATCCACATTTTTTGAAGAACTCATCAAACTCATCGGTTTGAGTCTCTGTCGTGCAACGAGCAGATCTCGCCAAGATTCCATCCGGTGTCAAACGGACGCAGGTGACCGCGCCCGAGCACTGCAGTCGTTGATGCTGTTCCAAAGTATCGGGGTTCCAGAGCACCACCTGAAAGGTGCCAATGAGAGGAATGGCACACCTCAACGCCCTACACGTCCTAACAAACTCCAAGAGTAGATTGACAATTGGCAAACATGTGCAATATTTGCAACATAGCGTGATTCGTGCCAAACCCCTGGAAGAAGACTGCAGTTGCATCCATCAATTACACCCGTGTCCTATAATGCATATCTTTCCGGGAGTTTCTTAAGACGCGTGACGACCGCTCAGCCGATTCCATCAAGTCCCACTTTGTCTTGCACAATTCCTGAAAAGAATGCAAAAACATTAATGTCATTGGCAAATCACCCAAAAAGACTCATCACCAAGGTTCTCGTCCCGTGGTGTTCTTCTGATCAAAGCTGCCATCTCCAGTAATCGCCACCCGTAGCGCCGGGGCAAAGGCTAAAGACGTGACCTCAAGATATCGCAAAAAGGTAGCTGGAAAGCTGGTGGACAATGGCTATTAGGTTGGAGGCTAATAGGTCGGAGGCCCTCGCTTCTAGGTTGGAGGCCATTGCATTTCAGGTTGGTGGACCCAAAAGTCTCCCATCCCATCCCAGCTATATCCGCTGATCATGGCTAATCTGGAAGCTTCGGAAGCGCCGAAACAAAAGGGAAGGTCAGCGCCGCAGGGTCATTGGGGTCATTTGGGTCGTTCTCGCTCATGGCAGGGAACAAAAAGAGGTGAATTGGTGTGAATTGGGGAAAGGATCTTGAATTTTATAGTACGCAAGAATAAAAAATACATAATAGATTTAAGTATATATAATTGACTGCAGGTATCTTTGTCATTTTAGTGCTGAATTCTGGTGCCTATGAACCTGAGTTGTCTAATAGCACAAGCTTGAGCCGGCAGTGCGTTTCAAGAACACCTACAGAAACTCCCTGCTGATTGCAGCAAGAACTGTGGTCACACAGCCGACACGGGACCCGCTGACTGCAGGGAAGGAACCAAGTGCTTGTATTTCATCTCCGCGCGCAAGGTACCCGAATCCACATCCCACACCTTGCGTGTTAAGAAAGGGCTAGTTGAACTGCCCTTTCTACACCCACACCATCCGATGTGAAACCTCAGGGTGATCAGGGTGGCAGCGGTTGGAGTGGTTGGAGATCCACGTGGATTTCGCCACAGATGTCAACAACATGACTTGCTAAACCTTGACGTTCTATTGCCTACAGGCATGAGGAATGCTCCACCCAGCCAATTGTGGTTGAGGGATGTGGTTTGGGTGGTACATTGACATGTAGTCGAAGATCAGAATCACTGTTTGCCCAAAGCCTTGCTTGGCATTGCTTTTTGGGCTCCTTCATGCCCTCCCAATGTCCAAATGCTGATGGCTGATCTTTCACACTACATGGCTACCCTCTCTCATCAAAGCCAAGCTCATCTGGATGATATGCTTGACTGATATGCATCTCCCTTCTACATATTGGCCCAACAGGAGCGCTCTCAGAGGAGATATTTTTCTTATTTTTCTTCTTTTTCTGAGGCTCTCGCGTTCAGTCTGTGGTCATAGGATCTTTAGCATGCAGACTTTATACCCACGAGACATCTTATTCCAAGGTGACAAAGAAAACACCGTACATTGCATTACTTTGCGTGTGCCTGGACCTTGGGTAAAAAAGATGTCTGTCTGAGTACTCACTGCCAGACATCTTCTCAGATTGCCCAAATCTTTTCCAAGGTCAAACATTCATTGGGAGTGGTGGGAAGATCTATAGTCAGCACTTGCGAGGAACACAAAGGTACAAACACCCCAATGTTTTCCTGTTTTACCCATTGTTCAAACAAATTCTATACTCTCAGTAGGGTGTTTTGGGGGGGCCGCCCTGCAGGGAGTATAATTATATGTGTATATGTATGATGTATATATATATATAATAAGATATAATAAGTAGGGAACGCTCTGCAGGTCGTATGTCTGATTTTCTCTCTTTTCAATGTTAGGCGTAGCCAGAGCAGGCAGATCCCAGAATTCCGTCCGCACACCTGCCCCACACGGGTCCACGAACTGGATCGAGTGAGGACTTGGACATGATGAATGACACGAAAATACACAAATCATTGCTGTTGCCATTTCTTCCAAACGCGCTGGTCATCTACCTCTCACTAGGTTGGAGGCCATCGCTACTAGTAACAAGAAGCTCCCTGAAACATCCTAGGTCCTGGGACCCTTTTCGACCAGCGCGGCACCGCAACGGTGGAGCTCTCAGTGACGGCCTTTCCGCCGGCCGCCAGCAGCGCACGAAGTGGAGGTGCCAAGGCAACAGCCAGGACCGGGTCTGGGAGAAGCAAACGTTGACGTTCAGAACCTCTGCCAACGTGTGGAGGGCTGATGGTTCCGGACAAACGCAAGTTTCGTGAGATGTGACGGTATTCTTCGAGTCAGGTCAAAGTATGTTTTTTCAGCTCACGGATTTAAAGGGATAAGTTCTCATCAGAACTCTCAGAACTCGGACAGACTGGTTTGAAGATCTGTCCAAAACGCTGGTCTCTCAAAACCCAGAGACCCCAGACCCCTCCATAGGAGCACCTGGGTGTATGCGACAACCTTCGAGTGAAACCGTGGATACAATGTATGTCGGGTCAAGAAGTAGAGGTTGTTGCTTGAAGCAAAGGAAGTGTTGCAGAGCAGTGGACTCAGTGGAGTATTCGTTTTTTTTTCTCGACCTGCGAGTTCATTGAGATATGTTGACTCAAAAATGGGTCCCTTGATGCTTGCTTCTAACATGAGTGGAATATAGTGGAATTGGGTCTCCAACTTAACACTTGCGGGGTTGTCGGAGTGAAGACCTATGTATAGTATCTATTGTATAGGTATCTATGGGTATCTACAGTACACCGGTCCGCAGAAGTCAATGCAATCCCACCCATGAGACGCCGCGCAAAAAGGAAGTCAAACAAGTCAATGCAAAACAAATGTAAAACACCATCAGGACGCAAAGATAGCACTATGTGTTTTTGTGGTTTATCTTACTTGAACGCCTCAGAAAACTGTATTCCAGCATGTGGACGCACATTCAGCAATGATCAGGAAACGATCGAAATTGTATTTCTCTTGATTGAGTTCACCATGGGACGTCGTATGACCCACTCCACCAAAATGATGGTTCCCCAGAGCACTGATACTAATCCATTCGCAGGCTCCCGTGTGGCTTCGTGATGGTAGTGGTTTGACCATTGGCTGCCTTGAGGATGTGTCTTGAATTCCTACTTAAACACAGCAACCAATTCTGTCTAGGATTTCTCGCAGCAGCTGAGCAGCTGATTCAGGATTCCTCTCCGCAGCCTGCTTATCCTGCTTTAGATAATGTAGTTTCTGGTCAGGTTGCGGCGAGGAATCCTGAATCAGGCTGCTGCCAGAAATCCTAGACAGAGTCAGTTGCTGTGGTTAAGAAGGGATTCAAAACACGTGCGCAAGTAAGCAAATGGTCACACCACAACCATCATGAAACCACACTGGAGCATGCAAATGGAGTTTGCCTTTTTCCCTGTCCTACGCAGCTGCCTTCGATGGCTGAGCCATGTGCTTCAAAGACCTGTGTTTGCCATATAGGTCTGCAACCATGGGAGAGCCCATCCAAAAATCGCTCTGGTGCCTGGATTCAGCATGATTCTGACGAATTGCAACAGGTGGTGTAACAACTGCAGACCTTAAAAAGAGGCATGTGCAGTGCTGTCTGGGAGGATGTTGACCAACATCACAGCTCACATGGGTGCAGGATGCCATTTCTGCTGGTTCCTTCTCCTCATTTGGGACTCGTCTTGACCCACAGCCACCTCATCTCCCACACACGCGGTGCAAAAAAAAGATTCCTTCATAGACCGTCAAGACCGCCAAGTAGCCAGAACTTAGGTCGATTAGAATCACCGCTCCAGAGGTGTCCCCAAGCAATAAGAGCCTGAGAGCCGGTTTGCATGGCTGGCAGTGGCCACCAAGTCACAGATGGGACAAAAGGATAAAAAAGGCGGGTCACAGGGGATTGATGGAGATTGGCTGCGGGCTTTGCCAACCACGAAGCATGAACAAGTCCTAGACCTCCTCAAAAACCTCCACGAAGTGATCACCAAGATGGCGGGCCCACGTCCCAAAAAGAGAGTGCTCGTCCTCTTCGCGCTATGCGTTACTCTACCCGGTGGGCTGTTTCCACCGATCGTGGCGACGTCGTCCCGTCGTCGACCGGTGTCGCCGCGTCGCCCCAGCTCCGCAGAGGCGGACAGCGAGGTGATCGGGCTTGAGGTCTTCAAGAGCGTCTTCATGGCGACACCTCGGTCTTCACGGCCGATTCGCACAGCTCTCAGCTTTTTTCGCACCCAGGTCGATTCATCCTGGAAGGTCGATGTGTGGCAAATGACATGAGGACACTGGATGAAGCGGTGGTGGACCAGTGGACCGGTGTGGAAGTGGACCAGAGTTCTTGACACCCGCGCTGAAGAGAAAAATCACGAATCCGCGCTGACCTGATCTATATGATGTGTACTTAGTATGTTTGATGTATTTTGATGTATTCTTGAAATCATGAGTGTCCAAAAGTACTTGATGGTCGACCGCTCAGTTTTTTTTGAAGAACGTCCTGATCCAGGTTCATGGCTGCGGTCGAGAAGGCAACATATATAAGTGCAGCATAGTGCAGCCTTATTATGTGTCTCGGACAGCTTGTGCCTCATTGAAGCCTGGTTTCAACTACACATTGAGCCATTTGGCAGTATGCTGTCAAATCAAATCATGTGCAACCGTGTGCTTCTTTGAAGTTGATACTTTGCCACGGATGCCAGGCCATGTAAGCTTTTGGGGGACTGAAGGTGGTCACCAGGTAGTAGAACCGGTAGTAGAACAAACAGAATACAGAGAACATGCCCACCGTCCACCGTGTCGGTGGTCTTTATAGATCAGGACGGTCGTCTACGGTCGGTCAGCCGGCCTCTGATCTGCGTCCGAAGAACCAGGGCTGTGGACCTGTGGTGCGGAGCTGGAACAACTCACAATGACGGTGGATGATCCAAAGGAATTGGATACACAACAAACTCTAAGACAAAATGCCCAACCGAACTAGAGGTGCACCAACGAAAAAGCTTGTGTGTATACTCAGCTTTGGAATCGGCTTTCAAAATGCAGCCAACAACGCCTGTGCAAACATCCTCAACCAACTGGCTGTGCAAACATCCTCTGAAGCTTCTGCTGACTTTTTGAGGAGGTGTCGCGAGAATCTGGGAGCAGAACACTGAGCGTTTCAAGTTTCATCAGAACACTGAGCGACCAGGAAGGACCATGTCACGTGAGCGACCAACCAACAGTTCCTCAGAACCACGCGACAAAGAAGAAGGACTGTGATGAAACAAAATGATAATGTATCTTGCTATCTTATGCTACCTCGCCCTAGATGGTATGAGCAAGCTTCAGCGCTAGAGCTTGTGAAGCAAGCACTGGTGTGTTGTTCGTTTTTGCTGCAATGGTCTTCTATAAAAAACACAGGTGAGTCTCGTTCGCAGCTTGTGAGGGTACAGGGCAGGCACCTGTGGGTGCCTGAGTTGGCCACTTGCTATATATAAATATCTCTGCCGGCGCAGCCGGCGCAGCTCTGAATTTTTTTGGATTGACAATTCAACATTATAACATGTCCTTCACCATGTCCATCTCTGACTACGATTGTGTCCAAGATTGTGTCCGTACCTAAAAACATGTCCTTCGAAAAAGAAAAAGATACAACGATGCTTCTAGCCAATGTGAAAATACAGCAAATCCTTGGCAAAATAGGTCATCACCGCGGACTTCCTCATGTTTTTGAACAAAAGGGCTCGCCACGCAGCCCACGCCTTTTGCACGGCTGGAGACGCTAAAAGCCAAGCTTTCATGATTTGCCTCAAGAATGGCTGATGGGGACAGCTCGTATGTTGATGTCTCGATCCATATGTTTGGCTTGCAATCTCTGCAGCAAGCATCGAAATCCATGTTTGCCATACCTAGCCTTAGACCTCTCCAACAAGCGTAATCCCCTACTTGCAGTATTAGAATTAGAAGGTAAAGTATTGTACTCGTGCAAACCATAGATGCCATTTGTCATGGTGGGGCTTCAGGAAGGAGGCAAGCTGTGTGTACAAACGAATGAGGCTCGGATGGTCATTGTCGGACACACCACGTCGAGTGGTTTTCTCCCAAACGCGTCGCGCGCGGCCTGGGCTCCCACGGTGACTGGCCATGCGGCACGAGTCGGAAGCATGGACGAGGAAGCCGAACAAACGAATGGACGAGCGGTTTGCCTCGTAAAGAAAAACAGTCTGATAGCATGGTGTAAAGGATTGTAAAGGTCTAAAGAAACACACAAAAACATAGAAAAATGGTCTCAAAAGGTCTTGTGGGGAAGTCATATACCGACCATGTCCTTTTTGCGGTCAGTGCAGCAGCCTGCCCAATCTTTCCAGTCCGAGTCCGTGGCCTATAGTGGTCTTTGGCTATCGATATCTATCGATAGTCCGTTGGTCTACGACTGGTAGGATGGGGATGCGCTGATTCATGGTCCGAATCGGATGGTGCTACTGAAAATGCAATCTCACCTTTGGCCACCAGCACGGAACAGCATGTTTTAAAGTGGAGACTTAATCAAACACTGGACTGCTTCAAGGCAGGTTTCCTACGTTTGCATCACATCTCGGGTCCGTGTGCTCTCTGGTCCTCTTCTCCACTTGTGTCCATACCCGTTTGCATGCTCTTTTCGCACACCCCGAGGGCCTCCGTGCCGCAATCGCTGTCTGCATTGACGCCCTACTGCGGTTGGATGTACTTTGACCCAACGTCCTTCTGCCAACCATGGTGCAATCCACTTTCGGGATTGCTGCACCACGGTTTCTTTCGATGTGTTTCAAAAGTTGCTAATCCGGAGCGCCGGAGCCATGCTGGGAACTTCCAAGGTGGGCCAGATCGGAGCCAAAAGAGCTTAAGGGCGCATGGCCGCGGGCTCCGTTCGCATGGCTCCGTTCGATGCTCCGTTCGTGCCGTCTACGTCTCAGTGACCTGTTCCGGCCCGACGCTCGTCGGGTGAAGCGCTCCGAGCGCTCGACGCTTCGGGCGCTTTGGCCTCGCGGGAGCGAAGAAAGAGACTGCAGGTGCCTCGGTCGGAGCAAAATGATGGGCACCGGACGAGACTTCTGTGGTTGGTCTATGTTGGTCCGACCGACTTCTGTGCGATCCAACTGTCAAGAGAGCCAGTGATCACTCTGATCCCTCCAAATGCAACTGTGAGCTTCTGAGAGGCCCGGACAGCACCAATGACAAAGACTGCCCAGGACCTGAGCAATCACACAGATTGGATCACAGATTGGACGTGTAAATCCTTCACTTGCAACCTTGCATGGAATGGAGGGGAAACTGAAATCATTCAGATTCACTCAATTCTCTCGATGTCTGTGGTCGACACCGTCGACCCCACAGACCCGGCCTGCTATTTCAAGCTTGCTATGGAACAGAACATGGCCAGTGCGGTGGTGCAGCTAATCCTCCAAACTGCTGGCTGATACCAAGTTCCCTGTATCATTCTATATCATTCTGATCCCAAGCCAAGCAGCAAGAAAGCCACCGATCGGTATGCAAATCCAGGTCAACTGCCTGAGATGTCAAGTCGCTGTTGAAAACACGCCATCAAAGGGGCGAGCAATGATCGAAGGGGCCCACTGTTTAACTCACTTACGCGCTTACGCATATACAGTCTCCAGATCTCCACAGCATCGCTACTTGTGCAACAGAAGGGTCGCACTGTCCTTGGGTCGCACTGTCCTTCAAAGTGTATATCAGCCAAGTTCCATGATGTTCCACGAAAGGAAACAAGTCAACGTTGTAAAAACAACAACTTACCTCGTCGGCTTCGGCTTCCACTCTGTGGGACAACGACTTCGTCCCGACTCTGAAGGCTTGAGTTTGGAATTGAAAGGCAAAGAAATCCATATCAGGATATATCAGGTCAGCCTGCTGTCCTGTGCCAACAGAATCAAAGCAGGGCTTTCGGTGCCAGGATGCAATTTGGTCAAGGACCAAAGCAGCCCGGGTAAGGCAACGAAGCTGATCATGGCCACAATGTGGTGGAACTTTTGACTGCGGGCGAATTCGGGTGTATGCAGATGCATTGACAGTCAGGAATTACAACCCACAACCTGGTTCACTCACAGTTGAAGCAAGCAAAACAGCTTTTGTGCCTTTCCTGTGACCTCTCAATACTCGTATACTATACCGTATATTATAGCGGTAGACATTTTAGAGAGGGCTTGTGAGGTAGGTGACAGCAGGGGAGTATGTTTCACTTTGATATTGTGTGATGTTGTATGACTTTGTCTTACTGTATCCATGATGGCATTTAAGTGAGATCCCATTATCTATGCATATCCATGAAATGATTCATCTATCTACCCATGCAGTAGTGGTTTCCGTAGAAATGCGAAAAGGACAATCATATTGCATAATATAGGTCAGTCAATAATGGCTCTATATATAGCTTAGCTTAACCTGTTCCTTTGATCCAAAAACAGACACCTTCTCGTCGGGGGGGGGATGATCTCCAGGGCCCCCTTGGACACCGGCGTCTCCCACCTGGCCAGGACTCTCCGCGACTTCCAGCCTGTGGGACCGTGGAACCGGAAACGCGAAGCGTTCCATGCTCCGCGAATGAGAGACCCGCGTTGTTCGGCTGCAACGGAAGCGAACAATGCCCGCGAGAATGAGAGTAGGCCGAACTTGTGCATGAGAGTGCGTGAAAGAGATGGCCGCACTTGATCATACTCTTCGATTTGCTGAGGTGATCACATGAGATTAGGAGGATGAGAAGTGCAAATCCTCCAGATGCTGCTGCCAAACACCACCTTGGATGCGAGCGTGGTTGTGGTTTGAGAACCCAGACTGCAATTCACATGGCTTCAGCTTGTATCGGAACTCTCTTGCAACCCACAAACACAACAGGCCAGAAAAAATTAGGAAAATCTCATGGCCGAAGAATTTAGAACCTCCAAGACTTTCAGGTGCCCTTGTGGTATTGCATGTTGCTGGATCTCCGCCGCTGCTTGGATGCAGCTGGAACAAAGTGGGGCAAAAGAAAAGACTCTGGCGAAAGCAAAACCATGCAAAACCTGGATGAAATGCCCTGAGCAATGGATTTTGCATTCTCCATGTTGCATCTTTGTCTGCTGTGGATTCAGTGGATTGGGTCCAACATTCAACGTAGCATAAGGCATCGCTACTACTAGTAGGGACAAGGGCATGACTACGATCGCGGATCCGACACGATCGTTTTTACGGTGGAATCAACACGTCAACACCACGAGCGGGTCTCGCTCCGTGAAACCGTCGGTCGTCGAAACGGACGTCGAGTCGACGTTCGCCCGACGGGTCAGGTTACTGGCAGCTTCCTTGCTCCTGGTAGTAAGGCCAGGAGCCCCTAGTAGTTTCCTTGCTCCTGGTAGTAAGGCCAGGAGCCCCTAGTAGCTTCCTTG
>CAXAMN010022173.1:634784-688140 GCA_963970005.1 Durusdinium trenchii
CCAGGAGCCCCTAGTAGCTTCCTTGCTCCTGGTAGTAAGGCCAGGAGTCCCTAGTATCTTCCTTGCTCCTGGTAGTAAGGCCAGGACCCCCTGAGCCCCTAGTATCTTCCTTGCTCCTGGTAGTAAGGCCAGGAGCCCCTAGTATCTTCCTTGCTCCTGGTAGTAAGGCCAGGAGCCCCTAGTAGCTTCCTTGCCCTTGGTAGTAAGGCCAGGAGCCCCTAGTAGCTTCCTGGCCAGGAGCCCCTAGTAGCTTCCTTGCTCCTCGTAGTAAGGCCAGGAGCCCCTAGTAGCTTCCTTGCTCCAGGAGTAGCTAGTAGCTTCCTTGCTCCGTAGCAAAGACAGGAGCCCCTAGTAGCTTCCTTGCTCCTGGTAGTAAGGCCAGGAGCCCCTAGTATCTTCCTTGCCCCTGGTAGTAAGGCCAAGAGCCCCTTGTAGCTTCCTTGCCCTTGGTAGTAAGGCCAGGAGCCCCTAGTAGCTTCCTGGCCAGGAGCCCCTAGTAGCTTCCTTGCTCCAGGAGCCCCTAGTAGGTTCCTTGCTCCTGGTAGCAAAGACAGGACCTAGTAGCTTCCTTGGTCCTGGTAGTAAGGCCAGGAGCCCCTAGTATCTTCCTTGCCCCTGGTAGTAAGGCCAGGAGCCCCTAGTAGCTTCCTGGCCAGGAGCCCCTAGTAGCTTCATTGTTCCTACGCGACAGGTCAGGACACGTCCAAGATTCGTGTAGCAGTTCGTTCTTTGGTCCAAACATAGCAGCTTTCGAGGGCGAGGAAGGAGAGGGGGTTGATTTGGTCAGGTGACATTGTTTTTTCTGGAACTGCGGTCTAGCTGGGTCAAAAATGGTCAAAAACATCACGATGTTGCTTGTCCTGGGAGAAAACATATGTTTTTTGTTAATGATTGTTTGAAAGTCTCTCATTTGGAGATGGTGTGTCTGGAGTTCCACCCCCAGCTGGGTCACTTCATGCGCTTGATTTGAGGCTGCCTTCTAGTCAACTTTGCAAGCAGGCGGCGACCTTTTAGGACATGTCTGAATTTGTTTGTTGGCTGCCTTTGATCTGCAAAGGCGACCGGCGACTGCATACGAATCCGTGATCTGCATGATGTCTCGCTTCCGATCGGCACATGAGCACTTTCACAACTCTTGTTCGGCTCTGTTCTCATTGCACATTAGCCAATGCCCAATAATCCTATAATTTTGCTGCTGAGTCAGAGGCCACTGATACTGCTTAGAGGTATACATACAGGTCTCTTCTTCGGAGAGTCCCCCAGTGCATGATTTACTGAATGGCTCCATACGCTCAATGGAGAGAATGGCTGCCCGCCGTCTACTCTCTACTCAATTGCTGTCAAACAGAACTCGCAACCCTTTTCCATCTTGACATGCTGAACGTGATCATTTCACGTCTATGCACAAGGGACCTTGCCTGCCTGGCACCAGTCTCTTTGAGAAATAGTGCCTTTTGGGAGGATGAAGGAAGGACCTTTCGCAACAATATACAGTAATCAAGGTTGAGCTTAGGTTTCAAACGTCATGCCAACCAAAACAAACCTCCAACAGCACCACTCAAATGCTGATTACAGTCCAACAAAATGTGACACACACACACACACACACGCACCATTACAGTAACTTTAAAAACTTTGGTCTCCCTTGCAGTTTCTCCATGGGCTGGATGTTCATCAGTGCCATATTCTGATCCTTCTTCAACTGCTCACCGATCATTTCAATGAATGAATTACTGTGTCCTTTAGGATCCCCCATTGGAGAAACCTTGAGGCGACAATATCAAAGCCTTCTTTGAAGACCGTATCTACCTCTCTCCCGTGATCTTCAGTCCAAAAGCCCCCTTGAATCATCTTGAATCCTGGCAGGTCATATATGCAATATCTGTATAGGTCAGATCAACACACTTTACTGCCCAAGTGCCAAGCAAGTGCTTGCATGAATGAGTTGACCAATCTAGAAAAGTAAAACATATATATATATATATATACGTGTGTGCATATATATATAGTTTTTGTTTATCTTAAACATATCTACAGTAATATTAACCACTGTCTTCGCCAAGAACAGTATCATCATGGTCCTTCTCCTCCCCCAAAAGAGAACCCTTTTAAGCTTCATGTACAGAAGAGAAACCCTTCAGAACGCCTCTAGGATACCTGGTAGTTGTTGAACCATCAACGACTATTGACTGCTTGGCAACAGGCACTGCTCGATAGACTGCTTGGCAACAGGCACCATGATCGATGTCGGATGCCGATGTCGGATGCCGATGTCGGATTGTTCTAAGGAAGCCGTGTGTAGGTCATGCCTACTCCAGTTTATATCAGCCCAATTGCTGTCGCCTTGCTGAGTGGCATGAAAGAAGCAACAGAAATGAATTGGCAAATGCCCAAACCTATTTGTATCAGAAGAGTCCGAACGCGGTCTCGTCCTTCTTTTCCTTCTCTGCCTTTACCTTTGCAGCGAGAGACTTGGACTTATTCAGTTGATGCCTAGGTGTTCCAAAAGACTTTGCAACGACGACACTTACAATACCCAATCTGCTTGAAGCCAACAAGAAGAGTTCAGAAGTAGTTCAATGCCACAGTATGATAGACTTGAAAAGCGAGAATTCTCAATCTCAACAGTGAATACCTTGTCAAGTCCAGCTTCAACCTGTGAGAAAAATATTGATGTATCGAACATCGTTGGAAAATATCCCAAAGAAGCGTCAGTTCCGACATCAGGAAGCATCGTCCAAAGGAAGAGACTCCCACCTTTTTCATGCCCACTGTAAACTCGTCTTGCCAAGCTGGACTTTCTTGAGGGCTCACCTGGCTCTGCGGGTTTATCATGCCAACAAGGTCCCAGGATGTCCCAGGATGTCCCCACTGTCATGTGCCAACAACATGAAAGGAAAATAGGCCGACATGGCGTGACGCATTTGGGATATATGACTCACTATGGGACCTTTCCTGGACATTGCTAGTCATCATAATACCAGTCACGAGATGTCACGAGTGACTTCATGCATGATGTCACGAACGCTCTCTCGCATGATGGCGATCTCGAAGCCCAAGCTTCAGTGGAATATGTGGAATTGCTTTGGAATTCTCGGGTCCTCTTTGGTCGTCATTCGACCAACTGAACTGCGCCTCCCAGCCCCAGACTGAGCCAAGCCGTGCGGAAAGAGCATCTGCTTTGGTCATCTTTGCGGAGTCCAGACCTTCATACAAGTCTCATCACAAGCAATAGGAGAGGCCAACCAAAGGATGTCCCTCAACCTCTCCTTGCTAGACGTTTTGCGAATCAGCAGATCTGGACTGTCCAAAATGGCAAACACACAAAAAAAACAGTTGGAGCATGTTGGAGCTGTGTCCTCTCAATATTTCTTGGCTTGGAGAAGAACAGGTGTGTGCCGGGGGTCGGGCAACGAGTCCCAGGTTGACGCTGCCAGTCAAGCGCAGAAAAAATTCCAAGAGCGCATCAGCCAAGCCACAAGAAAGTACAAATCCAGTAACAGTAGTTGCCGCCCATGTGTTCATCTTCCAGACATACAAAAGGGGAGTCTTTTGGTTTGCAAAGCAGGTGAGAATTGTCATGAACTTGCCGTGCCACCACACATATCACTCCAATTTCAATAATCATGGAAGTGGATGGCATGGCCCCTTGAAGGACAATTTTCCTCTACAAACATGGTTTTCCACTTCCATGAGTATTTCAGAGAGTGCACCAGCAAATTTCCCAACCAGTAACTAGCCTTGCTCTTTTGCCATGCGCCGCAAAGCACCATCCTTGACCTGTGTCCGGGGGTCCGGAAGCGAGGGGAGAAAATTCGATGGGCAGCCTGCAGCTACTCTGTTGATCCGGTTGCTCCTATACAATTACCTTGGTTTAGCAGTAGATGCCGCAAGCCACAAAATGTCCTGAAAAAGAGGGAGTCCATATAAACCACCTTTTGAGGATGGTGCCATCTACTCTCAATCCACGACCATTGAAAAATATCAACCTGCGACGCCGTCTTCGCGAACGACGTCACTCGACACCGTCTTCGACCGGTCCGTTCCTTTGACCGACACGCCGCTGGGGCGCTGACCCAGAGTTTCTTGGCAGGGCCTTGTTCGAGGATTCGTCCCAAAGCCATGACAGCCACCTGCAGGGACCGCACGGCGACGGCTGCTTTTTCAGGAGCGCTGCCCTTTCACGCGCTCCTAGTTCGCCGTGCTTTTTCTCTCGCGCGGCACGCAGAAAAGCACGGAACCGCTTCCGGCGCGAGCTGAACGCGAAATTGAACACCTTCAATAGGCCGACAGCATCTGATTTATCTGATGATATCCTGATGATCGATGATGATCATTCTTGCTTTCAACTCTTCGAACAACACCCTGCCCCGGATGTTTTTTTGACCTGTACAGCGAGGCTGGGCGAGGCTGGGCATCTCAGAAGACCCACCCGTTGCTTCAATGAGCATCAATGAACCAAAAACATCCAAAAACGTCGTCGCAGTTGCTGAAAGTGCCCCGCGCCTCGTCGTAGAGCGGCGCTTGCTGCACTCTGCGACTCACCTCGGTACGGTCCCGTGGACTCCGTTCCTGTTGGTTTCAGGAACGCGGAGACAAGGGGCGGAAGAGTCTTCGAAGAAGATGGAAGCTGTGAAACCATCAGATCCATGTGTTTTACATGGTTTTGCTGCTTGATCTCGAGGCTTTTGCCTGCATCACTGCGACAGCAGCGCGGCGGCAATAGCGGAGCACAAGCGCAGTAAGGTCCTGAGAAGCCATAGCTGGTACTGTCACTCCCCAGTCTTCTCGGTTTAAGAGTCATACCGAGTCATACCATCCATAAACCATAGAAAACCTCATAGTAATATCATCCATCCATAAATCATACCTGGAAACCTAGAAAAGAAACTCTAAACAAATCCGACCGAACGTCTCAGCATCAGACCGCATCCGAGGACGCACTCAAGCGACAGGTGGTGGCATCCATCAGAAGCAGCTTTGACCGCCTCAGCACGACCGCTCACTCCGTGCCAGACCACGTCCTGTTTGGGCACAAAGCATGTCCTCCGTCAGGTGACTGGGTGAAAGTCGAATGTGAAATGCGTTCATCACCTCCCAGCCCATCACTTCCCACGTTTGTCAGATTGATATGCATTTCATATGAGCGGCGATCTAAGCCTCGTACCAAGACTAGCATGTTCAAACATGATGTCTAGCCTCCCTTAAGCTACATAAGGACAGGTTTTGATTCAATAGGGGCTCATATCATTTCATTCATTGGTGCTTTGCCCACCATGCCCCACCCACCAAAAGCCCAGAAGCTTCTGGAGCAGCCTCAGCATTGCCCGGGACACACCCAGCAAGACAGCGGCAGCACCATGAGGAGCGCCCCCCCTGGCAGACTGTGGCAGTCACTCACCAGAAAAGGGATGCAAAAATTGAATACTCATGTACATCTCATCTCTACCTGTCTGTATAGACTTCATGTGATTTCTCACAGACTCACAGGGAATCATAGAAACAAAAAAAGCATCTGAATTCGTCCTCGTTCCGGGAGAACGTGTTGGGTCCCATTGAAAAGATGCTGTGTGGGAATTTGGAGCCGGCCGTTGTGTCCTACAAGCATCCACTTCCGAAGGTTTTGGTCAGCTCAGAGACCTCCTCCAGTGTCTGGTGAAGCCCATCTGGCCTGAGTCAACTATTCGCGCCATGAGATGGGGGCATTGATGGGCATTGTCTGCATTGTCGTGGCACTGAGAAACAAAGGGTTGTTTTTTCAATATGGCAACCCATAGGAAATGGATGGAAATAACATCCATTTGGGGAAACATCCATTTGTTTCTGGTTGTTTGGTGCCGGACTCTGAGAGTCCTTCCTCCTTTGTGTTCCTTCCGATGAACATGCATCCTTGCTGAAGGACAACTTGTATCAGTAAGCTTCTCCGCTTCTCCTAATCTGATCATTACACTTGACATTGCCCAGTGGCTTTCATTTGTCTGCCCAGGTTGTAAACAGTTCGGGGAATCCAGCAGAACCTAACCACTGACAGGACTGCTGAATTCTAACAGTTGCTCTCAGGACTCGGACGCATGGCGCAGCATCCAATTCTCGAAGCGAGTCAAGCGCAAGACCATTTGCACCTCCTCCTGTGAAAGAAGGGAAGTGCCAAGCCGTGCAATGGTTCCGATGCTCAAGGATGCAGTGTGCGCATCGGCATGAGGCATCGGCATGTGCGCTATGTCCAAACTGACTTGGTGCTTTAAACGAGATAGCCTCCTTGACCGCGAACCTGAGAACCCCACCAACCCCACGAACGATATATACCGTGAATGAATGTGTTTAATGAAGCCAGAGTTCATCAAACAACCCGGTGTATCAGCATCCAAGATCATACAGACATATCGATGCAAACGCATGAATCAGTACTTGTTCCAGCTACAGTTCATGCCTCACGACCTGAACCTTTTTCCACGGACACGGACTGGAACGCCTCAGAAAACTCCTCCATGGGGTCCAAGTTTTGAAGCCAAGTCCCGCGATAGAGGACCAGCTCCTGCGGCGACATCGTCTCTATCGTCTCTCACGATAAACCAACGAGGAAGATCAGCGCAAAGGCTGGGCGGCTGGACCACGCGTGACCTGGGTTTTCTGGTTGGGGGGCGTGACCTGAAAACGCCTCTCGACCCCGAGCTGCCTTTTTGAGCCACTGTGAGGCTCCTTAGGTCACACCGATCGTCACAAGAAGTAGGAAAAAAGTGTGCGTTCTTGTCGCATTCCTTGCTTGCTTCTGATGCTCTCAGCTCTTGCTACTACAACAGGCGGCTGCGCAAAACGAGAAGGGTCTCCTGAGGCACCACAGCGACACGACCTGTCATCGACAAGGGGGAAGTCCCAACCCATTCAGCTTGGAAGACGAATCATGAAAAACACGATGAACTGGGTTGGCAAGGGCAAGGGTAAGACACCTTGGGGCATGGCACCTAAAGGTGCCTTGCCTATAAACTGGCACGGTTTTCTACTGGCAGCAACTGCACGCAACGCCGCAAGATGTTATTGCAAGTCTAAGGGGATCAGGGGATCCCATTTTTGTCTGGCAACGTTGTCTGCATTCGACCAAGAATTGCTTTGAAAAGGGGGCCCGCACCTGGTTTCTTATGGTTTCTTTGGTCATAGGACCAAAGAAAAAAGGGAGACTGGTGACCAAATGGTTCCAGTTCCAGTCGTAGGGTTTGGTCAGCACTGCCCTCCTTCACAGCTTTTGCCGAGCTGGATGGGCAAAGGGCGTGGAAGGACATGTTCATTAGCTGGCTTACATACCTTTTTCACTGGGTTTCAAAACTGCCGTCTGCCTTCCTTCCCGACCGCTTTGGTGCGCATTCTGCGCAGAACTGGCCGCTTGGGTGTGGCGGAACACGTTCACCTCGACCTGACCTCTCTATTTCAAACCTGGATAATCAAGCAACTCACCTAGACAGGATCGCAGCCCCGCAGCGATCCAAACGTTTCGCATGCGTGTGCACAGCTTGGCCCAAAAATAGGGGTCAGCGGCACGCCGGCGTTGGCCCGTTCTGTGGGTGGCTGCTTGTTGTCCGTGTAAAACTCCCGGTGAACTTCTTGCAAATCAACCCTTCCCTTCGCACCAATCCATCAGTGCCATGTGTGTGAAAAGAGCATGAGGCATGACGTGTCTCAGGGCCTGGAGAGCCTAGCAGCGCCGTTTCGCAGCGCACGTACCGCATGGATTTGAGTTTCGTTGATGCTCCACCCCTGTGGCGAACTGGCCCTTTTCGGCTGCGTGGGGCTTGGCATGCTCGGTCGCTCAGCGATGCGTCGTGACGCAGCGATGAAATCACTCGCCTCTCAACTTGTGTGAAAGTGCGACTCAGCGTGCATTGAATTGAAGATGGGCCAAGCACGAACTTCTCTCACAATGCTGACATGCTTTGAACAACAGTTTTCAAGCTCTGGGGTGACAACGTACCTGCGAACCGGTGTTTCTACTTCTAGGAGATGTTGCCAAACAAAGGTCTCCATATTTGTGGCACAAATTTAACTTTGGGGTCAGCCCCCTATCATAGCAGTACAGGCCTATCCCACTATGTTTTAATTTCCCAGCCCATCTTCCCTTGCCATTGAATAATTTTGTGGCACCTCAGTTAGTACCTCATGCAGAGTCTTTTCCGGAAAAAAAGCTCACGCGGATAACCTTCGCAGAGCAGGCAACTCTTGTTTCTCGCATCATATCCACGTTCGATCTATGACTGGCTACAGCCGTCACACTTTCAGCTCAAGTTGTTGCACTGTTCCGCAGAAGTGCAGGTGGCTGGAATCAGGAAAAGAAAAGGGTTGCGTTCCATATCTCTGAAAGGGTCCAGATCTCCGTGGCTGGCGATCCCTCAAGTTTCAACCACTGGTGAACAACTCTAGGTTCAGATTGAACTTCGTTGGAGCGCCCTGCAAAAGGGGGGGTTGCACAATGTTGAACATACTTCCTAGTGGTCCGTTCCAAGGGCTGGGCTGTTGTTTGCCCTAGGAGTCGCCTTCGTTAAAAAAAACAAACAAAAAACGTCACCTGAAGGAACGGTTTGGAGAGTTTTGCACCGCGTGGTCCACGCTATTGGATCGCACCCCAAGATGCTTGGTCCGGTTCGGACGCGCAAAAGAACCACCGCGTCCGATTCACTGCGTCGGTCGCGTGCCGAACATCCAGCACGCTAGGTCTTGAAACAAACAAACTGCCTTAGTACTTAGCACGAGAAGTAAGTCGGACTGGTCACCAGGTTCCAAGTGAATCTTCAGCGGTGTAGATGGGTCTGGAACCAAACGAAAGCTGATGCAGACCTTCCTGGACCTTCCCAGTCGATCGGATGGTTCCTTGTGATTCGCCGAAAGCATAATCATTTTGATCCTCCCTTCTAAACATGCCAACCCGTTCAGTTCCTTTCAAGGGCCGTTTAACCAAATCGAAGGATATATATATATATATAAGAGGTTCCCTGAAAGGGTAGGCAACGAGGAGTGCGGCTGTGCTGGCGCAGCAAACGCCTCTAGGTTACAGCTGCCAGCACATTCCCATGTCATGTGCAAGCGTGGCATATAGTAGCCTGCGCAGCCGAATGACAGCCGAATGACAATATACCTGTCACTGACTGCAATGAACGATTGATAACAACTGACCATGTTGGTGTTGAAAAGCTCGGTGGACACCTACCGAGTTGGTGGAAATGACTGTAATTGATTACATATTAGTATTTATACATAACTGATTGACCCCATATGACCCCAACATCTCTATTGACTTGCGAACAGAATGTTAAAGTATCACAGGCCTGCTTCATACAGAAAGCCATTGCGATGGGGCCGTTCCGAACGCCCCTGTAGCGCTATCTGCAGAAGTAAGACTGTTGGATGGCCAATCCTTGAGGACATTTTCATCATCAACCTCCCCAAACATGTGGAACAGCAGCAGCCACACCACTGATAGGTGTCCATTGACAATTGCCTTGGATTTACTGATACAGGGTCCTGAAACCACTGCATATTTCCCACTCGAAGGGAATCTACTGGGAAAAAAGTAAAACATCAAGCACTTTGAGCAAACTGAGGTTGCAATGTGCAATGCTGTGGATCCATCATTTGCAGCCTTGTCTTTGTCGGCTCCAGCTGCCACCAGCAGCTGGACGGCTTCCAGGTTGTTTCTTTCTGCTGCGAAGTACAGCGGCGTCGAGCCAAACGAATCTTCTTGGTCATGGTTTGCCCGGGCTTCTAGCAGCAAACACATGCATTTTGAATTGCCAGCCCATGCTGCCGTGTGTAGTGCTGTCCAGCCAAAATCCCCTGTGATGTCTGGAGCTATTGGTTTCTTTAGCAGGGCATCCACCTCCTCACAGCGATTCCCGGCACACACCGTGATGAGCTTCCTGTCTGTCACGTCCGGTGGCTCGAAATCCACGACAAGGAGCTGCACCATTGAGGGAGGAAGGATCTCCTGGTCTGAGACCTCCAACCTAATAGCAATGGCCTCCAACCCAATAGCGATGGTCTCCGACCTACTAGCGATGGCCTGAGAAACCTACGAGTACTAGCAAAGAATCTCCTGGTCAGAGACCCCGGTGACGAAACAAAAGCACTTTGATCGGGGTCATTCGGGGTCTCTGAAAAAGAGGGCCGGAATACATTGGAGATCTCCTCAACCCAAAAGCCCAGATGCTTTCGTCCGCAGATCGACGTGGCACAAGACATCGCCGCAAACTGTTTGCGCACGAGAATCTCGAACGGGGTCACGAAAAAGCATTGGTCACTGGTGTTCTATCCGGTCTGCCAGCACCAGCCAAGGGGTGGTTGCAAGGATACATGGTCAGGGGCCACGGGTGTGTATAGACTATAGACCATTCAAACCCACCCTTTCCGTGGTGCTGGTGTGCTTCTCCTTTCATCAGATCTCTCATCAAATGAGATCTCTCCTGGTCGTCCAACGCTCGTGCGAGATCTTCCGGAAAGCATCTTTGCTGGAACCTGGAAACTCCAATCCTCAGTGGGGAGGCCGAACGACCTCGACGGGGACGACCTCTGTCCTCTTTCGGTCCGCTGTCCTGTCCCACCAACAACGCCACGAACGGCCACGAACCAGATACGATGCGATTCGATAGCATGAGATCACGATACGACACAAACGTGATCCATGGAATTGGATGGCCAAGCTTTCACCTCACTCCACACCATCTCAAGGGTCTCCTCCAGTGCGAAAGTCATCGGAAAAGCCGTTTGAGCGGTCACCAGCGAAAAGGGAAAGTGGGCCAAGACTTAGTTGCTAGTTACAGACAAAGAACATCAAAGAACCAAAAGCCATGAAAGGCGTTGACAAAACCTTCACAATCTTTCACAGTTTTGCCCCACAACGATTGGAGCTCTTTGGAAGCTTAGCTTTTCAGAATGCTAGTTCCTGGATCAACCAACTATGCGCCTCTTGAAACCTGAGCCGCAAAGTAGAGGCACTAGCTTGAGGGTAAATCGAATTGGAAGAAAAAAACTGACGAACATGCCAGAGGCGAGGTAAGACATGGTATGACATGCGGACTACTTACTATAGGGTATGTTACTCAAAAGGTGTTTTCTTTGTGTTGAAAGCTTCTTTTGCTGCCACAGTCCAAGGGGGCACTAATGCACTACCGGATCGACTACCGTTTTCAGCACTAGTAAGGCACCTGTTACTACTAGCATAACACCTGTTACTACTAGCGTGGCACTTGTTTCTAATTAGCTTCTTGTTACTATACTAGTAAGGCACCTGTTACTAGTGGAACTTGGTTTTACTAAACAGGTTTTGGCGTCGTCGTGTGTCGTGATAGGTGGCGCGCCTTCACCTCTTGTGTTGTATTGCGTCATCGTGTCTCTTCTGTGAACCTGATCGTTCCTGAGGGTTTGGACACACCTACGTTACATGTCAAACCTTATCGTGTTTTTCTTGTGGACCTTATCGTTCCGAAAGGTTTCCCTAATTTTACTTACTTAGTTTTCACTGTAGTGATGCTGCTTTCATCGGAGGTTTTGGCAGTTGCATAATATGTTGGTCAATGTTTCCTTGACTCTGTATTGTATTGATAAGCACATGCGACTGAAAGAAAGGCAGATTCGGCGGCTTTTCATATAGTGAAAACACAAAAGATCACAAAAGCAAAAGAAAGCAAACTCTGTTTGAGGTATCAATGGTAGGGGGTCCAAGTGCGTTCTCTAGACCTCACTGTGCGATCAAAAGTGGTGTAACAATCAATTACAGAGGAGAATCTGCTTGGCCAACATCGTCTTGAGCCATTGTACCGACTTGCCTTCCACCTGCTCCACGGCAAAGGTGGCTACGGCTCTGCCAGTCATCGCCCAAAACACACGAAACATTGTTCGTTCCATTGGCGGTTTCTCATCTAAACCTTAAACCTGAGCCGAACGGCACAGCAGAGAGCAAAATAACACCTTTGAAGTTTAGCTCAAACAGCTCCGGGAGACTGTCTGGAAGACAACACACATGGTCCAGCTTGCACATGACCAAATGGGAAAAAAGTCGAAGATGACTAGGTAGACTAAGTTCCAAAAAAAACTGATAACAGGACATGGTCTGCTTCATGTCACCTTGTCTCCAGCAAAAAGCCCAAAAAGCCCCCGGCCTCGAAGCGTGGACAGCCCCACGGAACGAGTGTCAATGCCGTCCACCAGCACACGGCCGGCCTGAGGTCGGTCTATATAAAAGGTGATTGGCTGTGCGAATTCAGGGGGTCCACCCCATTTGATAGAAATGCACTTCCCCTTCAAAGGTCTTTGAGATTGATTGATCATGGTGGCTCCCCCTTTAGTGTGGCCCCCTTTGAAATAAAAGGTGTCCAAATAGGTTTCTTTTCTCCGAGATCGTCTGAGCATGTCTGAGCCAAGAGTGTTTGTGTGAAGAAACATGGTCGAAACTCATCTTCACATCTGACATCTGCACATCTGACACCTTCATCTCTCACGCCTTCACATCTCCCAAATCTAACATCCCTCGCATCTTCACGTCTTATTCTTTCTTCTATATAATATGTCGTTCTTACGTTGTGAGCGTGGAATGCCCGAAAATGTGGTGAAATGCGTGTTGACTGCTTAAAATTGAGGGTGACATGCGCATCTGCACCCGACCTAGGAGTCCCTAGTAGCGTCCTTGCTGCCCTTTGCTCCTAGTAGCTTCTTGCTCCTAGTAAGGCCAGGAGCCCCTAGTAGAGTCCTTGCTTCTAAGCTCATTAGCCTAGAATACAGTAACCCCGTTTGCTGGAATCTTGCGTTGAGTGCCCGAAACTGTGGTGGTTTTGTCCGAATTTGAATTTGCCCGGCGCCACTTTTTGCCGGCATCGTGTGTGAAGTGAAGACCGCATTTTGCTACTGAACGTGCAATTGTCGTCGAAGTTGGCTCATAAATGCTCAAAGTCTGTGAGATTGTTGTCGAGAATGAAAGGCTTCAAGCTTGCAACTTGACCGCCTGATGTTTCTTAATGTTTAAGGTCTTTTTCGGCACGCTGTGGGCTCTAGGCCCTACGACCTTGGCCGGTCTCGCGTCCCCTTGTCCCCCCCGGTCTGCCCACTCTCTGAGCGATTCATCGTTGCCAACGTGTGAATCTCGCTGTGCGACGCGGTGGCATCGTTGCATTCGCGTTGGTGGGTTCGGGCATGTGCGTGGCGTGGAAATGGACCAAATGGACACGTGCACAGTGCCGGTCTTGCGGCCTGTCACTGGTTTTCGTGGGATGATTGATGGTAACGAGGCTTGGTGTGGCAATCGGGACACGGTGTTTATCTCGAAATGCATTCAATGCCAATATCCTGCAATGTCCTCACTCACATCTTAATCAACTTGTTAACATACCTTCTTACTAAATCTAGCATCTCTCTTTGCTCTCGGGCCATCTGTCGAATGTACACAGCTTTCTCCTGTTCGCCTCCTGCGTCTCCGGAGCCAGGCGGAGCAGGGTGCGAAGCAGGGTGCTCTTGCCACAGCTTTCTTCACCAACCACCAGGAGAGCCTGGCTCGCGCTGATTTCGATCAGAAAGCTGATTGGGAAATTCATGACTCGAAATACACGTGCCACACGGATCAGCTACCTTCACTCTGATAGGATGCTTCACTCTGATAGAATGATATCATGAATCATCCAAAACGTCCCCCCACGTGGCAAAAATTCATCTTTCCTCCAGCTTCGGCCCCTCGCCTTCCCTGCAGGTACCCGCAAAGAACACTCTGACACAGAAGGTGACAACTCTGTGGAGTACCTCGCCCACCCAGGCGGCCCCCCCACGCAGGCTGCTTTTTTTTGCATTCCGTATCCAAGGGATTTCAAACATCCCGTGAATGTGCGGAATGATTCAGAATGATCTCAATACCAAACAGGGTAGGGCAAGTAAAGTAGGGACTTTCCATGATCTGAATATCAAAGGTTTCTTCCCCCTTAAAGACATGAATCATTGATTCCATTGATCGTTGAAAAGGTCAACACGACGACCGCCACCTGCAAGAGAAATGACCGTCACCTGCCTCACCGTTACGTCTTCAAATTCCACGGCTCCAAAATATGGCCAGTCTGCCGGAACCTGGAAGAATATCTGATTGGACGTCTCAAAACCCATCTGTTCAAGTCCTTGTTTTGGTATTGGTTGCTTTTTCATTTATTTTTTTTTAAGGTACACGCTACCTACACTCTTTCACAAATTCAGATGTTTTCAGCCTCAGATATCTCAGATAGACTACAGAGCCGGTTTCTCCCCCATGACCACCTATCCACGCCTTTTCGACAGGAAAGCCGACCACTGAAAATGATTGCTCCTTCCAAGTCAAAGTTGCTGCACTCTACTGGGAGTTGGAATTCCATCTATACAAATCTGCACAAATCTGCACTACTTGATTCAGCACATATGGCAATCGGCCATCCATGTAAAATGAAAACAGTCGCTCGCATGGTACCACCACTCTAATCATACAAAGGTCGGTCGAGCGCCCAATCGGCCCAATCCTTCTTGGACTTGATCACATCTTCAGGCAGCTCATTGTCAACCATCAAGTCACCCAATGCAACCTGGCGAGTCCATGAAGCAAAGGTTAGGAATGGTCCCAAGCCTAGGATCCAAAGAAATGGTCCAACATGTTGTTCCTTAAATTAGTGAACGGAGAATCATCGAGTTGCCACCCCAAAAGATATACCAGAGGCAGGGCGAATTAAATCAGGTCCTAGCACTGGGATGACGCACAAATCGGAAGCATCAAATAAGTGTACCATGTGTCGCGGCATCGCAACATCTTCGAAGCATCAACATGATGTAAGTTATAATGAGAAGTACTTGCAACACTTCCAGAAAAAGGTCATACTTTTATAGACTTATGTGCGATTCCTTTGCGACTCCTCCTGCTCATCCACTTCTTTTGGAGACGGCTCTGAACGATCCCCGGAGCTCTCTCCGGTCTGTCTCCGGTTCTTCGCCTTGCCGCTTCGAGCCCGATGAATGGGCTGACCGAGGCCTCGAGCAGCGCTTCAGGCGAGCGGCGCCGGAAATGGGGAAACGAACACCAAGAAACGTGCTCAAGCAAGGGTGGCCCCGGTGTTTTCCTGTCTTTCGTTCCTCTTATGCTTGGATCCTCTGTCATTCTTTTGCACCAACAGCTGCTGAAGAGCAAGGCAGCCTCGTCGGTCTGTGGGCAGCTCGCCCCGCGAGACACTGAAAATGGGACTCTCGAGCTCCTCACTCTGAGTCTCCTGGCGGTGCACAGAGGATAGGCATCACACCTTCATGAATGTTGCATGGCAAGCGAGAAAGACAACGGACGGACCACTTGTCTTGACGGGCAAAGCCAAGCCTAACATTGTGTTCTTAAAGGCGAAGCCTACTTATATGCTGAAACGGAATTGGCAAATGCATTAACCTTGCTAGGCGTTGTCTCGCATACAGCGACTCACTCAATGAAACGAGCTGCATGAAAAAGAGCCACCAAACGGATCAGGAACACGATGGGGACGTCTTAGTGGCTCTCAGCCCAATGCTCAATGCTCATGAAAGCTCCTTTGAGTTTCAAGCGATTGGGGCTGGGACGTAAACGTCTTGGAGACATGGCTGTGGCTCGAAAAATATCGCAGGTGCGCCAGATTGCGTAGGGGATTTGCCTCTTCCTCAATTTGCCAGGTGGGTTTGAGGTGACCCTGGACCATACCACAATGTAGTCAGGTCAGTGTCCAAAACACCACCACAGCCCCAGTGTATAGCCCAAACTTGCTTACCGCCATGCCATGGATTTGGAGCCTTGCCTTTCAACCTGACAGAAGTCCGGAGCGTTGTCAGGTCATGTCGCTTTCCGAGATGCACCTTCAGGTTCTGCGACGCAAATGTTCTTGCATCTGGGATCACCAAAGAACTCATAAGAACTCTATGCGGAGTATTGTGGAAGTTCGAGTGCACTTGCAGTGGCACCGCTGCATTTTGAGGATCTTTGTGACGATGGCTCTTGCGGCTTCACGCACCAATCCGGTCAAGCTGGTGGTCGTTGATTTTTGTTGTTCAAGTGAATCTGAGGACGACAGTTCTGCCTTGCACTGCTGGTGGTCGTTGATTTTTCGATGGCTGCCTTGTCATGCCTTATGCTTGAGCAGCTTGAGCTGATGCATCCTCAAGAACTGCTCAGAAAGCTGGACGATGCTTATTGCTGGGTGCCTAAGGTGATTCGGTCAATAGTTGTTTGTCTACACCGCACGTGGCAGCTGCAATAATTGTGCTTGTCCGCGGCTTCCTACTATTATGGAAGGAAATGAAGCAGCCGACAGGGCAGGCCAAAATGCCAGCTTGCGTTCGAGAATGCACAGCTGTGCGTCCTACGAGCAGTGTAAAGCACGCAGTTTGTAAAGCACGTGCATGCTGCAAATTGCAAGTGGCCTTTGATTCAGTGGGGCATGTAGTGAAGAAACTTGCCTTTATAACATTCCATAAGCCTGAGAGGAATTTACTTCTCATTTCAGAGTTGTTTCTTGCTTCGTTGTCCTTGAAAATTGCTTTGCGTTGCCATAGCGTCGCAAGCCTGTGTGTGCCTCTTTTCAATTGTGCGACTTGTTTGCCTAGCAAGGGCCTGCCGGAGATGTGTGCTGGGAAGGAGACTGTCTACCAGTTCGAGGCCATCGCTGATAGGTTGGAGGCCATCGCTATTAGGTATATGTTCTATTTTATTGTCTTCTCTCGTCGATTCCAAAATCATCACCAGTCTTCTTGTTCTGAACCCCACCTTCACGAGCTGGTACATTCGCCGAAGAGCTGCCAAACCATGAGTGGAGAGACCCTCGGCCCAAGGGCTGCTGGGCACGCAAGGCTTTGGCGATCTCATCATCCAAATCCTGATTTAGTTTAAGCGTAAGTGCAAGCCTTAGATGAAAAAAACCCTACAAAGCTCGTGTGGCTTCAAGTTAGCTGTGTTTCGACATGGGAGCTACAGACCTGCAGCATCCATCCAGGAACAAGAGTAAGTGTCCATCCATCCAGGACCAGCATCCCTAAAAATCTAGGAACCAATCATTAGTGCGCTATCCTGCGTCCAGTCGGTAGTAGTTTACTTGTAGGTAGTAGCTACTTCTAGCTATTCGCTACCTCACCTCCTGGCGGCCTCCACCCCCGGGCTTGAAAAAAAAAGATCGAAAATATGATGTGTCAGAGATCAAACAGCTTTGGAACCTGCATCGTTCACCTCTTGGAAGTGATCAAAAATACGTCCATTATCGTCCATTCACCTTTTAGCCAGCTATTTCAGTTCCGCGGGAGTGAACTAAGAGTAGCCATTCGTCGATCAGAACCGCAGGCAAGAGAGCTAAGCCAGAATCGATCAAATGAACGTCGATCAAATAATGCTGAGAGAGGAACAGGTGTAATGAGCCAAAGAATTATGGAGAGATTTGCCAAGATCTGCGGCTTTTCGAGCTCATCTGAAAGCAGCGAGGCCAGGCTGGCCCGACACACCCCAAAGAGGCGAGTGCCGTTGCCAAATCACGAAACGAATTGGTGCGAAAGTCATGTCAACGAGGACCATGCTGGACAAAGCCAGATCCAAAGCTTAAATGAGATCTTAACAGTGATGATAAATGAACAGTGATAAGTTGAGATAACATGAAAAAACAAAGGTAGAAGGCCAAGTCAAGAATCAAGCTGAAATTGACTGCAAGGGAGGCGAGGGAGGTCGGGGTTGGATTTCAGCTTGGTCTGCTTCAAACTGAATATGTACTCCGAGTTGGGTGTTCGCTTGCTTCCCGTTTGGAGTGTCCCCTTCCCATCTAAGGAACGCCATACTTCACCAACTCCACGACAGCATCCGGTAGAACCGCCACCTGTTCTGCAGAAATGACAGGATCGATGTAATTCTGAGTTTTGTCAATAAACCATCTGAGTATTAATCAATTACACAACTCCCCCCGGAAGCCGTCCAATGTGTCCACTATGAACATGTCAATACCATTCTATGCTATACAAGTCTCAGTCTAATGTAGTGAATGTGAATCGACCTGCTGCCTTCCCATCCCTTTCAGGCAACTCCAACACCGTTCAAGGCACAACAAGGATGGCGAATGAGTGAATATCTGTGATGGACTGGCACTTACTCAGGCATCCAGTATAAAGCCCAATAAAGTTCTTCCTTCTCCTTGAAACTGGAACTAGAAAGTGGCTGATTTCCCTACTCATGCAGGATACCTCCAGCAGCTCATGAAGCGTGCCTAAAGAGCGATGTATGCGCAACCAAAATAGTACAAGATTCACCTTTTGGACGTGTCTCTGAAAACCAACATCAAAGTGGAGAAGTACAAGCAAAAGCAGGAGCCGCAGTAAAGAATTATCGAGCTACTTTGGCGGCTCGTGCTCGATTCTCCCTCGCTTCACCCACCTGCACCAACGCAGCAATGGATACAGCAAGACCCATGCGTGAAGGCAAGGCTGTAGGCGCCTCCCAAATCCCAAGCATGGCGTGTTCACACTCATCACTCATCTGGTATGTATAAATATATATATATATCCCATTACCAGCAACAGTGGAATGATGATGATGATGATGATGATGATGGTTAGGTTGCAGACCTTTCTCAAAAATAGTGATACTCTTTTGCCCAGTGCTACAGGAAATGGGACACTCCCTCCACTCATCTCAAATTCTGTTTCCTAGAGAGAGGTCATTTCCACGGGCCAGTGGGGAGTGTGAACGGTGGTCCCGATGTGGGCCGAAAAGGCATGGATCTAATCCAGGTGAAGTGAAGGCTGGCGCAGCCACAAGGCTTGGAGTATGAAGAGATATTGGCAAGACACTCGTGCTTGTTTGAACATCCCTGAACGTCCTTGTCGACTTGCTGCAACCCATAGCTCACTTATGCTCCCTTCAGTCATGCAATTTTTTCATCTCACGCATCTGGGTATGATGGCATGGCTCGTCGAAAAGGCTTAAGCCTCGGAAGGAGCCAGCTTCACCACACAAGCTGCTTCAAAGTGTATGGGAACCTGAGGCTTGGTCCCTTACAACCAAACCTCATGTGTTGGCGATTGCTTCGCATGCAAAAAACTCCTTCAAGTCGCAGCGGCGCAGCGTTTTCGGTCCGGTCCCCCTTGTCTTTCGAACCCGGCACCAAATAAGTTTGGTTCCTGTTTGAGCAACAATTGGGGGGCGGTGTTTCATGGTTGAGCAACTCCTGGGAATCCCGAAGACCCTAAAGAAGTCATGAGCCAAAGATGGGGGCTGAAACAGGGATATCTCTCCCGTATGCAAGCCAGGACAACCACAGATCGTGTGAAGTACCACAAAACAAAAAACTGACATGAAACCTTCACCCACGACCAAGGTCGTGGTTTTGCAAAGGCTGCTTAGAATGATGAAAGCCAGCTGCTGCAACCTGAAAAAAGGAGCGCATATGTTGAATTGCCCCGGAGGGATGGCTCTCACATCAAAACTCATGCTGCATATAGATTTCTATAGAGCGCTGTACTGTGCTATCTGTTCAAAGCGCTGTGCCCAGTCATCTCCTGCCATCTTTCCGGGCTTCGGCCCAGTCTGGTGCCAGGTACTGCTCCCCTCGGAGCAGCGGAGCTCGGACGAAGCCGTGTTCACCGAGCGACCGGTCGTCGAACACACGTCCCGCTGGGAAGCTATACACCTGGGAAGAACAACATGAAACCTGAAAATGGGACCCGGAAAAAAAGTTTCCTCTACAAACCAGTGGTTTTCAGGGTCCATGTTAGTTTTCCATGGGGTAGATAGGAGTCAATCGCTTTAAAAGCGACTCCTACGGGTTGAATCTACCCGTCGATCAAACATCAGACTGCTGACGCTCATGGTCCAGCAACCATTCCAGGAACCAGAATCAGAATGGTGATTCCCATCCAAAGTGTCAGTAATGCATTTGACTCGAGGACCGCCATATGTTGTCTTCAGCGTTTGCCCTTCTCACTGTCATCCTCATGGCTTTCCGCACCCCTGAATGTGCTGGCGATCAAAGCCGAGAACTCCTGGCAAGAAGTGCAGCCACACAATGGGAATGCATGGCCATGTTTGCAGAGATCCTGATTTCTATCACTATCACTCATCATCCAAAAGGGCTAGTAGGTTGGAGGCCATCGCTATTAGGTTGGAGGCCATCACTATTAAGGTTGGAGGTCATCGCTATTAGGTTCACTGACTCAGGTGGCGCATAAAAAACAGCTTCGCCCAAAAGCTGTAGAGAGCTTTGGCCAACGACTTGGGACCCTTGTTCAGGGCTTAGACCGATGACAAGAGGAGAAGCAAGTATTTTATAAAGGTGTAAGGTGTAAGTCTTGGTGCAATCGAGGAACAATGAATCACACAAAATGATGGTGCATAAATATCATAAAACACACCAATCGAACCCGAGTTTTTTTGAAAAGACTCCACTTGACCTGTCACTCCCCAAACCCCAACAACCCTCGCTCCTCATGTTGCAATGTGTTGACACGTTGTGGTTTCAGCAAGGCACCGTAGGTGAGCTGCCACGAATTAATCGCCTTGGGAATTTGGGTCATGCGGCTTGGGTCAAAACCCCGAGCCTGGTTCACCCTGGTAGGTTGTTGACCATATCTGATAGGTCAACCAGGGTAGCCTGTTTGACCCATCCCAAATCCAAAGAACAAGCAGATTTGAACGCTGAGACAGTCTGTGAAAAGGATTGCCGCCAGGTGGATGTTTTTCGCGGGTTGGACAACTAAAGTCTCTGATGTAGTTGCGTCCAAACGCAATGCTGCGTCGCCAGCATGCAAAGGCAGCATGCTGCGATGCTCGTGCAGGCGTCCAGGTGTCCAGGGGGCGCCGACGTGGGTTTTTCTCCTTGAGAGTGGATACATGTGGATACTGTTAACGACCAAACCCATCTAAATTTGGATGATGCCGCGTGATACTGTTAACGTGTGGATGGCCGGGCGGCGCGCGTGAAAAAAACATGGAGACCTCGAAAGAAGAGATGCAGGGTGAGCAATTTTTGGGGGCTGTGGTGGGTCTGTGCAGCAATTCACCAAACGACTCACATCTTTCTGTTGCCAGGCACTGCATTCATATCATCTTCAAGCAAAACCCTGCATCTGGAAGGGCTTGGAGACGGAGAGCATGAGGTGCTTCGGGACCTTAACTTGCCATGCTCAGCAAGTGACTTTGGGGGGGCGGGACACTGATGCGACTAATGTAGCACCTCCAAAACCTAGGTTTTTGAGCAAATTGTGATCAAGAATTGTTCAGACCAGGATTGGGATTTGGAGAGGATAACAGGAAACACAACAAAAAGGTCCATACAAAGTGAGGCAACCATAGGATAGGGATATGTTATCTCAAACATTGTTCTTTTGTTGTTAGTGTTGGCTTATTTGTTGTTTGTTTCATTTTGTTTTTGTTGAGTGTTTGGGTTTAGCACCTGTTTGGCGATGTGGCCTTAAAGCTCTCTAAGGTCTATGTGCATAATTTCTGAAGGTCCAGTTGTCTGTTTAGGGTTTATATAGCACCTGTTTGACGATCTATTGCAACAGAAACTGAGCAGAATACATTTGGGCCCATACTCAACCAATTGGTCGTTCCCTTTAGCCTTGTTTGTTGATTATTGGAAGGCTCTCGTTCCTCTTATTCAACTGCTGATGCTACTGACTTACAATATCATTTGTTCATTTAACTCTTCCTCTCCGTTAGCATTCTTCCCTGCAAGCTGTTCACGGTCTTTTCAATTGTGTCAGCATGTCTTGTTTGTCTTTTCTATATACGTACTCTTAAGTCTCTTAAGTGTGTTTTGACATTGAGCACCAAAAGGATTCAATCTTCACACGGGTTGTGTTGGTCAAGTTGTTTTGTCTTGTTTTGCCTGTTCTTTTGGAACATGATGTGCCTTCTTGAGAACATTCAAATCCAAATGAAGGACAACACTACTAAAGAAGATAATGAGCTAGACCAGGTGCAAGGAGATTGATTAACTTTTATCCAGGCAACAAGTTATACATGTATTTGTGGTTTTCTCGTCATAGTTCTTGTTTCTCTTGGTTCATAGTTCTTGGTTCTCTTGGTTTGGACAAAATGCCAGCCAAGCTCATACAGCAATGAAGGCTGTTTGCCAATGATACAAAGAACTCTTCAATTAGCAAATTTCCTATTTAAACCGGTTGTTTTGTCCAAGGCTGTTTCAAAAACACTTAAAGCATATATGGAAGAATAGAACGAGACAATGATTAGCAATAGAAATGGCTGTTGAGATCAGGGCAAAATTGCTGGAACAGTGCTGCAGCTCAAGTCTGCATATCTGACATCAATCACTCAAAACAAGCAAGTGGTGAGATGAGAGACTGAAGCCAAACACTTGATTCGAAGCCAAGCAGCCAAGAACAAATAGATGATTCCGCATGACCAGGCAATTATTGATAATAAGCAGAGAAAGAACCAAATGTTGCGTGGTATTTGCAGTGTTTGTGAAGGGTTTGGGGATAGGGTGCCCTCTCCCACACCTGCTCTCTTCAAAAAAAGGGGTCGTACTCAGCAAGTCACAAGTCTTTCACTGTCAGGTATCACAACCCGAGCCTTCTATAGGCCAACTTGCACTGTAAACATCTCGAAAGAAAAGGACAAAAAGTGTCATATAATTTACTTGTTTACTTCCACAAATACAATAGTATACTTATGATACATCTATATATATATAACAAGCAGTTGTCTGCAACTGTACGTGTCTGCTAGACACCACACAAAGCCCATTAGGCGTTGATGTGCACGTGGTACAGAGTTGGCAAAAACGCATCAGCATGCCGGGGATGAACCTTTCCTGAACCGCTGTCAAACCGCTGGACTAATCCTTCAAACAGGTCACCAGCTCTCGAGCCCTTCACAGGTTACCAGCTGAATAGAATTTCTCCACGGTACAAGTCGAGGTCCAACTCCGACCAGTTCAACAATGGACGCAACTCGCGATCCCGACGCGAAACCATATGCTGCTTCAGGCCACGGCGCCCCCAAACCGGGCCCACAGACCGTGAACGGCCGTTCAGTTGTTGAGTGGAGCGCCCACTATTCGAGGGTCACCAGAACTCGAGGTTTCAACCAATGGCGACGCCATCCCAAGTCGTTAACGCCACACTTACGAATTCAAGCATGGCAGAAACATGCGCCAACATCTCCAAACTCTCTAAATGTTGCCTACAAAAATACAGCCCTGGCCCTTTCTACAACCCTCAAACTAAGGGGATTTCAGAGGTTCTTTCAGCACTAAAGCAAAACAGTGTTTGCTAGGTAAATATTGTTTCATCAATCTAGGGTCTAATCTTGTGCTGCAATGCTCAACGCCCTACACAACTGCTCGACCCAAGCTATAGATGCAGCCGGGGCACTGCGTCTTCGCAAATGCACCTGCCAATCATACGCCAACAAACCCTGTGAGAGTTTTCAATCCGTTTTTAGATAGCACTAGCACTGGTAGTTTTTGGAATCGAATCCAAAAAAGAAACATCGCTGGGCGCCGTGTAGCGCACAAAGACCAAAGGATTGGTCTTTCTGTGCTCGTTGAGAAAAGTGTTTACCCCAGGGTTTGGCAGATCAACTTCGCAGGGATGTTTCAAATTGAGGTGACTTCTTGTCTCCATCCGCAAGAGACCCAAACTGGAACACAGCACCATGAAAGCGCACGCTTTGGGCAGCACACACCTGTGGGCACACATATGAGAGCACATACATACGATCACACACATGATTGCACGCACACATGACACTACACATACAAGAGCAGCACACGTAAGAGGGTAGAGGCTGGAAAAGGAATGTCCGAATGGTGGAAAATTGAATTTCAGCTACTGCTTCGAGTGGGTTGTGACATGACCAGTGGGAGGGTGAACAGTATCATTCAGCGCTGTGTGCCCCTCGATCACAACACTCTCCGCCAAGCAATGTGCACCTACATGCGGATCATGGAGGATAGCTGCGGGCACTTTCTAGATATATTGATCACATGTATCTGGATGAAGTTGGGGAGATTACCTAGTTCTCCAGGCATGTACTGGTCTGTTCTTGCGCGCCATCCACGTTATCAGTGCAGATGCTGAAGAGCATGAAGGCCGCAGACAGTTTTTGCCTCCCCCATCAGTGGGGCCCTCCAATCACGATGGCCTTTTTTGATGCCTTTTGAATAGGCGGCATTTTGAGCAACCGCTCTAGTGGCTTCTCGGAACGCGCGAAACTCAGCAGCGAAAATGGAACCACGGGAAGAAGGCGGTTGTTCTCCGAATGGTCGAACATCGAATTGATGTTGGAGGCCATCGCCCTTAGGTTGGAGGCCAACCCTAGTAGGTTGAACATCGATTTGAACAGGCAGTTCGAGAACCGGGGCCCTTAGCTGGGCTCCCTGACAATTGTCCTTCATCACATCCGAAGCCCCACAGATGCGCGCAATCTGCACATGCGTGCATCGACCTATGAGAACCAGTTGCTTCTCAAAGGATGAGTCCTGTGAAGCACGCGCAACCGCTCTGCCCAGCAGGCCAGAGTGTTCTGGCACTCCATATGTGTCCCCCGATGGCCGATTTCAGCTATTGGCCACACGCTTCCAACACAAAATTTGAAGTCCAATATATAACAATGTATACAATTTCTATAAATTTGGAAGTTGAATTTCAGATCCACTTAGGCTAATGTAAAGCTAGGTATGCAAAACGTTGAAATTCATTCTTTAATGAAGGTTTCTATATAGAACGTTGATGTCTTGAATGTGTTGACCTTTTTCAAGTCAGAGCATCACAAATACAGAGCAAATAAAAAAAAACACATGAGAAACACATGTGAGAGCCCACATGCAAGCTAGCACAGGCAAACGGAGAGCACACACACACACTTATATATATATATACACACACATGCACGCACATGAGAGTACACACGCAAGACGAGACATGAGAGCACGCACGCAGATGCGAGCACACATATGCAAGCACCTTTGAGAGGCACATAAGAGGACACACACATCGGAAAAACCTCTAGAAGAGAAAAAGGCCTGGAAAGAGAAACAAAGGAGAGAAAACATGAGAAAAACAACCCAGCAAGCATCAAGAATAAGACATAACGAACGAAAAAAACCAGGAGAGAAAGGGGGTGTGGGGGTGCGTGGGGTTGTGTTGAAAGGCACTTGGCCACAAAGTTGAATCCGGCAGACCCTGGACTGAAAAACCTCATTTACAAGCTAACAAACCTCTAGCAACGAACAAAAAACTAGAAAGAGAAAGCACAAGGAGAGAAAACAGTTTAAAAGAGGGACCGATGCGTGAATTACGCAGAGAAATCAATGCATGAATTAATCAGTAAGAATGAATTCCGTGAACCCGACGGTATTTGTTCAGCTCTCTCAAGGGAATCACTGTGCTCAGAAAACGGCTCACAATGCAATTCCGCTCAATCAGTTAAGACCACCTTTCCGAAAAGGAGTGAAGTAATTGCCCCGACGGGATCACATGGCACACCGCAGTGGCACGATGCCGATGCACTAGCCCTTGACCTTACAGCAATTAGACCTTGGCTGAGGGAACAGAGTGGCGAAAGGGCCCAAGGAACAGAAGTGTTGAACACACGCGTTAGCACCTTACGGAAAAAATTGGCGTGACGGCTTGAAAACATCACAACTTGGCAGGCACGTCGCTTCGCTGGACGTCTCCAGTGATATCCTCAGGGCACTGCAGGGAGCTTTGTTAATGCAGGCCTGCTCCACTCCCCTGCTGATGGAGAACCCTTTGAAACAGGGGTTGACACACCCACACACACACACACACTTGAGAAGGTTGCTCCGTAGAGCGCGATTTCAGGCTGCTTCGCGGAGTGCATTAGCTCTTTAGAGTTACTGCAGATTAGACCTTGACTAAAGGAAGGTGCAAAGTCGGTCGAACAGAATTGTTGAAACAGCGTTGAACTGACTTAGAAGCATCAATCAATGAAGATTAAAAAACTGCAGGTACGCTGGGATGATCAGTCCCAGTATCACCAAGGCTTAGAGAGCGTCTTCGTTGGTGGTAGACTCTCTGCCTTGCTACCGCATCGTGCAAGTGTTCTGTACAAGTGGTTGAGGAGAATAGTAGGAATAGCTAGAGTAAGGCCCTTGGAAACAGGGGTGGGCACACACACACACACATGAGCGAGCGAGCGCGAGAGCGAGAGCACGAGAGAGAGAGAGAGAGAGAGAGAGCGAGCTCGAGCGCAAGAGGGTGAGAGGGCGAGAGAGCGAGAGAGCGAGAGCGAGAGAGAAATTGAGATTCAGAGAAAGCGATAGAGTGAGATTCAGAGAAAAAGAGAGAGATAGAGAGAGCACAGCTACAGCTACATTGGGACGGCCACGAACTCTGCACTTCAAGGTTCACACAAAGCGCCACCTGAACACCCCAAGGCTCACATAACACGACTTTCCCTGCAAAAAGATCTGCATATCGAGGTTCACAAAGTGCTGCGCCTGCCACAAGATCTGCACATCGAGGTTCACAATGCCACAAAATCTGCACACTTAGGTTCACAAAGAGCTACGCCCACTGGCACAGTGAAGTTCACACAGCATTTCGCCTGCCACAAAATTTGCACTTGCAGTGCCATGCTCTTGGCAACCAAGCACTTCCAAAGACAAGTTCAGATACCAAAACGAAGCTTTCGCGCTCTTGTCCCACATTCAACCACATTCGAAAAAATGAGCCACAAGTCCAACGCTCACGATTCACTGTGCCTGCCATGGAATCTGAGCATGCCAGAGACCATCACCAAGTCCAAAGTACTGCACCTGCCACGAAATCTGCACATCAAAGTAAAATGGCTCGGATATTCTGCGCCGGCCACGAAGAGTTGACTTGAGCCCATCAAAACACGAAGATCTGCATGCGCACTGCCACAATGCCACAAAAGTGACCAGCAAGTCTGAAAATGTGCACGGCACCAACGAGAACACCGTTGCGGAACAGCCTGCGGCCTCGTACAATGGAAGTACTGCGCCTGCCACTTAAAGCAACCATTATGCAAAGACCGTGAAGACTTCAAACCACTTCAAATGTATATAATATACAGTGTATATGTATATATATATACATATTTTAACATGTGCGGAAAGAAATATATTTGCCACTAATGCATACACTTGTCAACATGTGTGCTGCGCCTGCCATGAAAATCGAGCCAGCGACCGGCGGCAATACCCCTGCCTCACCCTGAGAGTAAGAACCCCTTAGTTCCGAGCAACCTGTTCGGGAAATACAAGGCGAACGTTGAATTGTCAAAGGCAGCGGAAGTGGGTTCAGCACTTTGTATCCCAATATGTGCAATGCAATGCTACAGTGATACGTGCGACTACAGGGTGCTTGAAGGTGGAAAAGATATGGAAGAGAAAGGATTGCATCCTTCAAAGATCTTCACAATGCTTTGAGGATCTTTTAGGTCAAGAAATGCTGTGTCCCCTCGCCTGCCATCTCTCTTTCCTTGCCGGTTCTCAACCACACTGACACTGGATCAAAACTGCTTGAGCCACATTGCGAAGTCCGGCCGATCGTTGAAGTCTCTTGCAGTTGCCACACCGACGTGGTGAGTTCGAACGGTTTCGCAAGCGAACACGGCCATCGATGGCCGTATCGATGGCAAATGATTCTGTAGCTTCCTTTATGTTTAAAACTCACAGCGAGTAGGTCGAACCTTCAGCCATCAGGTTCCAACCACATCAGTCTCACAGGGAACCTCTATGGAATGGATGCGAACCATCGAAGAACCTTCTGGCACGAGCGAAACGAGTGACGAGTGAACGACCAAACGAAGAATCTCAATGAAACTGAAGGTGTTCCGAATTCCCCTGCAAGAGGCACCAGCCTGTGTCAATGTGGAGAAGCAAAGCAATCCCACCAGGAGCGATACGCAGCAGTGTAAGCGAGTGTAAAGCCACCTCAGCAATCATGGCAAACATCTTCCAAGACAGGCTTTGAACAAGCCGAATGTTTAGTTTCAGTAACGCATCAAGATTTGCATTGGAGCATCCAAATCCACTTGTGCAGCAACATCTGTTTTACTTTTATGCGCATTGTTGGCAAAAAGCTTTGTGGTAGCCAGCACCAATGCCCTAGCACCTAGGTGTGATGGAGAAAATTGTAGTAGCGAACGGCCGTATCAAACGCGTCCTGCCCAAAAATAAGGAACAGGCAATCTGGATACCAAGTACAAAGGGCTGCTCTGTACGGGCTACCAAGCGACAGTGTCAAGCTCCGATCTTAGGCATAACCGCCCGCTCAGGATTTATGTATATATATAGAGTAAATTTAGCTAATTACATGATATATGCAGAAGTCTTGGAGGAAGCTCCAGAATCATATGATATATTGGGAGCTCGATTCTTTCGACGCATGTCTGAGTTTCAGTGGAGCGCCATGGAGCGCTTGCAAGCCGGGCCACGGACTAGCTACTACTTTGCAACGGTGGGTGGGAAGAGGTCGCACGACCCGTGAGGAGTCATGTTTGGTGGATTTCCCGACCTCATCGGATTGTTCTCAGACATCCACATACCATCCCACGACTCGGATCGCGAGTCGAATGACTCGTCAACTCGCACCTCCCAGCTGCATCTGCAGCAGTGGCCACCAGTGCACGGTCATGGCAAAGGGCCTCGGTCAGCCAGCTCAAAACATACCAACTCCTGAGCAAACTATGTTGCAAATTGCTGAAACATTCCCCAAATTACTCCATAAATTTGGTGGCTTGAAATGATGGTTTTGGAACTCTCATCCCACAAAGAGAGCCCCGACCAATCATTGCCACCCAAGAAATTGTACTGTTGTGTCCTTTGCTGCTGCTGATTTAATTATGCGAAACCACCGGTTAGCCTTAGGTTGGCATTAAATGAATGGTCGTTCTCAATGAATGGTCGTTCTCAAAGAACCGCACGGCAGGCTTTGACCCATCCCGACATGGCCTCATAGTCATCGGAAAGCGTTTGCAGCCGACCATGAACTCGAAGCACCTTCTTGGATTCGGCAAGGGAACACCATGAAATCTACCCAACGTGTCCTTCCGTCAGCATAAATTACTGATCGCCCCGGCAAAATGGTTCCCAAAAAACCGCAGCATCCAAAACGAACCATGGCAAGAGCTCCCACTTCAGGGCACAAGACAACCAACAGGAACGTTAAGGCACCCAGCTGTTTCCAGTCATCAGCACTCAGAGTCTTTCGCAGCCCCGAGTCGCAGTCGCAGCTTGACTATGCAGAACAACGCTATGGCATGAAGTGAGATTTGAGAGCCAAATGAACTTCTTCGCCCGTGCTCTTCTGCGCGAATGTCCAAGATTTGCGTCCAAACCATGTGTTGCATTTCCCCGCCAAATTGTGACTACTAAGATCTACAGTACTACGCTACCATCTTCGCCCCCTTATCTTGGCCAAACCCGCAAAAACCCTAACCCGCATGGCTAAGCAAAGCTTGCTTCAAGCTTGCAGGTTCGCTGGGGCGCCTCATAGCACTCGGCCAGATGCTTCAGCCGGAGGGCCTGGGCCCCAAGCTCGATCTGAACGCTGGAGCGAACCAGCACAAAGGAACAGGAAATAAGCATTGTAGACTTGGCTTTCCCCGGCCTCAAATGTTCGACCTGTGGCCTGATGTGGCGTGATGAAAACCTGTCGACTGATTCTTCTTTCTGAGCGCAGAACTGCAGCATCTTCAGTCACAGAAGCAATGCGACGAATCCTTGACAGGAAGTGGCATCTAAACAAAAAAGGGCAATAAATACACAATAAGGCAGGACTTGACGGGTAGACTGGAGGCAGGTGACGCATTAAGGTGTTCGACACCTTACAAATCCACAACACAGCATAGCACAAAGAACTCGCTCGGCGACTTCCCCGCTCTTCTGAGGAAAGCGCTGGTGCAAGAAGGGCAAACGCATACGATGAAGGTAGATCGACAGCCTCATATCAGGCTTGCTTTGGCATAGCTGCAGAAAGCACACGCCAGACTGCATAGAGGATTGAGGAGCTATGACCTAGTGGCCCTTTGAAGCATCGGATTGACGTGCAATTTCTCCTCAAAACTAAGCTCACAGGCCCCAGGACGATTGTCAGAGAGACGGCCAGCACGGCCTCTGACACGTGGCGAGGGCGGCCAGGGGTCCATAGCCGGCATCTATGGGCTATGTGTGTACCACTTCAGTGATTAGTTGGCAGTTCACGCAGTTGGCTACTAGGAACAAGGTTCGCTACTAGGAACAAAGGGCATCGCTACTAGGAGCAAGGACGCTACTAGGAGCAAAGGGTATCGCTACTAGGAGCAAGGACGCTACTAGGTTCCCTACGAACGGAGCAAAAGCACGCTTCCGCAGTTCACGCAGTTCCCCAAAAAACATCACCCGCTACAGAATTCTCCATGTGGGGCCGGGGTTGGGCCGATCCTTTCAGACCGGAACCGGACTCGAGTCGCACCTGGCGCCCACTGGCAGCAGCAGCACACAGCAGGGCGGCAAGGACCTTGCCAAGGAATTGCCCGACCGGTCGAGGGATTCGAACCCCTTCAATTTGAGAAAAACACGTTGAAAACTCGGCAACAAACATTCCAGACTTCCTTCAATCATTCCAAAGAGTGAGAGTTTTGCTTTTGAGAACCTTCCCTCATGACACGTCCACTGAACTAGTCCAGCCTGTGCAGCGGCTGCAAGCCCCCGCGCTAAGGGCAGTGGCCTTACAGATAACAAGCTCATTCCATCCCCAGGATGGAAAGACGTTGTTTTTCTTGCTTTTGTAACAATAGGCCGGCCATTTTTTCAGACGAGGAGACCCAGGCATCCGGTGGAAGCATCGCAGCTGTTTCGCGGTTGAATCTAAGAGACCTTCCTCCAGCTGGTCAGATCTCAATGAATCCTGATTGGGACGTCGTTGCATGGGATTTGCCTCACATTGCATTGTGTTGCTTGTGGTTCATCATGTTCATAATTAGTTGTTTTGTGTCTGTTTTTTGGATGTCAGCCCTCTCGCTGCCAAACCTTTACTTTTCGGTCGCTGTCGTGAGGTTGCGACCCACAATGCTCAACAGCTTCGTGGCATTGTACCATCTGGGAGGCTCCAAACAAAACCGATGCAGGAAAATGGTGCCCAAGAACGGTAAAGAACGAGCCGTGCCAAACCGGGCGATATGTGCGATCCATGGGGTGGACATCGGTGCGGATCGATCTGGGGCGGCTCGGTCGTCGGATTCGAGCCGAGGTCTCACGGTGTGCCAGGTGCGGGTGTTTGGCACCTCGAAATGGGAGCGCCAAGGTCTCGGCAAGAACTCATCTGCATCAGCCACATCCTTGAGAAGGCTGGGCCTCATCGACAGAACGAGAGGTGAAGAGTATTGAAGAGTGAAGGACGTTGATCAATAGTAAGGTTGCTTCTAACTCTCAGTTGTGCAGAAACGTACGGAATATGGAAGAGTACACTTGTGGGGCCACATCATGTGTGGATTTCGAGCTCTTCGAACGTCCCTTGTCCAAGGAGTTCCATTTGTGATGCCAGTTGGCGTCCAATGCAACTCACAACTCTTGAAAGCTGCTGGACGTAAGTCCTGCTCCCATATTTTGTATATACCTAGTACACTGACACCAACCAAAGGCAAGTCCTCAAATCGGTCACATGCCTCTTTTGTAGAGGTTCAGGTGCCCCCCTTCAGATTCAGCCTGATGAACGAATCCCAACCACAGCAATCATGCCTTTCTCGCAGCGGAACCATGTCTGCAGCCTGATGGGCAAATCGACTTCGAGACAAGCTCTCCGAGTTGGAAAGGATAGATGTGGAAAATGAAGAAGGAATTCATTCCACAGGCCACGATCACCTCCGCTTCCCTGTAATGTTTGATTTCAACAAGCCAAAGCTCAAAAAGGACTCTCACACACACATGTGGTCCCGGCCTGCGGAAAAAGGCTCCCCTCTGCCCAAAACATGCTAGCTCCTGCAAATCGAGTAGATCAGCACTGGCACATATTGGACTTGAAAGAAGCGTGGTGAACCATGGTTCGTACCATCATATTCAATAGAACCATGAGCTCAATGAGCTCAATGACACGTGTTTCCTTCGGTCGGTCATGGCGCCCAACGGATGAGCCGAAACGGGAACGAACCGCCCCGACCGGCACCGACCTCGGGGGATCGTCAGTAACCCGATTCTCATGTCGTCTCCTCCCAAGTCACCAGCTGCAGAGAGCACTGCCTTCATCTGCTTTTCAGCATTTTGTTGGCTGGCCTTGTGTGCTGAAAACGAACGAATCCAAAACCCACCTCCGAATCAGTCTGATTCGCCCGTCCGTTGCTTTTGGCGAAGAAAAACTGCGCACGGGAATCAGCTCTTTTGGGAGACGGAAGCAGGTCGGTTCTCAGATCTGAAAAACCAGCCGCTCCTGAGTCCTCTTGAAAAAGAGTGGTAAACGAGTAAACGAGTGTGGAGGACAAACGAAGGGAGTAGAGCAGATTGGCAAGTCTATACTGAATCATTAACAGTCATGAACCTCAATCAAGTGACGAACAGTGCAGCAAGTCTGCGCGTCACTTGCTCTGATCGATCAGAATGTCCAGCCTGCATACCAACATCAGCAGCCAGGCGAGCCTGGCATTTTGTGAATCGAACAAATTGCGAAGCCACCTCCACTCGTATTGGTCAAATTCGATGGAACAAAACAAGTGATTGTGTTGTGGTTGGCCTTCAACTGTCATGACTCTGAAAGCAATGCCAGCTGAAGATATCGCAAGAACCAGGTCCAATCCGCCCTGCACTTTGCAACAAATGCAGATTCGCTGCAGCACAAGCGGCATGTGAAATGTCTTATATAAGTGAACTGGTCAGACTCTGCAACCTCCGTTGCGCACAAAGTTCTTCCACTGCCCTAGCACGCCTGTGATACTGAAAGCAGTGGCAAAAACAAGCAAAGTCCAGCTAGTGCGGCCTGCTTGTGCCATGGCAACAATCTCTCAAACCGCAGGAAGTGTCTCACGAGTCTCATGCGTCATGGGGATGGATACTTGTTCAGACACAAGCCTTTGCCTGAAAGCGCCGATCCAAACTGAATATATTGATGCAGTTCCGCCCAGGGACACCAACCAGCAAGTGATCTACGTATATTTTTTTCAAAAAAAAAGAGTTCAAGCAAAGACCAGAACAAAGGGGACTGCGGCGAGGCATCGTAATTACTCACCTATTTTCGCACCAGCGAGACTTGCTGAGAAGCAGACCTCCAAAGAGTTGGTGGAAAGCCATGCGGGCCTCAAAGCACATTCCTATGGAAACCTTGCCATGTCTCTGAATGTAATTAGTAGTCTTTCTAGTGACTTAAGTGGTAGTTTTAGGCTAGTTGCAAATGAAGCTGTCGTAGTGTCCATCGGAGAAATGTGTTCACACCCAACTGCTTCCCATGATGTCCTCTGTCGACCTATTCGGTGTCCGTCTGCCGCATCCGTATTAGAACTCAAGATTTCTCGGACCACTTGATCAAATCAAGACAGCACTGGCACCGCCGCAGAGTCTGCAGATGTCTCGGGGATGCTGGAAAGTTTCTCTCCACTGCATGGTGGCTGTTTTCTTTACGGTTTCTTTTGTCAAACCAGCATAGTAGAGCGCCAGCAGCAGGAGCTGGAGGAACTTTCTTTTCTTCCTCCCATTCTTTTTGACTATAGATAATACGTACCATATTTTCAAGGGGGTTGATGTGTATAGATGAACGTGATACAACTAGTGATGGCCTACAACCTACTAGCGATGGCCCCAAATATATATATATACATACATACACTGTAACTGCCTATTATGTAATTGCCTCTACAGCGTTGCTGCACAAGGCTGTCACAAGGCTTCCTATCGTCACTCCGCTTCCGTTCAGTTGTCTTGTTGTGGAAACGCTTTCTATGAAGAGAATCCGCCTAAGCTTGCAGGTCGTGGAGCTACGGTTCTTGTGGAAGCGGAAGCGGGAGGGAAGGAGGTCGTGGCGCAAGAGGCGAACAGATTTGTGGAAGTCATCCACATCATGGGTCCTTGCCGCGGGGAGAGTCCACAGTTGTCCGTGTTTCAGAGTTGCAGTGTCTTTAAGTTGCAGTTTTAAAGACATTGAGCAATCCAAAGAATAGAAATCATCATGAAAAAACTGCTGAGCGATCTTTCAAAACAGGGGCCCGACAGGTCCGTCTCATCTGTCACGAAAGCTCGACGTGGCCTCACAACTACTTAGGAGGTGTCGAGACCAATGGAAATCAAGATTGCTGGAATCTATTTCTACTTGGCAACTACTTGGCACTTTCAAGGTGGCAGGTCACACAGCTTTCTAACATCTGGGGTGAGCCATCGTTAGGGGGGCTGGTTTCATACATTGCTGCTAATGTATGCGGATGGGGGTGATAGGTGTTGAAAAGGCAATATCGAACAGGGGGGGTTGAACATAGGGAAAAAGGATGTCTCAATACAAAATATGCATGTTTCTTGTTCCCTCGGTGTTTCTGGAAACACTATGAAACACTGCTTTCGGGATATGTATGAACGGCAGGGGAGATCAAAACATGAATGTATGCACGCGGGGGTGGGGGTACGCACTCACCTATGCACATCTACATGATTGGTGCATTTGCGGCCATGTGCGGCCGAACAATTGTTAGGAAATCGTTTGAAAATTATGGAAGCTATTTCTCTCTGATAATGTATGAAAGCAAGGGGGGAAACTGCCGTGAGGCTCCGTGAGGAAGCATACTTGTTCCAGGAAAATGTATGAAAGAGGGCGGGGACATCCATAAATTTCATGAAACGTACAACTCCCAAGTAAAAAGAATTATATATGTAAAATCACTTTTCCGTGAATGAAATTTGGAGACCGGGAAATGTATATTGAGAGGGGCGGTACTCCCCCCCTTGAATATACATTTATGTTGCCCGGTGATCATCGTTGTCCAGCTTTGTCCCGCACCCGGGCAGCACAGGCACCATTGGTCTGCTGAAGATCTTTGGCAAAGAGCCTCGCAATGAGAACTATCGTTCTATGAGACTCAAAACCAAGGTGTATATGCAAACCATGTGTCACTCGAAAGAAAGCTTTCCGCTTCAGGTGGTTGCACTTGCATTCCTGTCGGACAAAGGCGATCAAGACTCGAACCACACCAAGCGTACTTCGACTCCCAAGACTTGCCTCAATGTGACAAAAGACTTGCACCTCCCCATACCTCCCCCATGTTTCTGACAAAAACCACGTAATCCTGAGGAAGCGAGCACAGTCTGACCCCTGACACCCTGGATCACCCTGGCATCCAAGCCGAACCGAAACCGCGCCCACGAAAGAGACGTCTCACCACCGGACCAGCATGGCAGGGCAATTCTCTTTGGTATGTTCTCTTGCTATTCCTTATCAGTCCTTTTGCCAGAGAATTACTAGAGAACACACTCTATGTGCAGGTGAAAGAAGTCCTACCTGCAGGTCACAGCAAATAGATTAAGGACACCCCGTGAAGCAAGTTTTTCTGATATGTCACCTGCATAAAATGCGTCTGGCTGAGGTTCGCACGTGCCCTTAAGGCAGCTGAAAGGTGAAACCGTATTTTGCCATCACGGAATAAAGTCAGATCAATTCTGTTCCTCCTCCACTACCCGAATCAGCGATTGGAACAGAACCGACGCGAAGAATCACCACAAGTGTAACGCAGCGGCACACGAGATCGAAACGGCTTCATCCGCCTCCATCGCCTTGACCGCCTTGCGCATCTTGCGCTTCATCGCCATGCCTCCGGCGCTTTCGCCGAGAGCCGAGCGGCTGACCGTGCAGAAGTCGAAGTGAAACGAGTGAGGAAAATACAACGGCTTATAGAAAAAAGCTCCGTAAGGGTCCGAAGTGAAACGAGTCTAAGGAGTCTCGATGCTGAAAAATGACTAGACGATTCCCAGAATTGGTTTTCAGGCAAACACTATACAGGAAACCCACAGTTTGGGGGGATGAAAACCATGCCATGGTTTCCTGCAAAAAGCTCCCTTAAACCAATACAACATAATACAACTGCCCCATTCCGCCAGTTTCTACAAACCCAAAGGTTTGGGAAAAAAAGAAACGCGTGCAGGACACCAAATGGCTCCAGTCTTTGAAAGTGTCCAGTTTTCACTCCATTGGGCTGCTGGAATCTCGCACCTCATTCCACAATCTGGGCCATCCGATGAAGAGCGAAACTGAAAAGGCTGGGCTGGATGGAAGGGATTTGCTGTTTGAGCATCGCAAGAACGTGCTTGGCTATACCAGGGTATTACGTGGTGCAACACCAATTCCGGCACAAAACCACCCATGACCCGCGCCTCTGCAAACGACGCGAACCTGATGCGAGGTTCGACCCTCAAGTTTAAAATGGATCTAATGAATTGTCCCAAATTCCCCTGGGGCGGATGACCAAACATCGTTGCCACAAATTAAAGGAGAGGCTACAGGTTTGACATAGCTCCAATTGCTCATTGAGTGTGCGTATCTATAGTCATACTAGTGTATGTTTGTATACTGGATAATATTATTGCATATTATTGCATATTATATTGTTATAGTTATATTACTGTATTACATTATACTATATGTGCATGGCGGGGGCTTCTGTGGAGGCGAGACGAATTTCGCGGCTCTGTAACCAGCTTGTGCGCCAGCGAGTCTGCAGGTCTGCGCCATGTTTAAGTCTGCGATCTGCGCTCTTTCGACGCCAAGAGAAGCTGGGTGAACCATCTTCGACCTGCACATTGCACCAGGCTAGAAGGCTAGAAACTGTTGGATGTTTTCCTGGACGACCGCAGTCATACAGGAAAGCACCAGGCCATTCAGTGTGTTCTTGCTGTTCATGCCTTTCGTTCTGTTCGCTGCTAGACCTTCCCCGTCCAAAAATACGTGTCCTTTGGCGCCATGAATCAACCGTCCAGCGGTGCTTTGGTCATCACCGCAGCCTCCTCTGCATGAACTAGGCCTCCCAGTGGTGTGAAACGAACCCTTAATTTGGCAAAGTTTCGCACAGCCTGGCTAAGAGCCGCACACGTTGAACTTGAGGCTGTCTCAACATGCATTGTCTTCTTGCCCGCACGGGTTGAATTCATGTTTCAAGCAGTCTCAGGATCCAATTGTGAACGGCGCGACGGCGACAAGCTTAAATCGTTTCGGGCCCTCAACTTGATTGCGGCATTGGGAGGTTGACTTGAGCACAACACTTGGGAGGTGCGTCAACCCTTGAACTTGATTGGACACGTTACAAATGTCCGTTAAGTGACCTTGATACAGGTCAATCGATCTGTGGCACGTTCACTGCGACTCGACGTACCTTTCCGGTGAAACGACAAGACGCGACCCATCGATGCATCGATCAATCCGGCGGCAGCCTATTTTAGTTTTGTTGTGTGCTGTGTTGTTTCTAATCATTGTTGTTTGGAAACCCAAACTGCTCTCAAGTGCACTCCCTTTGTCCTCCCAAAGCTAAGTGCATCTTGGGATAGGAACTGGAGCAACCCAGTAAGATCATGAAACCAGCAAGCCCACAGTCGCGCGCAGTGGATGCAGCAAGCTTCATGTCATCAAACTCCTCACCAACAGAGCCAGCCACAACATCTCTCCCCCAGCTACGGTGGTGTTGGGGCACTGTTCAATCTCATTTGGCGGGACAGCGAAAGTGACAGAGGAGGAAAGTCAGGAAAGTGGCAGATCAGGCGCCAAGCCAAAATAGCAATGTGTTCAATGCGGCTCTCCTAAATATCCACCACAAGATACCATAAAACAACACAGAATGAATGTGCGTGTGTGTTCACCTTTAGATTTGCAAAAGGCTACGGGACGATTCTGGGAAGCCAAGCCACTTGAACTGTCCAAGGACGATTGTGATCTTGTAACCAGCTGTTTCAGGCGAAATATCAGCATTCGTCCTGCATATCTACTCGACTCCAAGTTCCTTCTTTTTGTAGCGGAATTCTTACTTTCTCACAGTCTTGGTGCAAACAAGTTGCCATCTGTCATGTTCATCTCCTTGGAACTTCAAACTCGGCCATGTACTTTCATGCTCTTTGGTCTGACTTGGCCCTTGCATACCTTGTATGGGGCTTTTCTCAGAACAGGCACAAGGTTCGTGTAGTTCCCTCTAGTCTCTTACGTCTCTATACAACAACAGTTTCTAGATCAGTTAAGTTGTTGTTCCGTTCGAGAATCTGGCTAGCGAAAGATAAACTAAAGTCAGTAAAGTTCAACGAACGTGTCAGACCCTGGCAGCCAGCCTGTGCTTGTGCAGAATAAAACTGCTGCCATGTCTTAGTGCAGGATCTACATAGACAGCGGCCCCAAAATGAATTCTGCGTACAGCACACATATTTTTGGCTAAAGGTTCAAAGACCTGGTAGAAGTGCACATTCATGACTTCAGCGCACTGTTGATGAACGTAGCACCAGCGCTTGGGGGCAACCTTAGGACAAAACACTGAAGTTGTTGTACGCGAACAACGGAAGATTTCATGTAGGAAATCGTCGTCGAACATTGTTGAATCAAAAGCTCGGTAATTCCCGTGTTAATCAAAAGTGCCAAACTCAAAAGATCCGTTCCTCAAGTCTGGTAGAACAGCTGTTCATGTTTTGTGGTAGAAAGGTTGTCTCTAAGCTTGAGTGGCTCAAGTAAGTGGAGAAGTTGCTGGTTCCAACACACACACAAATAAAGATAGACTCAGTAAAGCATTGTACGATTTGAATGCCACCAAGCCCTGACAAAACCTCGGGAAGCACCCTGACGTGTTCAGGTAAATGCAACGGTATGCAAACGTGCAAGGTTCAAAGAGTAGAAACTTCCAGGACTCTAAGTTCTCCAAGTTTTGAGGTGATCGAAATCAAAATGCAGAGCCAGTTCAACATCATGATCGACTGACGAGCACTTGTCTGCAGAATGAACAACTCGACTGCAAACAGCTAGTCGTCCTGACCTAGTTAAAAGCACGGGCCAATAGAAAGTCAAAGGTAGTCACAGCAGGCACACATCAAGACATCTCCCCACACACAGTATCACCAGAGAATGTGGATGTCTTTCTTCATCTTCATTGGCAAATGGTTCCACAAACTCTGTCACTGCTGAACGAGCGTGCATAATACAAAATCCCGCAAACCTATGAATCCAAGGTGCACATGCGCACATACACTCAGGATAAAAGCATGTACAAGCTGACTGCGGTTTGCCACACACCAGGAGGAAGTGCAAGTAAGGTGGTCTGACCATGACTCTAGACATGCAAGTCTCAAACGCCAAAGGTGCGACGAGATCGACAACGAACGCTCACATCTGCCGACCTGAGATCAACCTGAACAGCCTGAGAGTAGAGTGGGACGTAGCTATCAACATTCACAAATGGAGCAGGTACGTCACGGTGATCAGCCGTGATATCCGCATGTACTTAGGCCGCTTCGTTGGACCATCGTGCACAGTCATCCATGTCCCCCTGTGTTTATACCAAAAGGCAACCTGTGAGTCCAACATGTACACACACACACTCACACACACTTTGATACACTGCTCAACTGAATGAGCATCCGTTCAGTTAATGATTTCCGATGCATCAGAAAGCTACCATACTATCATTAGACGACCTGGCAAATCACCTGTGGAAATGGCCCTGTAAAAACCGCAAGGTGGAAAAGTCCGCAACACACACCACACATACACACAAACACACAAACACACACACAAACACACACACACAAACAAACACACTCTGACACTTGTATTCAGTGACTCAGTTACCACGTTGGGAAGGAAGGTGATGGAACAGCAAGGTGGAAAGGTCAGCTGAAACTGTATTGTTGAACAATGTTTGCACTCGCAAGCGGCGGAAAGTGAACCGGCTGCACAGCTGCTGGGGACGAGTGTTTATGGGGTGGAAAACGTGAAGAACCATGAATCAAAAGCGGAAGATTGGAGTAACAGCTTGTGAAAGAACGAGCAGGTACGTCGGCCAGCGTCCTGGCCGATATCCTCAGGACACTGCAGAGAGCTTTGTTAAGTGGAGCTCTGCAGGCCTGCTCCACTCCCCTGCCTATAAAAGGTGGTTGTCCAAGGTAGTTGAAAAGCATGGAAAGAGTGGTGGTGGAAGACCCTTTGTCCAGGGGTGGACACACACACAGAGCCGTTTTCGGCGCGGTCAAAGTAGTAGTAAGGCCAGGGGCCTCCAGTAGCGTCCTAACTCCCAGGGGAACATTTGTACAAAAAGCGCCAAATTGTTGGCGCAACGAAGAACTAGTAGACACCTAAAAAGCCTTGGAAAGACAGAAAAAGCAACGAAACAAGAGCAGACTAAGAGGGCAAGAAAGAAAAGTAGGGTAGTTACGAGGCCCACTTAGTTAAACGAAAGTAGAAGGCGAGCGGGACATTCGTCTTAAACCGCCCGGGTAGCTAGCAATAGCTAGGAGAAACAGAAGGAAAGGCACCAACACACAAGTGTGTTGAGTGCGATTTCCTTCTGTTTCCCGAGTAGCGGGTGGGATAGCAGCGGAGGCCTGGGGGTAGGGAGGGGGGGGGGGGGGTGCATGATGAATTCATCCGGCCTGTGAATACTTAGCAGCGCAGGCAGGTGAATACTTAGCCGTCAAGTATGTTCAGGCTCGTGGAAAAACAAACATGACTTGGAGAAGTGAACATGACGGATCCGAAATCTGAAAGCTGAAATCCGATGTATTCTTCAAGAACCGTTTTTTGGCCCGGCGGCCGGTATGTCAGTTGATTCGGTGAGGGTGTCGGTGCCTTCCTGTGAGAGTCCAGTGAAAGGTGGTGCGTTGGGGTGGTTGCTTTCCCATGCAAGATCGGCGCCCCTATGACGGGGATCACACTCAGCACCCGAGTGGGACGGCTGAGCGAAACACACTCTGACACTTGTATTCAGTGACTCAGTTACCACGTTGGGAAGGAAGGTGATGGAACAGCAAGGTGGAAAGGTCAGCTGAAACTGTATTGTTGAACAATGTTTGCACTCGCAAGCGGCGGAAAGTGAACCGGCTGCACAGCTGCTGGGGACGAGTGTTTATGGGGTGGAAAACGTGAAGAACCATGAATCAAAAGCGGAAGATTGGAGTAACAGCTTGTGAAAGAACGAGCAGGTACGTCGGCCAGCGTCCTGGCCGATATCCTCAGGACACTGCAGAGAGCTTTGTTAAGTGGAGCTCTGCAGGCCTGCTCCACTCCCCTGCCTATAAAAGGTGGTTGTCCAAGGTAGTTGAAAAGCATGGAAAGAGTGGTGGTGGAAGACCCTTTGTCCAGGGGTGGACACACACACACACACACACACTGTCTCGGGACTCTTGAGCTATCTTGGGGTCCCAGACTGGGCCGCCCCATGAGATGAAGCGGCAACCCCATGCGATGAGGTCCTCATGAGACATCTTCTTGCTCAGCCCACTCTGAAGACTGGAAATGACTGATGCTGATGCCCAGATCTGGTTATGACTCCTCTGCCTAGACAGTTCTTGCTGGCATCAACAAAGGAAACTCAAGCTCTGGAGTCACCAAACATATCCTGGATATTCCTCATCCTGACAGGGGCCATGCTTGCTTGCGGGAGTGTACAGCTTCTCATAGTTGTTTAAATCCTGATATTCCGCACTTCTCGCCTCGCACGCCTTCTTGCAAGCTTGGAGAGACAGGGTTGAAGCCCAATGCCTTGGAGAAAGTCCAGAAGCTGCTCTTCGAAGGGCGGGATGTGCGAGCGCAAATGTTTGAGGTTGCAAAAGATGCACTGCACCTTCTTTGAAAGGGTCGACAGGTGCCCGTCGGGCCATCAACCCTTGCGTGGGCGTCAGGATTCCACAAGCTTCCTCTTCTAATCTATGTGGGCGTCAGCCGGTTCTGATGTGTCAAACATGGCCTACGCCTTTCCTGGAACAGGCTAAAAGCCCGCACTCTGTGGGCGTCAGCCGGTACCCTGCCGGCTTGCCACACCATGAACTCCATGTCCAATGACAGTGTCAAAAAGGTAGCTTTTGAAAGATGGACATGCAACAAACATAAATCAAATTCAATAACATAGTCCGTGAACATCAATAGTTAGGCTAGAAGGTTTGGGCAAGAACATGGCCCCAAAGTGACAATCCGCACTTGCAGCCAAAGACACCATCCAATGGTGGGGTCCAAGTCATAGACTCCCTGTCACAACTTGAGATGAATTGGCATCAAACCTAAACACCAACATGTAGCTTCGTCATCGTCTAGGCTCAACTCAGCAGCCAGAGCCACCTTGTGCAAATATTCAACATTGTTTCCCTGAAAACTGAGCAGTAATCCGACTTACAGTATGTTGGTTAGTCTTCAGATGTCTTCAGGGCACTTTGACTCAAAACGTTCCACGTGTCATTTCAATCAGCTTTCGTCTTGCGAGAGGTGCTTTTGCTGCCGGGCCCTTGGCTCTGAGAAGTTGGGGGGGACAGAGCTGAGGCCTTGGGAAGAAATGGTACAGAGCTAGGCCTTGGAAATGTGTAGAACAGTTAACATTCGAGGTCATTTTCATTAAACTGTCTGTCTTTCCGACAAGTTTTTTCTAACAGTGCGATCCTTTGTAGCTCTTCTTGCCACAAAAAAGGAAGTTATTTCTGGATGAGCTTCAAGCAGATTCTGGCTGACATGGATGGGCGTGTCATGGCGTGCCTGTGGTCGGGTCTCTTGTGCCAGATTTGGTTCATGGCAGAAATGCCCCTGCAGCTTGATGCTCCAGTCCTGCGTGGGCAAAGAGTATCCCGTGTTGAGCACCTTGGGTATACACATAAAACTTAAATATACACAAGAAACATTCACCTTGGGGATAATCATATATCACGAAATTCCCTCAACTCTGATTGTTGCTTGATAAGAATGAGCAAACAAACTGTGCATGTTGCCTGCTCAATCTCTGCTTCAGTACTTGCCAGGGTCGTGGTCGTCGTGGTAGTCGTCGTCGTGCTCGCTGGCGCAGTCTCAGCTTCTGGCCAGGTACACGAAATCATCGTGGAAGTGGAAAATAGGCCCTTGGAAGACCATTTTCCTCTACAAATAGGTAGCGCCATCCACTTCCATGATCACTACACCATGGGGGCCTCCACCAGGTCAGAGTCAACTCAGCATGGTCAAAAAACACCCCGAGCAGCTCAGAGAGTACTGGAAGATGAAAGGTCCACCGTCTACGGACTTCTACGGCATGTCCCGAAACTTTCTTGTGAACGGGAGAGTAACTTCCACAACCCAAACCATCTGAGAGTGTCGACGGCGGCCATCTGCGGCGGGTAGAATCCAGACGAACGAGATTTGGGGCGTGGTGTCGAACGTTGATGTCTTCCCTTTCATCAGAATGTGTCCAGGATCATGTGTGGGATTCCAGTGCTTCATGCGGGAAGAGCAAGCTTCTGAGCGGCCCACCGAAGTGGCAAATCCGCGCCAGACCACCTGGAAGAAAGGGCATCCAGTGGAGCCAAAAACTTGCAAAGGTGCAGAGAGCCAGTGCTCGCATGACTGAAGAGAATAGTCTGAGCAACACGATGAGGTCTGAATCATTCAACCTCAAGGTCAACGCCGTCAGGAGTCAGGAGGTCCACTTTGGGATGAGCTATACATGCCCCAAGTGACACCACTGCCTTGTGCCTTCTGTGCCTTGCGATGTACTTTGGAACAGCATCACGTCCTTTGGGCTTGCTCTCTACCCCGCCGTACTGCCCCGCCTCGGAGTCGTCCACCACCACATCCGAGGGAAAGGTGGGGACCTGAGGGTGAAGGTGGTTATAAGGTGGTTTGATGGGACCATTCGGAACTCATTACAATGGTTTCAGAGTGGATGGCACTGGCACCCCAAGATGTCTTTTATATGGGGGGTCCACATAAACCACCAAAAACTTGGGGTAACTTGTGCCATCGAACCTCTGAAACCCATTGGGAACCGAGGCTTTCACCGCCACTCCAGACGTCTCACTGGCAGTGGTTGAGGTGGTCTCCGTGGTCGGCTCCGTGGCGATACTGGGGCCTCAGGTAGGAGTCCAGACATGGGCCTATTCCGCGAGAGTGATTCCTAACCTACCAGAAATATTTTGTCTGGAGATCAAGCATAATAGAGCAATCTTCAATGTGATTTTACGTCAAAAGACAGGCTTTCGCCAGGGACTTGAGCGCACGTGTCCTGAATAGAGTTGACCCGGCACCTGTTTAGGGGTCAGCCCTATCTTGGAGAGTGTCACCGCAACCATTGGCGGTCTTGTGGTCCGAACAACCGTTCGGCACCCTGGCACATGTTGCCTCATGACTGGCTGACTTCATTTCAGAATCTGCATACGGTTTCACAGAGTGGCAAACACTCATCACGACCTCGACAAGAGATCCACCCAAAACAGCTTGGGAGCACTCTCTTCGGTGATGATCTCTTTATCGCTACTGGAAATATCACAAGCAACCCAAAAATTGCGTGTTCAAAATGCAAGTCTTCCAAAAATCTCCAAAGTACCATTACCATCCAAACTGCAATCCTCATGATCGACTGTTCTGCGAGGGGTGCTCTACCATGGTTTCCCTTGGAGTCGAGGTGGTTTTGCCCAACTGCCTAAGAGCTGAGCTTGGAATGCTAATGGTCGGCTCTGCTGTCGTGCTCATCCTCCAAGTGGGTGCCTCTGAGCTGGAAAACATGCATGGAAAAAGGTGAGGCTCGTTGCCGCTGGGAAGAACAAGTCGAAAAGACTGGTCTATCACCCTCATAGATAAGGAAGTATGAGGGTCATTCCAGCTGAGGGCAGAGCGTGCAAGGCTGTGGCATTTGTTCATGGGGGCTGCCACTTCAATGGTAAGCATATGTAAGCATGCATCAAATCAGCTGTTCAGTGATGCCACAAAAGGTAAGTTGATAATCCGCAGACACGTCTGCTGTGCTTTGGCTTCCTTCTTGCAGCAAGGCAAATGGATGGAGCAGATTGGAGAACTTTTCGGACAAAAGTCAACAAAACTAGTGTGGGTAGCCGCGTTCATCGACCTTGGGTTGATTGTAAAGGTGCAAGTCCGCCCGCACCGAAGGTGCCGAAGCGTTGTGGAGGCTCGAACAAGCCGAGAAGAAATCTGGAGAGTTAACCCCAAGCTAACGTGGGGAGCTCATCTCAGCTTGGGGCGATGTGCTTTGCAGTGCTTTTTGAAGATTGAATAAAGTTGTGATGGCTTTGGCCCACACGTTGGCGATGCCGACCACGCAGGCCAGGCAAAGGCGCATTATCGACATCGCTGACGTATGTGTATCCCGGGGAACACTGCATCATTGACATCGTTGATATTTTCGTCCATGTGTCCTGCCCGACCGAGACATAGACTGACAGACCGAGATAGACAGACCGAGACAGACATATCAAGACAGACAGACCAAGACAGATAGACGGAGACAGACCGACCGAGACAGATAGACGGACACAGACCGACCGAGACAGACAGACCGAAACAGACAGACCGAAACAGACAGACCGAAACAGACAGACCGAGACCGAGACAGACCGACGGAGACAGACCGACCGAGACAGACAGACCGAGACAGACAGACCGAGACAGACAATCGACATCGTCCGTGCGTCCTGCTCCAGACAGACTGACAGACCGAGACAGACGCACCGAGACAGAACCCTGAGTGAAGGGGCTGGTGATTAGATAGGCCTATAGCGAAACGCTTCTTCACGCTTGAGCCCGGTTAACATTTCCTCCCGGCTCCAAGAGCACAAGTTGCTCCGCGAGCGCAAGTTGCTGCCGAGCCGGTAGGGTGCTAATGACACACTTTTCCCATGTATGTCTGGATGTATGTTTGCATGTATGTATGTCTGTATCCATGGATGGATGTCTATGTTTGTATGTGTGTGGTGTGTCTGGTTTCCCTTTAGGCGGAATCGACCGCGAAGCGGTGTGAATTATTTTTCCATGTGTAAGAATGGGTTGTGAATGATGTCTCTTGCTTTGGCATGTGATGGTTTCTTTTGGCGATTGGGCGGGTCTTGAGTGTCTATGATCTATGTCCATGTCGATTCTTTTCAGGTGGTTGGTCATTGGATTCGGGGTGTTTGTTGTGATTCTTGTTTTCCTTTCAGCTTCGAACACTAGAGGTACCGCCAGCACGGATAAGCTTGCGTATACCATATGATCAAGAACAGGAGAGGACCACACTGACACAACAAGTGGTTTTGGCTTCGCGAGCTGGGCCGCAGACAAATATGTAGCTGAGAACAACAGGGACCTCAGCATCGACAGCTTCAAACACAAATACAAGTGGAAGAGTCTTCGACCAGCCGTGCAATATGCATCAATATGATTCAGTTCAAACAGCATTCTGAGCACCTTGTTCGTACCAGAACTCCTCAAGGCATTCTGAACACATTTTTTAAGGCCTTACTTTTGTACGTCACTAACCTTTTAAAGATGCAGTTAAGGCCTTAAACAAGACGCTTCCAAGAAAGGCGGTCCGTTGGGCTCTGGCAGCTAGTTGGATACCCGTGCTCACAAGGACCAAAAGCACCTGCAGATTAAGACTCAGAATTCGGCCAGGTGGAGCACCTGGTTACTAGTAGCGATACCCTTGTTACTAGTAGCGTCCTAAGGCCAGGAGCTCCTTGCTCCTAGTAGCGATACCGATACCCTTGTTACTAGTTGCTTCTTGCTACTAGTAGTAATGCCCTTGTTCCTTGTAGCGCTGAAAAAGAGACGATGCTCGCTTGACGTGTTGAATGTCTTCCTTAATTTTGTTTGTGTGGTGTTTCTCTGCCTGAGGTCTTCTCTCGTTTTGGAGCAAGCCCCACGAATCATATTAAATCAGTGGTTTCATCATGTCACGAAGCCGGACACGACTTGGGTTGGAGCAAATGTTGGACGCTCCGACTCAGAGACAGAGACTAACCAGACCGAATCCATCCGCGGCCAGCCGGAGGAAGCTGCTAGACTCAGAGACTGACCAGCATCCAGAAGGAGCATCCCACACGTCCCAGCAGAAGGACCTGATCCGAGGCGGGCGAGCGGGAGTCCCAAACGCCGCTTTGCGGCCCGCCAAGGCACGAGTTCTGACAGCGATTTGAGGGAAGGTCGAATGGAAACCCATGGGTTTGGAGGGTGATAACCATGGATTACTGGAGATGTTCCCTCAAAGCAACCCTTTGAAAGTTCTGACAGCTTTGATGTTCCATCATCTCTGCCAGTCCTGCTTTGTGAAATGATGGTTATGTTTGAGGGATCTTATCTCGGTAAGAATATGATCGAAAGCGATTGAACGAATGTCGTGACTCTTTCATGGAAAATGAATGAAAATGATAGGAAACTAATTGCATCGCGATTGCTACATAGAAGAGACGTTGAGACACCTCAACGTCTATATAACATTATATAACCTGAAAATGTCAATAAAAGATGGGCCGCACAAGGTCTGATGTCACCACTGGTCAAAAAACAAACTAAAGTTAAATAAGTCAAAAGCAAAGTATTTTTGGTGTACAATGGGTCTGGAATGTTTGACTTCTCAGCAAATACCTGTCAGGGAGATTGTCGGGAAATCATCCGCAGTCAATGGACATACAGTAAAAATCTTTTGTTTATGACACAACAGTTTTCTCAGTCCGTTGTTTGTCTATATTTTCACATTGTTCTGTGTGTTTTCTAGACTGCAACATCTTTTATACTGACAGTCTTAAACAATAAAAATAAACTGCTTTCTAAAAGCCGGTTCGGGCAGCATCAAAAGGGGACCCCAAACACAAGTGTTCTGTAACTGTCCAAAACACATTCAAAAACAGTTTAACAATACACAACAATACGTGCGTCTTGGTTTTTCAAATGATGAAAATCAAATCACTTTACGACATAACATTGTTCTTTCAGTTCGGTTGTTTGTTTACTTTCATATGTTTGTTCTGCTTTGAAGACTGCAAAATCTATTACTAAAAGCCTTACTAAAGAACTGTGTTTATATTCGTTTGGGGCAGCATCACAGGAAGGCCCCATGAAGCCTGTTCTGTAACTTTCTAGAACACATGCAATCATATGCTAACAATACATCACATTACGTGCGTCTTGTTCCAACATTTTAATGATGAAAATAAATTGACTAGTAACAAGAAGCTACTAGGAACAAGTGCATCGCTACTAGGAGCAAGGGCCTTACTACTAGTAACAAGAAGCTACTAGTAGCTAGAAGTTTGTAGGAACAAACCTCTCTCTCTTGTCCAGATCAACCTCTTTGGACAAATATACAGATTTTGCGTCCTGAGGCTGTGGCAATCAGCCTATATTCTTGGCGCAGGCCTGGGTCCCTTTTTCATCATTCAATTGTAGACTTGCAAAGGCATTGCGATGAAATAATAATCTACCAGGACCCCCTATTGATAGCCCCTTAGAGGTTAAGGGACGTCCATTAGTAAAAACGGATAGTTTTGTCTCTTTTTCAGAGCAAGGGTGGCATTTTACAAACTGAGAAATGGTGGCAGCTTGTCCTACTTTATTTTGGTAGAAGTTTTAGTGACCTCACTGGAGGTGACTGATACAATGCCGAGAAGAGATTAGCCAGGAATCCGATCGAAGTGATGCCTTTGGAATGTGTTGCAGAATTGCGTTCAAAGCAATATGAACATATCAAAACTATCTACTGGAAATACCGTAGTGAGTCAAATTCATATGAAACCGCATCCAGTTGAGCCGTGTTTTCTTTTTAAGGTAAAGTGCCTTTACACTGCTGAGTTGCCTACGCTGGGGGGTTCGCAGGGTCAGAATTTGTGGGAAGGGTAGCTTCGCGCGGCTTCGCGCAACACCAAAGGCTTCGCAAACTAGCTTCGCGAATCGGTTTCGCAACCTCTCATACACTCTAAGTTCGCCTTCGCGAATTGGCTTCGCCTGTGTGAAATCCAAGAGCCTACGCCAAAGGCTTCGCGAGCCTTTGCCACACATAATGTATCACACAGATGCCGCTGCCTTCGCAAAATTTTGGTGAGTTACAGTCTGATGTTATCATTCAATAAAAAAGCGTTACTCATGACAACCAAATGTTGGCTGCATTTTGGAACAATTTTTCTCCAGAGCAGCTGCTCTCAGTGCTTGGAACAGATTGTAAAGGCTCAAAAGACGTTTTACCAGAGGGGGATAGATCAGCTTTGCCAACATTGATTGCCATTGGTTTGTCTTCAGTGTCCGTACCAGGCTTCACGAACTTGGAAGTTGGAACTTGCATGAACCTTCACTCCAATCTGAACTGGGAGAAGACATGTGAAGAAATCATGTTCATACTTATATACCAGGATGGCGATGAACACGCTGGTTGGAACCTTTGTGATCGGTTTTTCATGTGTGGTGTCGTAGCCACAGACTTGGTCTTGAAGATTGAATTAATTGAAACCTCAATACCTTGTTTATTTTCCTCGGCGCTTTATATGTTTGATCATATTTCTTGTCTGAACCTCAATAAAACTGTTGGTTCATCATCTTAAGATGCCTGTTCAGAAAGTAATCTAAAATGGGTGGTGACAAGGTCGGCGTTGTTCATGGCTCATGTGTTATGCTTTGTGCAACCTCTGACGGACGGGACCCCATGTTACATTCAATGTAGAAACGGGGATGAAATTGTAAGTGTCACACATGTGTTGTGTGCGCATCCATTCTAACATAACATATTCTAACACTTGATCAGCAACCCATTTTTGCTGATAGCTCTTCTTCCAGAACAGCGTCTGCATGGCAATCCATCTTAGCCCCTTCATCAATCCAACTGGATTCACGTGAATGCATGCACCATCTCTCTATATCTGGGCAAAGAACACACGTCAACTGGTACGTCTGTGGGTGCTGCTCGAAATTGCGTCAAAACTTCATCTCAGCTGAGGGCGGGCGTTCCTAGCTGTCCCAGCTGTCTCTTGATGTAACGCCCTGTCAGCTGTTTCTACTTAACACCTCATCCCAGCTGACAGGGCATCCCCTGTTCAACATCCGCATCGAGTTCCCTGCACTCAATCCTCTGCCGCGCCGTGAGCTCGAGCGTCCAGGGGCCTCAGCATGTCCAGCATCCGGCCTACTGCCGCTAAAACGTGGTGGGCGAACGAACGAATTATTAATCCTGGAAAGTGGAACATCACCAGGAAAATGGTCATCCAGAAGGCCTTGCGTTCTCCACGTCCAGGCCCATGGTTCTTCCAGGGACCTGCACCTACCAAAGAGTCCTGCACCTACCTGCAAGATGCCGTTACAAACAAGCACAGCACAACAAGGCACCGCGAAGCACATAACAGTGACACCACCAAACAAACCGAAGCAAGACCAAGACACACAAAAATGATTAATATGTGTCCGTATTCTTTCAGATTTTTTTCAGATTTTTTCACGTTTTTTCCCCTACTGCTTTCGCTTTTGCCTTTTGCTTGTGCTTCAGTGCTTTACAAGCACCAGGAGCTGCAGAAAGGGCAGGGGACGAAGCACCAAAGCCAGCGTGACAGTGACAAAGGGAGGGAACAGAAAAGGTATCCCACTTACTATAGGGACTTCTTTGCGGCTGTCTTTGGGCTTCACTGGTTAAAGACAAGAAACCAAGCCCAAAGAAACCCGAAACCAGTGAAGCCCAGAGACAACCAGCACTAGGAGCAGCAGAAAGGGCAGGGGACGAAGCACCAAAGCCAGCGTGACAGTGACAAAGGGAGGGAACAGAAAAGGTATCCCACTTGCTAAGGACTTCTTTGCGGCTGTCTTTAGGCTTCACTGGTTTCGGGTTTCTTTGGGCTCGGTTTGTCTTTAGGGTTTCTTTAGGCTTCTTCCGGAAAAGGCATCCCACTTAACGAAGGAGAAGTAGGAGTGAGGGAAGAGGAGAGAGGAACTATAATAGGGACTTCTTTGATCTTCTTTGCGGTTTTCTTTCAGTGGTTTCGGGTTTCCTTGGGCCATGCAAAGTAGAAATCCACCTTGTGGCAGAGTCAACGCAAAGAAAATAGTAGTTGTGGTAACTGTGGTAAGACTCGTAGCGGGGTGGTCCGAGTGATGGAGGTATTGGAAATAGTAGGGGTGGTGGACGGTAGTGGGAACTATTAATAAAGCGGGAGGGGGGTGCGGGGGAGGGCGCAGCGCCTCCCCCGCAATTCAAATCAAATATAGACAGCTCTGGGCTGCTTCGTTTCTTGATTGGTGTAATTAATTGGGTGTCAAAGCTCAAGGTGAAGGTCTTATCATCCAACTTTGTGGCAGTGTCAATGCAAAGAAGATAGTCAGCAGAAGCAAAAGCAGAAGCAAAAAGCAAAAGCAAAAGCAGAAGGAAATGCAAAAAGCAAAGGCAAGTGCAGAAGCAACAGCAAAAAGAAGCAAAAAGCAAAAAGCAAAAGCAGCAGCAAAAGCAAAAACAGAAGCAAAAAGCAAAAAGCAAAAGGCAAAAGCAAAAGCTGTAGAGGAAAAAAACGCGAAAACAATTCCCGGAAAAATATCCGAAAAAGATTTCCAGAGCAATACCGGTTCCCCACAAAAACATAGCTAGTAGGCTGATGTCGAGACAGAGTGTCCATTGTCCGTGTCCCACGCGTCAATACTTCAATTGTTAGGGGAAAACTCACGATCAATTACATTCCTGATCTCAAATGCTTTGTTCTCCGTGGCTTCCAATTGCCCACAGCGTTCATTCAACAAGAAGTAATTCCTAGGTAAAACAGCTAATTAAGCAACCTACCCTATGCAGGCTACACGGGCACGTAGTAGGCAACACAGGCCGTTCCCTTTGACGGCCGCGACGGTCGTGACCCACGCAGCGAGCTCCCAGCATGCCCAAAACGTCCTTCGAGGAAGGAGCTGCTGGAGCTGCCCCGGAGCAACTCCTGGGACATCGGGAAGGACCTGGTGGTATGCTTTTCGGAACCGATGGATTTCGGTGGTCACCGGTGGTCACCTGTTCCCTGGGAAAAGGTCACAGAAGAGTGAACTGATGAGACTTTTTCAGTTGATGAGACGCTTTGCGAGTTGATCTCAGGTTCAGGAGGCGTTTTTGTCAGAACCTGCCATGAAGGATTCTCATACGAGGTGTTTAGCCATGAACCGGCTTCAAACGGCTGTGACAGAAATGAAGGGGCAATTATACAATAATGAAATGAAGAGGCTCAGAATCATGACTTTAAAACACTGCTAGGGCTCTTTGAAAGTGTGATTTTTCTGAGCACAAAGGAGCAAATTGTTGCCATGCTTGCATCTCATGTGTCTTACATTGATGTGCTATTGCAGCAACAAACTAAAACACATTCCCTCAATCTTCAGAAATCCTTCAAGGAAGCTTCTCCCAGCCCAGGCTTTGGGAAGTTCTGAGGGGTGGGAGAGGCTTCCACCCGACGCACTAGAGTTGTATACATTGCATCGCGTTCTTGGGTGACACCTATCGCACGTAAATAGTTATACAAATCGTCGTACCTTGCTGGAACTGGGAAGATCGCACGGATGCAGAAGCGAAAATCTAGGAACCAAATGAGTGCGAGCGCTATCCTGCATCCGACCTGAGAAGCTAACTAGACGCCCGGCGCCGCTTCTTCGCCTCCTTAAGCAGGCCACGAGCTAAAACAACATCTACACCCAGTTCTCCTTCTTTTCAATGTTCCCGGACTTTGCCACCTGCTTTTCCAACTCCGCAATCTTGTCATTTTTCTCCTACGTAGGCGCACTGCAGCACTCGTCAGCACTGCAGCTCTCTGTTCTTTTCTTGCCTGCTTGATTGCCCGTACAGTAGGAAAAAGTTGTTCAACAGACTTTATCCAGTATCCAAGTAAAAGCATCCGATCAACATCGAGGATCGTCTGATCACACAGTGTGAGGCTTCCGGTGGCTTCTCATGTGCTGGGAGACTTCTATCCAAGCCATCTGATGGAGGCTAAGTGGCATCAATCACATGTCAGACGTCTCGCAAACGCCGTGAAAAAATTTGCCAAGCACATGTTGGAGATCGAAGCAATCCACTGTCCTTCAAGGCTTTCTCCAAAACATCCATCCGCTGTGTTCGAGGGTCCTGGACAGGGCTCGGTATGGCTCGGTGGCCTTCCAAAAAGCTCCGTAATTCTATGGCGAAGCTTACAGAACAGAACCCCTCCGGCTCATCCAATGAAGTTCACCTTTCAACATGCCCAGCATTTCAAGAAGAAATAGATACATACATACATACATACATTACATTACATTACATTACATTACATTAGATTACATTACATTACATTACATTACAATACATAACATAACATAACATAACATAACATACATACATACATACAATTACATTAATACATACATACAATTACATACAATTACATTACATTACATTACATTACATTGCATTACATTACATTACATTACATTACAATACATACATAACATAACATAACATTACATTACATTACATTGCATTACATTACATTACATTACATTA